>RSEF01000003.1:119958295-119979921 GCA_003993805.1 Himantopus leucocephalus
TCCCTTCCAACCCTGACCATTCTGCGATTCTGTGATTCTGTGATGTCTTCCCATCATCAAAGAGGAAGGCTGTTTAGTTTTCATTTTAAAGGGCGGAAGGAAAGCATATTAATCTTTAACTCATCTTCGGTTATCGAGAGTGCTGTGTACTCCAGCCCAAAGCAGCAGTCATTGTCCAAGATGCTCTCACAGCGATTTGCAGAGCAGGGACTCTTGCATCACTCTTGTGAACTCAATGAGTAAGTCACAGAAGCAAACCAGGGTTTTCAGCAAAGAACAGGGGTCATTCGCTGCAACTTGCATGCTCTGAGTGGCTAAATGTGAGCAAACCATTTCCAGCTCCAAAACATGGTCCGTGGTTAAGCTTGGTCCAACAAAGGTGGTGCGCACAGGGTGATGGGGACCTGCAGCCTCTGCTCAGCTCTAAAAAGCAGCTCAAAATTGCATCTTCCATGCTCTGAGCTTTACCTCGACTCCTGCTCTCCTCCCCAGGCCTGTGGACGTTCAGATATTTTTAGCTGTTTGCCATGAGTGAAGGAATGTCTTTTCCTAAGTTACCTCATTCATAAGGGCAGCTCCGCCAAGACAAACAGGTCCTAAGTGTGATTACACCGACTCCAGCCAGGGGAGAGAGCTCGCACCACATTAATGTGCATGCTCGAATCATAAGTACCTGGAATTATTAGTATTTATGGTGCATGAAATTACATTCCTGACTTCCTCACCTGGCCACACAGATAGGAGGGGGAGGGAATTTCAGATCCTTACATGGCTGAGCACCTCTGAATGTGCATGAGGTGCACCAAGAAAGCATGAAAGCACCAAGATGAGTGTGGGGTCACCCTGAGGTGCTCCCCGAACCGGGGCCTTTTCAGGGACACATGCCAAAAGGAAAGCCAGTGGCCAAAAGAAACTCACTTTCTCGCCTGGGGAAATCTGTTCTACCCCAGGCTGGCTTTGCTAATCGCATACTCATCTCCGTATGCCTTAACACTCATCTCGTGAGAGCCATCCCATAAGCAGACAGCAATTAACACCCTCCTGAGCAAAGGGACCAAGGACTCAATGAATAACCCCTATATAAAACTATTATGCCTCAAACACCGACGAATTAACCCTCAAAAACACCATCTATGTTGCAAAACCAGCATAGCATTTACCTTTCACAAGTGAGAAAGCTAAACCATGGAATTTAATTGACATGCCCAAGGCCACAAGGGCAAATCAGTGTCAGAGGAAACTAAGGGCAGCACAGTTGGTTCCTTGCTCTGCCCCACAACTGCCTGTGTGATCCAGGGCCAAAGGACCCGCACGCTGGGGGAACAGGGCTTCTCTGCTTCATAGAGCTTTCAACAAACCCATTCAAGGCGTTCAGACACAATTTTACCTGCAGATACCACATAAGCACTGACTGGGAGGTCTGGGCTTAGGCACCTCAGCCATGCCAGGGAGGGAAATGTAAATATTGAATATCTACACTATCTAAAAAACTCTATTATCCCACACTTTATCTATCATCTATCTATCTAAAAAAAATTAGCAGACCCCCAGAAACATAAGAAAAGCTATCTCAGTACATGGACAGAACTTTTCTCCTATTATCCATCACTAGCACATATATATTGAATGGAGGTGACTGATCCATAGGGAACTGGTATACAAACAGGTTTAAGATGGGAAAATACTGATGTGCAGCCCCCCCGAAGTCCTGCTTTATCCATTTTGGACACTTGGTCAGAATTACCGAGCAGCCCTCTGCCAGAATCCCAGAGCTGCTCTGCACTGCGCGGGTTGTTGCACTGTGAGCACTTGCTGGCTTTACATTAATGTAAATTGTAATATAGGTGACGACGGGCAAAGAGGCAGTTACATCCATCCACTCAAAGGGATGTGTGTTCGTCATGGTGTGTCTCGTGCACAGCATTTATCATCCTTTCAGCAGCGACAAACTCAGGACCAACAACAACAACAACAACAACAAAAAGGCTTAATCCCTTTCCAGGGAGTTCTTGTCTGCAAAATCCTCCTTATGAAAGACAGATGTGAACCTGCCAGCTCAGTCCGATGCAGAAAGCCCTGGTAAATGCAGGAATGAACGTTCTCGCACACAGAATTGGCAAGAAATAACGGGGAGATTCAAACAATGAAAGAAGTAAATCATTTCAATATGACAGGCTGGATTTGAGAACGATTTCAGGCCACGGATATAGAAATCAAAGACCATCATTTCTGGCAATCCCAAAGGAAAACAAACCTTTTCTTTACCCAGAAAGCAAAGTTATAAGCCAAGGTGAAGCGAATTGAGACTGAGGAAAGGAATGATCCCTATTCAGAGGGGCACATTGCAATAATCAGAGTGCACACGTTACCGGAGATGTAATTTAAAGCAGAGATCAAATTCTACAAAGCAAGGCAAAAAAAGAAAAGTAATTGTAAAGGAATGCTATGAGCAACAGGAAACCCCAGCACTGACAGGGTCTTGCTGAACACTACACAAACCATACAGCACAAGCCGCACCTGAGAGGACCTTTCATATCTCACAAATATTCAATCCCCCTGCCAGACTGCGTGCGTGATTTTTCTTTGCTTTTTATTAGCTAAGATCAAAATCCAGCATCTAATGAAAGCTCTAAGTCTCTCTAACCAGCAGGGATAAGGAAGATGCCTGTCTTATTTCCGGGATTAAGACGAAACAACAGGAAAGTTTGGGAGGTCTGAGTCTTACCTTAGACTCCTGGCAGCAAAGTGTGGCAGCACTTCATCTGCTTTCCCCATCAAAGAAAATGTCCAAGCCCACTTTTAGGGTGATGTCGACAGCAGTCTCCCGAATTAAAAAAATCACCATTATTCAGAAATCCAGAGCGCCCGGCTAAAACCAGCGGGATGACAAACGGCAGCTCAGTAAAGCTCAGCCCATTGCTGGACGCCACGGACATCGCACAGACGTACTGACCCCCCGAATCACTCTCCGACGGATGGGAAACTTTTCACTCTCAAAAATGCACGCGCAGGTGGTGACAAGCCTGAAAAATGAACCAGGATGGAGAACTCCAGGCTGTTATTGCTCATCAGTAGCCAGCTATTTCAGACAGATACAACACTCCCCCTTTGGACCCAAAGCAATGCTCTCTTCATCCACCAAACGTCACATCCCTGCTCACCAGCTCTGCAAAGACAGGAGATGCTGGTTCGATTAATTCTCAGCCTTCATGTCTTGTCTTTTTTTTCTTTACCAATTTGAAATCATTTCTCAATTCCCACCTCAAACAGATTATTACTTCAATTACTTTCTTGTAAGCTTCTTTCATTTCGTGTTAAAGTCTTCCCAAACTTTCTTTTTAAACAAAATAATAGCAATTAATTTAGAAAGCTCGATTCATTGGTGAGTTAGGGCCATTTACCCTTCTATCTGGCCTGCAAACTGACCAGCTTTGACTCTAACAATCCCTTGGGAAATCTGGACTATATTTTAGGGAAGGATACTGCAATTAAGAATATACAAAAAAAATATATAGCATTGATTGCTATTCATCCACCACCTCAAAGCCGTTTCTGGGGAACATGACACTTCTACACTTGCCTCCTTTGTGTCAACTTTCACAACTCAGGGCATATAATTTCTTCAATTTTCCAGTTGCTTTTCTTCCCAGAAAGATGACAAACTTTTTTTTTGCAAGCTACAGGATGATCTCACAAGTTTCTAATCACAAGCGTTCCTGCTGTGGGTGACTGCAAGGGATGATTCAGACTATGCGAGTCCTGTTCCAATACAAGAGTATAAAAATGCAGCTGCTGCTGCTTGGAACGTGGCCACCGCTTAGCAGAGCAGAAACACACCGCGCGCGTTCCCGGGAAAAGCAAGAGGGAGCGTAGCATGTGAAAGCATTGTGCAGCATGTGAAAGGTTAGGTAAAGCTGGGGGATTTGCACAGACATAGGAGAGATGGTGATGCCAGCACCATTGGCTTGGGCGTCAGTGCAATACCCACGGATGCCACCATCCCCTGCAGCCCTTCCCTGATGCCCTCTTCCTCCTTTAACCCTTAGGCATCCCGTTGTTGAGGCAAAAAAATCCAGGAGCTGACTAGCTGCAACACTAGAGGCTCTACGTACAGTCTAAAGTTGCCTTTTTCCAGCTAAGACCATAGATAAAAACAATACCTGTCTTCCCTCTCCAGCCCAAGGGAGTCCCATACGTGCCTGCAAGTTGCCACTAGCTAAGGCGAAAAACACAGGCAGTTTCACATCATTCCTCTCCTTTCACAGTTCTTGTTCATCTGCTATCAGTCTCCCATATTTATCACTCTGAAATCAAGTTGTATATTTGAAAATATATATCATCTGTCTGACATTTGAAAATCTACTTACAGCGCTTGTCTTCTCATTACCCTGTTTACTTTACAACCCTGATTTTATTGAAATGTCATTTTGGAATATTGATTTCGCTAGAATTGCAAATAAAAATGGGTTTTCTTGGAGAAAATGAAATATATATTTCACAGTCAACAGACAGGAAAACCTTGCACAGAGGAATAATTGGCCCGTTTAAGAGGGCTGTGAAATGTATAACTCGGGAGACTGAGGGCTAAGTGCTGGTGTGCTGGGGAGATTGGGGGTTCAAAACCTGCTCATGGTCCAGCACCATCAGACCCATTTATTCAGTCTGTGTTTCCACTTTCCCGGGTTGTGACAATGAAAAGCTCTGCAGCAAAACTCAGCATTTAACTCTTTCTGTTCTCTACTACGTCTGTCATCGTGCCACCAGCTCTGCAGCTCTCCCCGTTCAGCTTTTGGTAAAAGGTGGGTGAGTGGGACTGGACCTTCTCCAGCGGATGGAGAAGGTAAGTGACGTTGGCTCATTTTGTACATAAACATTTTGCCAGTAACATCAATGAGACGTGTGAAAAATCACACACCTGACGTGGCTATGCAAACAGAGTACCTCATGCTGGGGCTATTTGCCACTTAGTTTCTCCTTCCAAGCGACAGAGTTAAACTACATGAGCAAAAAAACCCCTTTTTGGCAGAGACTAGCTATGTCTTTACTGGGCAATTTATTAATAGAGTTGGGTTGATGAAGCTGTAAGTCTAGGGAAGCAAAGCAACCCTTTATTTGAGGAGGAAGAAGGTGCCATTACAAAGGATATAGATTGTATTCACTGCAGGGCTGTGAACAGTCACTAGAGATGGATCCACCTTTCTACCAGAGGGAAGCCATAAAATCGTCTGTGCAACATGGTCCAAGTGCCTTCCCACTCCAACCAGGGGCTTATCGGGACTGCTAAACCCCACGTATCACTCACTGCCCTACCACAGGGAGAAGTGTCAATGCGTTCCAAGAAAAGAGCTTTGCAAGCTTTTATGGGGCTCCATATATGGAGACTCCAGCTGTGAGTCTTCATACCAACTAAAAGGACTGGAGGCATGTTGAACCAAGATATACAACCGAAATAATTTCAAGTGAAGCAAAGGTTTAGTGAGGTGGGAAGTTCCCCTGAAAAGCTTCTCCCGAAGGAGATCATTATCAGCCGCCGAGCTGCCTCTGATAAGGGCTTGTTTCTGCAGCGCTAGCAGCTGCTCATTGCTCATTGGTTATTACTGTCCATCAGTTGGCCAGTATAAAAGACAGATATGGGGTTTCTTACTGGGAGAATTACTAATTATTCAGTTACAGCAGACAGAACGTGGAGTGGGAATGTCCTGACCCACAGAGCACTGGCAATACCCACAGACAGGTGCAGAACGACTGTCCCTCTACTGTGGATGACCAGATCCCTCTCCAACACTGCATTAATTAAGCAAAGCAACCAGATTGCTTTACAGACCTTTAAACCTGCAAACGTGCCTCTCATACATTCTGACTGACTGTCTTCAGTTCAGTTGCAAGAGAGGAGTGCCACAAGACTACGCAGCACTTTAGGCTGAGGACACAAGCATGGGTTCAAGCCCTAATCCACCGCCCATGCATGTTGGTAACCATCGAACCCTGAGAGAAGCATCCTCCTAGACCTTCTGCAATAAGCCAGTCAGGACAAGTCTTAGTCTGAAGCCACCTGTAACATGACTAGACCTGCATGCTTCTTCCCAGGAGCTGAGGGAAGTCTCCTTTCCTCCAGCATTGCAGCTCAGCCAATCCCAGCACATGATTCCCAGCATCATATGGGAGGAGAAGACCTCCTCTGGCAGGTGTCAGCCTCAGTCACGTTACAGAGCTGTTACCTGCCTCCTCCTAGCCAGAGTGCATGCCCAGGCAGAGTCATGGCAGAGTGTCTGCATGGAGACAGAAGCCACTCTTGGCCAAAGTTCAGCCCTCAACAGTAACATGCAAGATAAGCAGAGCAACAGTGGCTGTGTCAGCTGCTTCTCCTCCATGTCTTGGCTTCGGGCAAGAGAGACTTCTCACAGACATGCAAGAATTTTCTCTTTGGAGTCTCTGCTGAAACTAGCATGAGACCTCATTTCATGGGCGTTGTGAGAATGTACGTTAGGCAGCTGCCATCCACTGCACTGCCCAAACAACCCGGGATCTCCAAAACACAGCTCTTCACAATTTGTGGTGAAGCAAGGCACTGCTCTAAGTCTTATTTCACAAAATCCCATCTGAGACACTCACCCACCTTGCCAGTCTATGGCAGCCCAGTGGCCTGGATATCACCAGCAGGGCTAACACCACTGAGGAGGTGCAACCGGAAAGATGAATCCCATGCAGATTTTTGCTTAGAAAAACAAAAAGAAAGCCATCAGAACTGTTGCAGAAAGAAACAGCCCTTGGTAACCTTAAGGCCAAAGTTTCAGACTCAGGGGACTCTTCTACATCTGAGAAAACAGGACAACTGGAAATATGGAAGCAACCCAAAGGTGCTATGAAGTGGTCTCCACAACTTGCTGCAAAGCCGTCAGACATCTGTATTTCTTCATGCTACTCCTGTGCTTAACAATAAAAATAAACACACAGCTTTAGTCAGCTGCGTCCTGAAAGAACAGACACATCACATGGCAAGTCCCTCAAGGTGTCTGGACTGAAACTGGGCCCTAGAGAGCCTGAAAAGGGCAACAACTTCACCATTTGGGCTAAAGAACAAGCAGTCCCTTTCAGTCCCACAAACAGAGCTTATTCGTGGGGCACAGGGCTGCCGTGACAAAACAGCTTCAGCGGAGCCAACCTGTGCACAGTCGGCTCAGCACAGCTAAACTCACACTGCGGGGTCGACTCCCAGGGGACAGGGTGGCATGGGCTAAGGTAGTATAGCCCTGTGAGACCTTATGGAATTACATCTGGCCCCTACAGCAGTGGGCTGGAGCTATCGACTCCAGCCAAATCTCCAGCTCAATGTCTTATTAAAGTAAATCCCTACATAATGCTTCTGACTTGTTATGGCAGATGCCATTTGGTGCTTACAAGAGAGGCCAAGGAAGCTTCTGAGTAGAAGGGACCTCCAGATGCGAAACTTGGGGATAAGAAGTGGTGTGCCACTGTTTCAAGAGCCATTCATTACCCAATGGGCCAAACACCAACAAGAGGAGAATTTTGAACTTTTTGAAGCAGTTCTTAATGTCACCATTGAACTTACCAACAGCTACCAGAAAGACATTTAAGATACCTCCTCTCTTAAATTTACTACAAGAAACTGTTAGCCAAAGCTGCCTTTGAAGTGACAGCTGGGGTATATATGTGAATCTCCATCTATACAATAGGGGGATCAGGAAACAGGTAGCCTATACTGTATATATTTGCCTTAAAAATGCTGTCATTGCAATGTTCGTATTTGCTCCTGATCCATCTGCAGGAAACCTTCAAATATGATAAGTTATTAAATCCAGAAACAATAAATTATCTACAAGGAAAAGGGAGAAGAGGCAGCTCCTTTAATCTCCCAGTAAAGAAGCAAAGGAAATTGCATCATACCCAGATGGGAGACCGATGTGGCTGGCCAGACAGACAGACAGAGGGATCGGTGCGTTGGCATTAATGGCATCACTTCCACAGATCCAGACAGACAGACACTAGCTATAGAGGAGAGGGCCAAACTGAATGCCTAAATCCAGCTCCCTCTTGGCCATCCGAGAGTCTTGACGCAATTTTTGTATCTGGTTACTGTTTCTCATGTAAAGAGCATCAAACCCCTGGCCCTAACGCATGGAGGGGAGTGAACTTTGCCACTCAGACACATTTCTTATGCGGTTCTCAAACAACGTGGGAAAGGAAAGTTATAATTCTCTTTCCCCAAGTGTAAAACCCACCAAGTCTACAAAGTGAGACTGAGCCGAAAAACTACACTTGTCTTAATTTTCAGGGCAATGTAAAAAGAAATGAGAAACAGCTTTTTGACTGAGGCTTTTTTTTTAGTGCTGCAATCTTTTTTGGGGTTTTTTTTTCTGATCCATTATCTCGTCAGTAGCAACACAGTTTGTTTTCTGGCCCCCTTCCACAAGCTCTCTGGGTCAGATAGTGGTATTTGGTTTAATGTAACAAATATGGTTGTTAACCAAAAAGAGGCAGATGTTTATCCCAAGAAAGTTCCCTACACGATCCCAACGCCCCTTTCACCAAGATTACTTCTGTTTGAATTAAGTGCATTTAAAACCCTGTCTGAAGTAACCGCTCCAGAGACCAACAAATAACTGTGACTTAGTGGAAAATGATATCCTCTGGCCCTCGTTCCCTCTGGCCATGTCCCTTACCATTTACACTTCTCCAAAGCAGCGTAAGTACTGCCAAATCAGAGGAGCACCACTTCAGACTTGGTCTCCCCCTCTTATTGCCGGGTAAGGGGTTTTTCTGCGCATCAGCACCCCCACAGACTTAAATGTATGGAGCCCCAGTACACCGTTAGCCTTGACCCAGATGTAGTGACTCTCCAAAAAAACGGAAGGAAGAGCAGAAACCAACAGCTGGTTTTCACAGCCAACTAAATGAAGGCAGATGATCTGCTGCTGCCGGAGACCAAGCTCACAGCCAGTTACTACAGAGCCACCGAGAAGCGGTGACTATTCCTCATCTGAGCGCCCCCAGAGCCCTGATACACCATCTGCTTTTGCTCCATCATACATTCTAAATGCAGCTTCGTGCTCGCCAGAGAGCATCCTACAGCACAGGCAGCCGAGGCGTTGCTGCTCATTCTGTTGATAAAAGAACCAGTTTAAGGGAGCAGTTCCTCACCTTGCCTAAATTGGCCATTCCTAAGGATCTGCTGGGAAGTTGGGTGCAAGATCAAAGCCAAGCGTAGCTCTGACCCTGGAGAAGCAGAACAGACATTAACAGCAGTGACAGGGAGCTCCAAATTTCTGTAGGGACTTCAGCACCGACCTATCAGCCTGAATCACTTGGCATGGCAGAGGTTAACTCAGAGGGCCACAGAAGGAGGGGAAAAACGTTTTAAATTAGAGGCAGGAATATTTATCAGCTAAAAGAAAAACCTCCCTCTCCATCTGGGTCTGCAGAAGACACAAATCAACCTAATCGCCCAGCCAACCCCTCACCCCACATCCAGGCAGTGTGCGGAGCGGTCCCCTTTGCTCTCTCCAGCAGGACTCTCTGCAGCTTTCCTCCTCTGAAGTTTGCTTACATTACTGCCTCCCTTTGCTGACATTGGCAGCTCGCTCAAGCCTTTGCAAAACTATTTTTTCTTGGATATACTTAATCTATCTTATTTTTATCCCATCTGTGAGAAAAAAAGGGCCACAGCGCAAACCGATCTGCTTCGCAATGTTGCCAGCTATGTGGATCCCATGACCTCCTAGCTAGGTTGCGGCAATGTTTTCTGTTTATCTGGTGCTGCTCTTGTGCGGTCACCCATGTCCTATCCCTAACGCAGCATGCATTTGCAAGTTCTCTTAAAGGCCTCTTTCAAGGTGAATTAACTGCGTCTCGTGCATACTGTATTGCTGAGTGTGGACTTCCAGACCTTTGTTTTTCCATATAAAGTTTTAAATATGTTTCGACTGAAAATCTTCCTGAGGGATCTCACGTGTTCTTCATACACGGGTCCTGTAAATGAAGATGGATGCACTCCCGGAGAGAATCTACTACAGCTCACAGTGTCCCAGACAAGGACACATGGACCACTAATGGCACACACGCTGCTTCAAAGGGATACAGGGCAAAGGAGGGAGACAGTAATGGCTGTACCCATGTCAGCTGCTGGCAATGGTGGAATTACCACTGCCAAGGGTGGTACCGCTTGAAAAACAAAGGTGGCACGCCTTCTGTAATTGCCATGGGAGTCAATTCAAGGAAAGTCCATGGCAGCCATTATCCAGCAAGGCAGACCGAATGGTCTCACCGGTCCTTTTTCACCTTTTATTTATGAATTCAGGTGGGCTGGCCTACTTTGTGAGATGGTGGCCAGAAGGATGTCAGATGGTGGCCAGTGACAGCTGCTCCACACAGGGCCACGCTGGCTTGCCAAACACTGGAAAAATCTCCAGGACACAAGGAAAGTGAGACTGCTTCTCTCCTTCTGCCACCCCAGGTAGTGCTGCACTGGTATTAAGCCTATGGTTTGGAGACACGAACGATATGTCATTATCAACAAGGAGACCTGCAAAACCACTTCAAGAAACTGTTTGTAAATCCATGCGTGTTTCTAAGTCCAAACATTTATAAATCCATTCCCACCAAGCGGAAATACATGAGTCAGTGACTATGACAGGCATATATCCGCAGTTTTTACAGGAAGGCAGAAAGAGATCATCCTTTTTTAAATCAATGCTTTTAACCAAAATTTCCTGAAGTAAATCAGTAAAGCAAAGATTTTTTTTAAAAGTACCTACTTAAGTACTTAACTCTCCCTTCCATTCTCCCCACTTCCAAATGAAGGAGCAGGACACAAGATGGTCCTTCTATTACCAAGGACTCACAGGTTAAGCAATACTCTTTTACCACTTCACCTTCTTATAAAAAAAAAAAATCCATGGCCCAGCTTGCACAACATTAGAAAATTCTTTTCCTTTTTACGTAATTAAAAAATTGGCTAAACTTTGAGTATTTAGCTCTTATTTTTATTTTCCCCATTTTCTTTGCCAGCTCACTGGCCAGCATGGAAATGTACAGGTATGGATCATCTTCAGTTGTTTGCAGATGGCCTCAGACTTACAGACGAAGGAGTGCTGCTCCACACAATGCTACTGGGGGTTGTCCTCCTTGGCATGTTGTGGAGGTAAGAGTCTTCTCAAGATACCACGAATCTCGTGCTTCCTCCACCTCTGGAGATGCTATAACTCCGCAGTGCGCCTACTCAGCCCCCTGCTAGTAGCACAGCACAGTCCTTAATGCGAAATTAATTCAAAAGAACCGGAGTACATGGAGTTCTTGGGGAGAGGGATATAATTTCTGCATTTTAAGTTCTCCTGGAAAAATGTAAAAGTGGTATTTTTTTAGAGTTAATGTCTTTTCCTGCTGCTCATTCTGGCTGGAGGCATCCTCCTGTCTTTCCTGACTAGCATTCATCTGTTCCTTTCTGAAATGCAGGAGATAGAGGGGATGCCTCCTGTGAGACTGGGTGGGGAAGGAGTCGTGGTCCGCAGGTGAAGCAGGGAAACATGAAAGATCTGGAATGCTCATTTTCCTAAGGATTTCACTTAATCAAATTATCACCAAAATGCAAGCCATTTCTAACCACTAATCACCCACTGCCTGGAAACTATTTTGAACAAATGTAAATGTACAAAATCTGGTTGATGAAAGCCTTGAAATGTAGATCCTGGGAAGTTTGTGAACTCTAACAACTGTGGAGAAACAAAACCACAGTTTCTTTTTGTAACTTTGATCCTATTCTAGGGGCAATACACAGGCACATGTAACAGATCTTTCCTTCCTCTCTATTTTCTTGCCAAGGATGCCATTTAAACTCTCTGGAAACAGCACTATAGCTACTCCATGCTGTCTATCCTCCAGAATATATCAGATGTTATTTAAATAAATGCAAGCTAGAATTTTTCTGCAGTGCCTCCTGATAAACAGCAGCCGTAATGAGACTACATTCAGACTGAAAGGGCCAAAAAAGCTGAACGGAATTCAAACAGAATAATTTGGTATCATCCTACAGTACCCAGCTCTGCACAGCGGTATAACAGATTAAATACTTAGAAGAAGGAACGAGGGATCACAGATGTTCCCCCACAAAAACTGCAGCCTGCCTCAGCCCTGACTCCTTCTCTTTGTCCCTTGAACCTTATGAGAAAGACCTGTCAATATATATTGCACCACATCAGCGCACCAGCTGAATCAACTACCCAGCCATGGACGCGGGGGACGCAACCCCACAGATACCCTCAAGCAGTCCATGTCTCCTTCTGCGGAGTTCTGAGCAAGTTTACTTCATACTTCTCTGAGTCGCATGGTTCAATGGAAACAACAAGGTAGAACTAATTCCCTTAAAAGCCATAGAGGTTTTATGCTAAGTTTTCCTATACTATGAAGTTTTATTCTGTAGGTCCTCATGGGCCAAAGTGATTTTGCAGATTGAAATATCAGGTTGTTTTCTGTAGACAAAGGTTCAAACCCTGATGAAGGTTCACATTTTCCCGATAGTAATCTAGTCCCTACAGTCAAATTTCTGCTCAAAAGCAAGACCCCAAGCTCGGAAATTCAGTGAAAGAGAGGATGGAAGAGATGATGTGGTTCTTCAGCTGCCTACCTTGCACCCAACTCTTGAAACTATAAATGCACAGAAATAAAATGTATGCAAATTCAGAAGATAAACAGGACGAAATCCACAACACAGTTGAGCTGCATCCATTCATCAATAAAGCAAGAGCATATATGGATGAAACGAGAGATTTTTTTTCTGAGCCCCAGTTGGGAATCTGCTTTTTCTTCCAGGGTCAACAAAACCTCCGGTTTCAAACTTTTGCATATATGCTTTGAGAATTTGCATTCTGTGAGGTGTCACCACAGATAGCACATCTTTTCTCAAGCAACATGTCCAACAGAAAGTCATGGGGATTTTTTCCAACCTTCCCTCATTAACAACACACAGCGGTCACTTGGAGCTTTTCGTTTTTCCAGCATGTTGCAAGCAAGAAGGAATGACACCTCTGACAGGTGGCTTTGAGGTAGCACTCCCATTTTGCAATTGGATAAGATGACCTTCCTACCATAATGAAAGGTGGACTGGTGGAGGACACCGGCTTCTTAGCTCCACCAGCTGCACTTAGCCTCCCCCTCAGATCCATAGTGGTCCTGAGGGCTGCAGGGGCACATTAGGGCTGCAACAGGGCTATAATTTAGGGTGCCTGCTTCAAAACGCACTGTTGTGAAAGAACTCTCAGCTGTCCAGGAGACATGGAAAGGCAAGTTAGGAAGTTTTATGTCCACGTCTTGAGGTTGCTTCTCTCAAGCAGGTGGGTTTCTTCATATCTTTGCCTGCATTCCTGTATTTCCCAGAAAATACCTTTATTCCTTCCTCCACAGTTCAGGTTGTTTTTTGCCGTTTTCTGTATGCTTTCACTTTATCTCTGAGCTGACTCAGACTATGTGACCTCTGCCATGAGAGGAAAGAATCAAAGGTGAAGAAAGCTCTTATGCCATTTCTATAGCAGTGAATTAAACCGTTCAGGACACAAGCATGGGTGCTGGAACTTGACTGTCTATGCTATTACACAGCTATCTCCCATGCTTTTAGTCCAGGCTAACTGGTACCCTCCCAGATAATTCCCAGACAAGGCTCAGGAACCAGCATGCACCCCGTGCTGGGAAAGATGAACCGCTGGAGCACCCAGTGCCCATGAGACACAGGTGCCTCAACCTTCCTGAAATTTCACTCCATCATCCATTGTGGCCGTCACACATCGGCACTTGGTTCTAAGCATCTGTCTCAGGGGGATAGGTGACAACTCATAGCTTGGTATCCATCCCCCCACAAATATTTGCAAAACATACTCATTTCAGAGTAGGGAACCTATTTGTCTCATTCCGGAATCCACTTGTACTGCTTTGACTACACCATTTACTTTGCTTTAAGGATATTTTATATACTCAGGAGGGGGTAAAAGCAGCTCAGTGTACGTGAGAACTGAACCTTTAACTGCTATTATCACACACAATGGGAACAGCAAGTGTTTCAGAGCAGAAACCTTACCGGTTCAGGGCAAATGGGTGCAGAGCCTTTAAAGCTGTTGCGGTGCCAGCGAAATGAACAAATTTGCCCCCTGGGTTGAAGCTAAAGGAATGAAATTCTTGAGCCCTGCCTAAAATCACATGGGTCTGCTTGGCTCGTCTGATGTTGTTCCATGGTGATTCACAAGCACTTCTCTGCCTCGCTTTCTGCTCTGCTGTGTGATGCTTGGCAGCGAGCTGCACAGTTAAAGCTGTACAGAGAGCAAAATAGGGCCCTGGATGGATAGTTTGGGGTTGGTGGTTTGGTTTTTTTTTTTTGCAAGCAAGCTCCTGCCTCACAGAGACAACTAGAAAATTACAGAACAGGCAAGGTCTGGACAGAATCAGCGAGTATTTAGTGTTGTTGGAAAACAAAGTCAGATTGCATGGCGTGATAGCCATGTGATCCCCTTCCTAACACGCATAATTTCTCTCAGTAACAGCAATAGGCAGTGCCTTGCATGCTGCTTTGCAAATACTGATTAAAGCCAACAATATTTCTCCAGATTGTAGCCTGTCCTCTGCACCTGCAAAAGCGGAGCTATGGAAAGTTGACTTCAGGCCACATTTGAAAAAAGCCTTATCTTGATGTCACAGTAATGAACCTGTAGACATCCCACCCAGCAGCATGACCCAGAGCACCTATCTTAAGTGTTCAGGCATCCAACACGGTCAAAACGAGAGCTCTGAATTTCTGAGGAGTGACTCAGAACCTGTAAGCGTACATGTATGGTCCAGGGAGACGGAGCGTCTGTGCAGGGCAATTAGGTGTTCCCACGTGCTCTGAGAAACTGCTGAGAGCCAGACAGCTGGAAACACCAAGCCCAGAGATATACCTGAATAAGCATCTACCTCCTGGCTTAGTACTCTCAGAAGCTGGTTGACATGGCAGAGAAGCATTTCCTAAATATCAGCTGGAAGTTCTCACTAGAGGTGCACGAGATGTTCACCACCTGACATAGCATCCACTCGAAGGAGAGGTGTGCAGACACCCATGCAGAGCATGGAGGTTGACTCGACTACTGTCATGGTGCCTGCGGTGTACTCCTTCCTCTCTGGGGAGGGTTTCTGCTATTGCTGTAGCTGTCAACTATGTACCACTCCTGTTTTAGAGCGGTTGGTCGGAAGAGTCAGCATGCCTGGCAGGTTTGCCTAGCCAGGGCTTCTTCAAGTATGCAAACAAAAAGGAGGGAATTCCTAACTTTCCATTTGTTTGCTTTTTAAACACTAAGACTTGATACTGAAAGCTAGACTCTGGCTGACAAAATCTCACACCCAGAGCTTCCACACAGGCCAACAGTTGCAGGTTTTGGACAGGGAAGAGAGGTGACAATCTTTGAGACAGAAAACTCAAGAGGAGCCAGGAACCGTCCTTGCATGCTCGGTTCAAGCTCCTTAGCTGGCTGAAGAGCATCCTTCTCACTTCTGAATTGCAGCAGATAGCAGAAAACACTCACAGACTTCTTTAAGAAAAGAAAAAAGGAAGCAAGGAGGATTGCCACCAGCAGCTCATCCCTCCCTGCTTCCAGCTCCTGCTTGTGGAAGAGAGATAAGGGATCTCCCCTGCACCTTGGGCAGATCTTTACCCCTTCTTTCCTGTGCACGCCTGGTACCACACACTGCTGTGACATTCACGGCATCATTGCTCTCAGGAGAGCTTCTTGTACTTGTTCTGTAATTAGATCCAGATCTGATAAATATATTAATTTGATTCTAACCATTGTATCAAGTGCAGGAAAAGAAATACGAAATTTAAGTTTACAATCTGCCAACTTTTCCAAAAAAACAGAGCATTGTGGATAGTAAATAGAGAGAAGCAACAAAACAGGAGTCAGAAGAATCTGAGTCTTTCATGGTCACTGATGTAGTAAATCAGCACTGCAGTTTAACACAGCCAAACGTAGTGTAAGTTAATAAGTCTGAGGGAAAGGACTGAACCTGAAAGCACGTATTTAAATGTGACATTCATGCACTACGCTAGCCAGGAAAAGGAGGCTGATTTCATTAAAGAAAAATATATCTCTGAAGACTATACAGTCCATGCAAGCATTAATAAAGAAGAAGGGGGAAAAAAGGATCCAAGCATAATTTGCATAATTTTAGGCTATGTCAGAGGGGAAACACTGTGACTAGTAAAATAAAAGGAGCACAGGATGTATATTATTAAGCTAGTGAAACTAAGTCCAGCTGGGAAACTCCAGAAGAGTATCTTACAGGTAGTGTGTCAGGTACCACTGAGGATGAGATATGGGTTTCACCTGTTGTTATCTCCATCCTTAATACAGGACTGATGACCAAGAAGCAAACTCAGATTTAATTAGTGTATAGTTAAGTTAAGGCAGCACCTGCATATTTAAATTGTTATCTTCAGATGTTCTCAGCTTTCCACTGCACCAATCCTTGTAGAACAAAAACCCACTTCAAAGTAAGATGGTCAAGGAGGAGAGAGCAGGCAGCAGTGGTCTTTCAATTGCCAATGGTCAGTGGAGGAGAACATTGAAATATTGTGGTCACAGGGGAAATCAGAGGGACAGATCCATTTATATCTTTTCATAACCACAGAAAGCCTCTGAGAACAGTTTCCAGACTGCAGGTACAAAAATGTGCTTGGCTCCAGTGAAAACCAGCTGCTGCTGGTATGGAAGGGGACAGACTGCTCTGTGCTCCTCAGGGCAAGGACAAACTCTGGCCAAGGACAGTGGAGGACAACTCCTTGTTTTCAGCAACACCGCAGTTCTGCAATGCTGCAAATGGCCTGGGGTGCATTCAGAGAGACTCATCCCCAGTAAACTGCTGGGAACTTGCATCAGGAAGATGAGGTCCAGGATTCCCACCAGTGGCTCTGCAGAAATCAGGTATCTCAGGGTGGACACCCCAACGCTGACCTTCCTCAGAGGCCAAGTTTATTCTCAGCGGGGAAAGAAAACCTTTCACAATTACCAGATTAAGCTGATCAAGAACTAACAAGAACTGGAGAAGCAACAGGAGTGGCCTCCTCCACTCTGCCTCCAGAGAAAAATCTGGCTTTTATTACAAAATTCCAGCCTCGAGCTTCCTCCCACAGGATAGACCAAGGAGGCCCAGACTTGTATGAATTAACCAAAAATAACACTTCCAGGGAGGGAGAGGATGACTGAGGGGATTGCTGATGGGATACAGAGGCCTCTCACCTCCTTCTCACCAGTTCAACTCCAGAAGAAGTCAGGGGTAAGGAGGAAAAGCCTCTGGCTTCGAGCTGTTCAGTGCCCTTAGCCAATTTACTGGGAAGCAAGCCACTCTGCCCCAACCACCAGCACATCAGGCAGCCCCAGGCAGTGGACAGAAGAGCAAAAACTGTCCTTCCAGCCTCAGCATTAATCCATTTTAGACAGCTGTGAGTCGCACAGTGGCGAGGCTCCGACTGATAGCGAGCCTCAGTCTCCAGCAGCAAATAACGGTTAAAAATAGCCAAAGCAAACAGGATACTGTTTGGAGAGGGAAGGAGGCATGCACCTTTTCAGCTGCGTTTGGCCAGCAGCGGGGATATCGTCACGTCGGTCCTGACCATCTCCGCTACACATCCTCATTGCTATGGCAATGTCCCATCAACAGAGCAGGGATCAACAGCTCCCTGGAGCAAGGAGGCGAGGACTGTCCTCAGGTAGTGGCACTGCATTAGAAGAAGGAAAACAAGAGATTTGTGCAGGCGAGCTGAAGACTCACTAGAGCATGTAAATGTTACCTTAATTTGTGCATCAGCACTTAAATACCACAAGAACTGGAGCTGGAGCTACACAAGAGCAAAGCGGATGAGCACAGTGTGTCTGATTCAGCCTGGGGAGACAGCCAGGACTGAGCTGGGAAGCACCCGCAAGTGTTAGCGGGCCAAGGCTATCCCAAATGCTGCTGCTATTCTCCAGATGAACCCTGGCAGAAACTGAAGCAGATGGCCAGCAACGTGCATCCTTGGAGCAACCTCAGGCAGGACTGGGAGCACCACAGCAAACTCAAGCACTGAAGCAGGGAAAAGCAGCTCAGAGAAGACCACCAGAACCATCAGAAGCCACCAGTGATGAGAGATCTCTCCTGGAGATCTCAGTGGCCACTGTGGGCATGCGGAGCAGCAAAGGGTTTGGCTCTGGGACTAGAAGTAGCACAGATCTGCTGCTGCAAAGCAAGGCTTGTTCGCCCTGCCCTTCTGCAAGACGGAGGAAGGGGGAAGGGAAGCACGTGCTCACTCCACCTTCTTGCAGAGAAGTCTTCACAACCTGAGGCCTCTTACAATACTGGTTCCCCCACTGCAGTGAAGTGGCCGCGAAGAGAGGCTTTACTCAAGGTAGTACTTTGGTGAGGTAATTTAAGACAACAGGATTAAACTGAAACAGACAATTTATGTTGTGCAACAGGAAATATTTCCAGACAGTAACGTCTGTTGGGCTCCAGAGCGCTTTCCCAAGGTAAGCAGCAGAACTGGAATCTCCATCCCTTGACTCATCTGTCAAGGCTACCTGAGCACTGAAAGTGTGGTGTGGAGAACACGCTCACACGAGGAGAGAGACAGGGCAGGGACGCTGGTCTTCAGCATTTGCTGTTACATAGAACAAGGTTCCATTAACAGAACAAAAAGCTGAGATTTGGGGAAAGCAAGAAAGCCAAAAAAGCCAGAAAGGTCTTGGTGGCACTCAAGACCCTTCAGTTCTCATCAACCCACCTGAGTGGGTTTCTCTTGCCTTGCTTTCTCCTTTGCAAGTCGCAGAAAAAAGCAGATATGAAGGGACTGATTCTTCTCTGCCCTCAACTGCTGTAAATCAGGAAGAACTTCACTGAAATCAGTGCAGTGATGTCAGCTTAAAACGAAGTGGCTTCACTTTTAGATCCAAAATAATCAAGGTTGAAATTACGTTCATCTCCCACTATAGCACCCATAGGGAAAGTTTTAGGATAGTTTAGAATCAGACTACCCAAAACCACATTTGAGACAGAGGCTGATCTCTCAACACATATATATAGGGATGGATTTCCAAAGGTCTTCAGGTCCTGTCCATCCTTCAGGCACCCAAAGGCAGCACCTGAAGCACAGTTAGCCCCCCCCAGTCATCTTCCACAAGCAATGATTCAATTCACTTTAGAGCTGAGTTGCCTGTTGGACCCCTACAAAAATGTCAGGCTGTCACTCCATTTCCTTTCATATGAAGAAATACAGAGCACAGTTCCAGGTAAGTACTGTTCTTCAGCTCCTTAGAGGTGCTGGGAGTGACTCCTGCTACAGCTTCTCTCCTCCCTCTGTTACATGAGCTCATTAGCCTCTTGGCTACGTCTCTGCTAGTAAACTAAACTGTGCCAGAGCCCATTCTTCAGCCCTGAAGCCAACTGGCACGGCCTGACGCCTACATATTATTAAACTCTCTTACACTCTGAAACAAGGTGGCCGCATCCAAACTGCCTTTCTGGAGTGTCCCGGCCCATCCTAACTCCCAGCAACACCCAGAAGCTGTCTCAGATCAACCCAGTGTGGTAGCCCAGCCCAAGACCAGCTCACTAGTACAGGTATGAGCCAGCTGTGTGGAACACTTGAAGTGAAGAATGCTTTTTGAAAAATCAGTGACAAGCAGCACAGTACTCAGAAATAGTCTGGGGGATGGGAAGACCCAAAAAGTACTTCCTACTCAACTTGATTTTTTAAAAAAATGTGGCTTTCAAACTGTGAAACAAACTTTGAGCTTTTACCTAGAAATCGACTCCAAGCAAAGCTGTCAGCAGCGTCTCCTGGGTCCCCCACTGCTTATGGCAGCAAGACAAGGGATGCCAAGGCTGGGCAGGGAGCTTGAACTTTCCCCGGCCATGGGAGGTGATGTGCCTCGCCTGGAGGCCGGGGCGAAAGGCTCACGTGCCCAGGGTTTGCCCAAATCCCCCCTCCCACCTTCCCCATCTCTTACCTTCTTCCACTGCATTCCCTATGGGAAGGGGGGGCAGAGAGGACTCTACCGCAAAACTAACATAAAACGAGGGGGAGCTGAGGGAGCAACACGAATCGAGCAATGACTTGGAGGTAAACACACTGTACACAAAGCCTTAGGATCATCTTTCCCGGGGCCAGCTCCAAGGCTTTTTTCCCCCCACTTACAATCAGCTGGCAAATACTGCACATAAAATTGACCTTTCTAAATGCTGCTGAGTCGCTGGAGGTGTTGGGAACTAATCCTGCCTGCGAAGACCCTGGGGTTGCCCAGCGCTGACTCTATCTGCCGGTGTATAATGCTCTGCAAGCGCTTTTTTCCCCTCACTTACTGACACGTTGAAATTTACTGCCCTGTGTCAGTGAGTTCAAGAAAGCCTTTTAACTCTGAAAGCTCCGGGAACCGGCTCCAGCGCATGCTTCAGGATTTACCCGTCAGTTTGTTACGCCTTGTTTGTCCAAGAAACAGTCAAGACCGAACGAGTCAGGAATGACAGAAATAGTACATGAAGTCACAGCCGCTCCACTTTAAAGCACAAGCATTTGTGTCATTTTCCTACCCGATAAATAAATATATATGTGCGTTTTGCAAGCAAATAAGGAAATGGCAGAGGAAAGGCATCGCAGGCAGGTTTTTACAGATGCCAGCTGATTTGTGCCCGCTCCTCCAAGCGAGTGTAATACAGATTCCCGCGAGTGTCAGTTCTTTCTGGTCAGAAAAGCCAGGACCGTACACTCCCACAAACCCCATGAACACTACAGCAATAAAGTAAAAACCTGTAAACACTAGACTGAAGCTGAAAGACAAACACATAAGTGAAAATGCTGAGCACCCCCTGCTCCTTCCCTCACCTCCCTTCACTGCCTTCCTGGCTTCTGTACAGCCCCACGCTGGTTTCTCTCTCCCTTAAATAGCTCTTTTTTCACCGTCAGTCGTACCAAGCCACCCGCATCTGCAAAACAGCATCAATGCCAGCCCTCCCAGATGCTGACCTCTCCCCATGGAGAGACCCGTGCCGGGCTCCCGCAGGACTGTCACTCCCCGTCCCCGTCCCTCCCGCACACCGCAGGACCGCGCCGCAGCCCCTCGCCCACCCGCCACCCAAACACGCACCACCGGCATCCCGCAGCCGCCTCGCTCCCCACCACCTGCGTGGACGGGACCACGGCCATCGGCAGCGAAGTTCGCGAGAGAGAAGGACGTTTTTGCTCTCACCGCCTTGGGTTCGCAGCAGCCTGGGAAGTACAGCTTGGAGAGAAGAAAGTTATTTTACCGTTCGGTTCTTCAGCGCTGTCGGCAGCGGGCTGGGAGCTGAGCCCGTGGGGATGGCGAGAGCAGGAATGCGGCGTGACAGAGGAGAGCGTGAGCTATGTCCCTGCCCTCTCACATCCTTCCCAAAAAGCCGCCGGCCGGGAAGGCGGCCGCCGTGTGCGTCTGCGGGAGGAGAGGAGCGCGGAGCGGAGCGCGGGAGCGAGTGTCGAGGAGGGCAGCAACAGGAAATGACACAGAAAC
The DNA here is from genome assembly GCA_003993805.1 of Himantopus leucocephalus. Lineage (NCBI taxonomy): Eukaryota > Metazoa > Chordata > Aves > Charadriiformes > Recurvirostridae > Himantopus > Himantopus leucocephalus. The sequence continues at coordinate 119,979,842 of RSEF01000003.1, forward strand.
TTCGCCAGGCTCCAATCCAAACTTGGCCCCTGACATGAAAGAAAAGGGGAGGCAATTTGGGGGGCGGCTGGGGGTGGGGG
>RSEF01000003.1:119980021-120020939 GCA_003993805.1 Himantopus leucocephalus
TTTATTTGAGCAGGAGTAGTGTAATGATGTGAGACGCTGAGAGAAAAATGCCGTTTTCAGCAGCTTTCTGGCTTTTCTAAATTCCTCAAACACTCCAGCCCGTGCCCGAGGGCGGCAGGCAGGCAGTATCGTCCCCCTTGCACCCCCTGGGTCAGCTGCTGCCCACAAGTGCCTGGCTAATTCTGCCTGGGGTTGCAGGCAGTCACTCCGAAACGTGGCACTGCCCGCAGGTCTCAGCGCATGGGGACGGTGGAGGAGACGGGCCAGGGCTGCTGGGGTCCTGTGCCCAGCCTGGTGAGGAGCACATGGCACCACACACCTCGGGGACAAGGCAGGCAGCAGCCCAAGCACCGGTGAGGCACGACAATGGCGTGACCCGCAGAAGTAGAAAAACACACCAGGCATGTGGTCAAAAATTTGCCTTGATGGATGCAAGATACTGCCTTCATTGAACGAGGCTGGATGGATATCTTCCAGCAAGGCAAATCATCTGAACACTTCCCCACCTGCTGGGTACAAGGGCACAATGGCTATTGAACTGGGTGGCAGTTTCTAAAGCATCCTTTAGCCCTAACACCTGGTATGTCTGTGTCCTTAAAGGCAGCCCAGGGCTAGCTTGACTTTAGGCTCTCCGCAAATCCCACCTTCCTTTGGCAGTAGGCAGTGCCATAAACCCTTTGACAGGAGCCCATGGGACTTTCTAAGGAGTCCTGTTGTCTTCCTGATTTGGGACCCACACCACCACTGTAGGGTGGATGAGCTGGGCGCCAGCCAGGTCCACACACCAGGTCACGATAGACTGAGGAGCGGGTCAAATGGAAACTTTCCACTTGGAAATAGGTGAATCACCCCTCAACCTGCTCAAAGATGTCCCACCAGATAGGGTAAGTGATAGGTTGGAACCCAGGCTTAAGCTCATATTCAACTCTTTCCTGGAAAAAAAAATATAAATATAGTCATTCTGGACGGAATTATGAAAGTGGTGGGAGATATTTTTCCTTAAAATTGAGCTTCCTCAGGTTAAAGATGGTCTCACTGAGACTTCTCCACTCCCCAGTCAGTTTAATAGGAATATAATACTCCTGATAAAATAAGAATTTAAAAATATTCCTATTTAATAGGCATATCTTAAGGCCAGGTGAGATCACTTATTTGATCATTACAGTCCCTTGGTCTGATCTCCTGCATAGCTGAAGCCACAGAGTGGTCTCCCAAACCAACACGAGAACCGCTATGAATTATGGCACATCTTTCAGTGAGACATCCCACCCTGAATCAGAGACTCTCAGTGAAGGACGATCTACCCCAGGTAAGTTATTTCAGTGGCTATCACCCTGTCAGGAAGAAAGGCTGCCTTTTTAATCCATATTTGTCTGGCTTCACTCGCCACCCTCAACCCTGGCCATCACTCATCAATCCACTCCAGAAAGCTACAGATCAGTCACGGACAGGGAAGGGCTGCAGCCCACCAAGGCGCAGCCCAACCTCAGTTTACCATCAGCACAGCAGGAATATTTCAAGCCCAGGGAGCTGAAATATTTCAAGCTGAGGTTCCTCCAGTATTTTGGTTGAAAGCACCCAGGCCATGCAGCTCCAAGTGGAAACTGGAGCCTGCCGCTCCCTCACCACGTAGGCTCAACCTTACAAAACCACAGACAAGTTATCTCATAACCTTGTCCTGAATAAATAAAATTAGCTGAGCTTTTTTTAGCCTCTCACAGTAAGACAGATTTTACAGACAGACCACAAATTGTGCCTGTCACTCTTTTGAGATCCATTTCCACGGCATTAAAGTCCTTTTTGAAATGTCTACCAGAACTGGATGTGGTATTACAGTAATGATCTCACCTGTGCTGTAAATGTTTAAGACACTTAGACCAGTATCCAGTCGCTCCATCAGAAGCATCTCTCTCTTTGCTGTGCTGTCGTGAATGTGGTAGCACGTTAACAAGCTGAATTAGGGATTTATTGTTATAGTATCATTTTACTCCGAACTTCAACCTTAAATACAAAACACTTTAAGATTTGGCGTTTATACGGTGTTCAACATATGCTTTGATCCAAACAAGGGCTTTGACCTGCCTAACCTTTGCCGTATTTTTTTCCCTCCTGTGAATGACTTGAGCACAATCTTAAGGTATCGGTTGTCAGTCGCTTAACAAGAGGTTATTTTCAATTAATCAAAGAAATATGAACAGAGCCTTGTATTGAGTTCAAATAAGCTCAGAATAGTTGCGCCCTTAAAACAGATGTCTAAGGCTGTGTCTCCTTTCAGATCAGAGCTGGTGTACTGTCAAGAAGAGGTCTTGCAGATCTGTTTGCTCAACCAGCTCAAAAAAACTGCTATCAGCTCCAAACCCTGACATACTCCAGTGTGGCCCATTGAAGTCAGCGAACGGAGCAGCCCATGACGCAGATTAGGGTATCCAGGCCAAAATCAGATTTGCAAGGTCTTTATAGGTTAGAGAGAACAGCGGAAGGGAATTAGATAGCACCATACTATTTAAAAATAATGATAGCCCTGTATCAAGCCCAGCATACTATACCTGTGTCCCACAGTTCTGATCCTGACAAGGTAAAATAATAGAAACAGAAGATGAAGAGCCTGTAAGACACTGTTGGTTCGCCTTGTAATGAACTAAACAAGGTCAGGGCTGGTCTTTGGCCGTGTGGCCAGCAGGCACAATCTGGCCACAGACACAATGGAGGGTAACACCCTCAGCCGCCAAAAGAGAATGGCCCTATGCAGACCACTTGTTGGGAAGGAGCTCTGGCCAATGCTAATGTTCAAGCCATGCTAAAGAGCTGCCGCTGGACTGGGATAAATAGGGACCACGACAAAATTTAATGCCATGGATAAAAGTTTTCCAGTGGCAGGGCTTTGGCGCTATTTAATTAACTTAATAAATTAACTAAAATACAGCTAGTCTCAGAATTACAAGTTATCCCCGCAAGACTTTTTCTTCATCCTGAGGCCTTGGATAAATGCAAGCTTGCCCCTGTGAGTCTCAGAGTTTTCTACACAGCTTTAACATCCTTATTTCTTGCACTTCAGACACTGATTTTTGTCCGTAAGCTGTCCAAGGCAAGGAGGACATGTGCCCCTAGAGCTTTGCCCTTGCAGTTCAAAGCACAAGTGCGGCTCCTTAAATCCATGGGGTAGGATGGACATCTCCACTCAGCTTAGCCATCTCAAAGGTAGATCTGAACTAATACCTGTGCTCTCTCTGCAGCTAATAAAGAGAAATTGTCTTATCCAAACGTAGTTTAAGACAGGTGACACGAATCACCTCAGAGCTGCCCCTCCTGCTGCAGGGATTATGGAGGGACCCTAGCTAATTCTTTCAATCTCTGCACCTAATTTTTCAGTGTCTAACACGGGGGCCAAAAGCAAGATAAGTGTTTACCTGGCATAACAGAGCACAGATAATTTCATATTTATAAAATAAATATGATAATAGTGTCATCACGACTTTTTATGTCAGAAACAAGTAATCTTGTGTAGCCTCTGAATGAGGTAGACTCTGATTAGGCCGTTAGATTTCATGCAGTTACTGCTGGAGCCCAATAAGCTGTGTGGCACTAAAGTGTGTCTTCTCAGCGGGGCATCCACTCTGGATTGCAAGGTGTCAAGAGAGGGGAGAGGCCACCATGTCCTTCATTAGCTTATTATCCTGAGAGTAATAAATGACTTTTCAAAGTGAATTAATCTGAGGTAGCTTCCTGTACTTGGTTTTGTTGTACATTTATGTATACAATGAAATATCTCTTTGCTAGGTGCCATTTTCTCTCTCTGAAAAGACTTACTCAGTACAATCGGTCAGCTTCTTTGAAAGTTTGTTCTGATAAACTAAGCTCACTCACAAATAACACCTGCAGCAACACCTGGAAAAGGTATGGGCAACACATTTGAGAGTAGTCACTTTGCAATAGCTTCCTCGACAATGATCATCACATTTCCATTTTCACCTAAAAATACGACAAGTGGCAGGGAAAAGGCGTGACTGAAAAGGACAGGTTTTGCCTGTTCACTTGTGAGGATGTGCAACATGCAATCCCTTTCTGATTGTCATTCACCTGTGAGGTGTTTAGGTCTACAAGGTTTAGCTGTCGTATCTGGACAAGCAACTAACGAGATTCTAGAGAGGAATAACACACTTTTGCATTTGGGTGCTCTATAAATGGAATGAATAAGGGCTTTGTCTCTTTGTCTTACTTGTTTGTCTTTGTTTATCTTGCTTTTTTTTTCTTTCTTTTTTTTTTTNTTTTTTTTTTTTTTTTGTAAAAAAAAGGACTGCCCAGAGCTCAGTTTGAAATCCAATGGCATCATGGACGATGTGGATGAATGACCCACACTGCCCTGGATAGGGCTAGAAAAGGGAAACCAATCTTTTTTGTCCTATTGGTAGATCTACAACTAAAACCACAACACTAACAATGTGCCAAAACATTGTTTTTATTAGTTATACTCTCACCCTTTTTTATCATTCAGGGGAAACTACTTCTATTTGAAAGACTACATCAAACCACTTACAGAAGCAGCATTAAGGTCTGGTGATTTCAAGCAGAAGGAACAGTCTTACATACAATTTTTTTTTTTCTTCGATACCTTTCATTTCATACTAGAATATCTGAATCCCACAAGCAAAACTATAATGCCCCAGAGATGAAGCCTTTTCTGCCTTTTGCAGTTTCATAGAGATCACTGCAGTTTTCATATGTTAACACTAGATTACCTGTGATTTTATTAAAAAAAAAATTTCCTATACCTTTCCAGGCATGCCTGCTCCTTCTCACATTATTTTTGGTATTTATGAAGCCAGCTACACACACTTCACAGGCAAATGACCTTTAAAAATGAATGAAGATCTGTAACATTTACATCCTACGTATTTTACAGCAGGAGNCCTCGCCCGGCAGCAGCTCGCCCCGCTCGCCCCCCCCCCCCCCCCCCCCCCCGGCAAACAAATAAGAATTGTTTCTCTCAAGTCTGTCCCTCTCCAGAAAATTCTGACCTACAAATGGCTTTCTCATAACTCAGCAGACTAGTTTAGTCCTCAGATGGATTTATCATTAACCACATAAGCACATGTTGTCCATTCTGTCCAACCTAATGAATGTGCTATAAATAAAATATCTCTAAAAGCAAGTTTCACCATACTTATCCAAGCTGTTGCTGCAAGTCCTTGTAACTCCCAAACCCACTTATGTTAGAAACATTAATCACTTGATTATAATTCAAAGCATCAGCTCTCTACAGCTGAAACTCCCTAGCACTTGACTTTGGCTAGACCTCTAACCTCAACTTACCACTTTCAGGCGTACTCCACATTTTCTTCTCCAATCTGTCACTAATGTAGAAAAGACGTGGGAATTCACTTTTGAAAGGTATTTTTAACCTAGGAGTGTCTCATTAAAAGGAGAACTTAGTATGGAAACTCTAAAACAAAACCTTTCCCATTTTACTTGGCGTGGCAATCTGAAATACCAGAGGTGCATTTCACCACCACCCATGTCATTTAAAACCCGAGCAATGTAAAGAAAAAGGAAATGCTTTTAGAAAAGACACCATGAGTGTAATTCCTACCTATCCCACAAACGTTTTTTATGATCATAAGATTATCCGTAGAGCTTTGTATTCTCCACCTTGAATGAAGGCAGCTGAATCAAGTCATCAATTATTTCAGACTTGCCTCCTCATTCATTAAGAGCGTACATGGACAGTTTGGGTGGTTTTCTACTTACTTCAGCTGACAATGTAGAGGTCATATTCCATCTTGACCATGGTTTTTAAAAGCCCAGAGAAACAAAAGATTAATTGTAGGAAATTATTTTTAAACATTATATGCTTTAGTCTGGAAATAGAAAGACAAAGATAAAACTCCCGAAAGGAAAGCCACAGCTAATGAGAGCCTGAGAGGAAATGATCACACATTCTCAGTTCTTCTGATGGATGTTCTTCTAGCCTTATTAATCAGAAGTTTGTGATGTCAATAAATCACTGAAGTATGATAACAGATGAAGGTGCATTTAGACGTAAAATGATCCATGGTGAAGGATTACAATAAAGGAGGAAAAGGAAGGGGAGCCAAATACAGTTTTATAAACTGCATCCTCAGCTTGTGAGGACTTGTAGCTAATAAATGTCATTCCTTTTCTACATTATCTAGGAGATTAAGAATGTTTCTCAATGTATAACTGCTGGGAAGCCTCTGTAGCACCTTCTCCAGTTACTCCAGGAGGTTTACATTACATAAATTGCTTTATTTTTCCATCAATTATGATTTCATTTACAAAGAAGAACTTAAAAGTACCTTATTCTTTAACCTCTTTTGGAGGAAGTAGGCAGAAAAGGAGAATCCAGGCAAAACACTGGTGTTTTTGACCTTCCAAGGTTTGTCAGATGATCCTGTGAATAATCCTGTGCCACAGAGGTGTCAGCAAGGTCTCTATGCCTCCAGTTAGTCTATATACAGAGCTGTTGGTTTCTATATTCAGCAAAACCACCCAGCTATCAATCTACCTGTATCACAGTTTGCGGTTTTTAAGGAAAGCATTTCCCAGAGCACTTTAGAAGTAAATAAATGCATTTGAGATGCTATTACTGATGAGTCAGTTCCATTCTCTGCCTTCTGCTCATGGTTTATATGCTGCAGAAGACAGCCCTGGTCCCCTAAAACAAACCAAAGCCATGCTTATTCAAACCAGAAGGTTATTAAAATGAGGCAGTTTGCCAATAAGGCAAAATTTGCCTTAAGCAATGAAAGCCAGAGGCGTACCCGACTCATAGGAGAGAAAGGACGTAAGTGCCCTGGATGCCTTTGAGGATGCTTTCAACTGAAATACAAATTTGGGTGTTTCCCGTGTGGGCTTTAATCAGCTTTGCCACAACATGGAGAGACCTCCAAGCTGATGTCCTACCAAGCTGGCAATGCTACCTCATGCTGCAGGACACCACTTGGTAGGTAAATGCATCAGTTTGGTCCAGATGCAGCGAAGCTATGCAAGGGACATTGCTTCTTGAACTGATAAGCCCTACCAACAGAGCGCATCAGCTTGGACGCACTCTGGGTATTGTATCACCCTGTGTGGAGCCAGCCCAAACACCTCCATACCACACTGTATTCTCCAGTAATATACATTGGGGATTATAGTTGAGTTCTCCATCAGAGCTTCCCTTGATAGGACTATAGCTGAGGTGTCTCTGTCACCATCTACCCAAACTCTTCCAATTCTAGGTTGCAGCAGCTACCAGGGAGATAGATCAGCTGGACAGTCAAAGAGACAACCTTTGAAGCAATGAGATATTCCTGTAGAAAATAAGGACAATTTGTCCCTGTAATGACTGCTTTGTACTCCACGGAATAGTGGGGATGGCATTTCTGATATTTCTATTCTTGCCAAGGTTTCTGTATGTAGTTATGTTTAACGGGAAGTACTGAAAACACACATGAATGGACATTAAATTACAGAATTTTCCTCCAGGCTTTCTAAGCCATCATGAGCAAGAACAGGAGACAAGTACATGTGAACATAAATTCTACGATGAGATGTGTAATTTTACCCATATAGAAACTGAAAGAATGGAGAAGAGGGAAAATTAATAACAAAAGACGAGGGAAAAAAGAGACAACAAAGAAAAAAAGCCCTATAAATAAGCTCTAGCATCTGAGAAAAAGAAAGCAGAATACCTGGTGTCCAGTCGTGCAATCTCAGGTCTGCTGTGAATGGACGCACAAATCTGTGGCGTGGAAATGAATCATAATTACTGTCCCAGGGAACACACTCCACTGGACCAGTCTAACTCATCTCAGGGGAATATGTAAGACTTACAGATCTGATTCTTGCCATATGATTCTTGCCAGATGTCTGGCTGTAGACAACTGATCACTAGCAGACTATCTTAAGATAGTCTTCAGCTGAGACACACCACTTCCACCTCGAGAGCACTTAATTCTTAAAATGCAAAGAATTGAGTGCTTGCAATCAGCATAGGAATAACCTTAAATTACACCTTCATGCTACAAAGCCTCTGCTCTTGATATATGGAGGCAGCTCAAAGAAATAAAGGGGTATCCAGGCCTGCTTTCCATTGCTCTTGAATGAAGTATGGTATAGATTTCTACCTCTGGATTCAGGCCTGGAAGCACATCTGGAAGAGTCTACCCTTGCATACATTAGATTTGTGCTACAGTAAAGAAATCATTACTTCCACAAATATCATAGATGATGAAGAGAATTCCTGGCCTGAAACTAAGTATTATTGTTTATTATGTTACATTTAGACTGACTCCTTAAAAACTGCTGATAGCAAAGCCATGAAGTGTCAGCTGCAGAGCCTTGGACCGCCATAGCAATGTTCCTGTGAAGTCAACTGTTTGAAAATCCGCCCCTGAGCTAAGACATCAAAATCTCCCCAAACCACATGGCTGTTCTGCATTTGACACAACAACAAAAAATTACACGTATCAACCAGGAGTCACCTCACTGCAATACTCAACCAGTATTCCCTTACCTGCAGGAGGGAAGGATTTGCAACCTGAGAAAAGGAGTCTTTGGCAACACACTAAGACAAAAGAACAAACACAGCCCTTCTCAGCAAGCTCACCTGGCACAGTAGGCGTGGATAAAACACTGCTGGCCTCCAGTGCCAGTGTTGTGATGACCATGAAGAAATCCTCTCCTTCCTGGCACAGCATTTGTTGAATTCAATAGCTAGGAAGAACTTTAAAATTGGAGGTGGAGCTACCTCTGGTCACAAGAACAGCCAGGTCTCCAGCAGCAGCACTGCTGCTAGGAAGCAGCATTACATAAATGAGTTCATGTCGGGTCAAAGTCAGAAGATAGTCAGAGGCAAAAACACTCCAGTAGGCATTATTTTTCCACAGCACAGCCAAAAGCAGGCAGGTTTTTGTAAACAGCAAAACACCACAGTGGTTGCAGACACCATTTATTAATAGCAGGATGGCTTTGCAGTCAGTTTGCACCACTAACGCCAACACCATCTTAGCTGTCCTAAGTTGGTGAGAGTGACATAAATCTTCAATGAACAGTTATTTAAATTAAGGCACACAACTCACTGTGGAAACCTCCATCTTCTTGAGGTCAAAGATCTGTTCCCAAATCCAAATCCACTCGGTAGCTACTTATCCATAAGCACGTCCCAGGTGCTAGAGAAGAAAATATGAGATCAAGGATCCTGTCCTTAAAAATTAAGATGGTAATAACACACAGAGGAGTGATGAAAGCCTTCATCCCACTTGCGTAGCGCTGCTGATGCTTTCTCCTTTCTAACAGAGATTACAGAGGAGACGGAAACAGAGTCCCATGGAAGTGCAGACTTCATGACTCAAGGGGCTCAGCAAGGAGAGCGTTTGCTCTGTTGGGAACCCACAGGGCAGGAGCAGAGGTACCCAAACTGGGCTGCATCCCAAGCCCAGAACTGGAAACACTAGTGGTCCTGGAAGCGCACAGGAAAACTGTACCATGGCACCAAAAAAGGCTTCACAAATAGGAAGCTTTGGGAACTGCTGCTCTTAAGGGTTTTAGTTAGATGCTTCTAGTCACATCTTGTCAAGGGTTAATTGTATTCAATATCTTAGAGTTGCATTTCCACCCTTAGGAAGGTGATGGATTTGAGCAAGAGGCTTGCCATATAAGCAAGCTGGCAGAAAAAAACAGGACAAATAAAACCTGTCTGACCTCCCTGAAGCTTATAAATTCTGCTCCAACTTATCAGATGGCAAACCCCTCTCAGTAACTATAGTGTGCATCAAAACTGGTCATTGCAAAGAAGCGTGATCACACTCTGTAAGAAATATCACTTATCTTTCTATAACACAGCTCTTTTTTTGTTTTTCAGCCATTAGCCATTGGCCCATCTATATGGGACATCTATATGGGTATACCCAGAACTCAGCCTTGCCTTGTTCTGGACTCTGAGCTAAGATTCCTGAATCAAATATCCCTTCTGCCTGACTTGTGCCACAGTAACATTTCAACCCAACATCCCAAGTGCCTCAAAGAAGGAATCTTTCCAACATGCAGTAGTACAGCTGACAATGAACGCCGATGCTAAGCTCCCATCTACTGCTAGTTTTGAGTAATGCCTTTCAGGTTGGGCTGGCTAGATGAATATAACTATGGGACAGATATGGGCACGGAGATATTGTGATACAAGAAACACAGCCAGCTAAGAACTTCACTGCACATCAAACCTCTCCTCCACCATCTAGCCCAGCTTCCTGAAGAACTCTGAAATGACTTTTGTGCCTTGATCCTCATCTTTGTTGTCTGGACCCAGACTATCTCCAACATATACTAAAAGTCCAGAAGAAGACAATGGTAAGCAACTATGATCCTCTGGCTTGATAGAAAGAGAAAACATGGGTCACATAAAAATGGTGGAATGAATTCCTTTAGGAACTGCAGACTACTACTAATCTCATCCTCTTTCACTAAAAGTACATGGTGTAATTCTTCTGCATCTCCTATGTGAAATAAAATACGTAAGAGGATACACATTTCACAAAAATCAAACTGCCTTAAAATCCTATAAAAATAATATGCTGCACTTCAAACACTCCTCCCCAGAGGGGAGGTTGTGAAAACAATGGTTGAAAGATGGATAATCATTTTGCTTAATGCACTACTGGAAGATGTTCAAATGCTCGTCTGATGGGTGCAGGAATAGAACAGAAAATGCAATAGTTCAGTTCAGGCCAGGTCAGGTGATCTTCCCCAAGATTCCTCCTATCCATTTGCTGAAGAAGCACATACCCAAGAGATTCTGTATGCAAACTTCTACTCAGACGGGAGTATGATACAATAATAAAAACCAACAGACACATTTAGAATAATATTAAAAATTAAAAGCCCTCAGTGAAATCCAGTAGCTGCCTGTATGTATGCCCCCAGCTCACTGCAACACAATGCTTTTCTGTAACTTCTGGAAGATTTTAGAAGGTGGTAAATAAGTTGATGCTCTCCATACACCACATACATTAAAAAGGGGTAAATAGAACTATCATCTAAGGCTTGTCTGCTGCATATCAATCCCAGGTGAAAACACAGAACAGCTGTGATGGGACTCAACAAATAAATAATTAATGTCCATCAACAATGTGTAATGGAAAAGGAATCTTGTGAAATTAATCCAGTCTCACATTTTGATGAGCCTACAAATGAGGTTAATAAAAGTAATAGGGTTGATGTAATGGGCTTCTGAAAAGCACCAGACTTGAATTATTGAGTAATAAACTTGACTGGTTTAAAATCAACAGTATAGTATAGTGCAGTATAGTATAGTACAGTATAGATGAATTGGAGACCAGCTAACTGATACCTTTCCAAACGAAATAGTACATGGCAAATGTTCACTAAGCAAGTGAACTTTTGCTCCCAAACAGATACTGGCTCACCAGTTGCTATTTAATATTGTTATCGCTGACACGGAAGAAAAAGTTAAATTATTAAGTAGTAAGTTTATGAAATTTTGGGAAGTGGTATGGAATAAAGAGGACAATAAAGCAAAGCAATCCAGAGAGCAATCCAGTAAACTGCACACAAGCCAACACTATGAATTTCAGTACAGACATATGCAAAGTCCTGAATGTAAGATTAAACAGTGGAGATCTTGCTTCTCAGACATGAGAAAGGAGGCCAGAAGCAAACTGGAAAAAGCCTAGCAAGTTATAGAATCTAATTGGTTTAATATGGACTACCAGTCTGACATCTTCAGCAGAATAATGCATGTACTAGATATCTAATATCAAGTAGAAGAAGCAAAGAAATTATATATCATCCCAATCTGGCATTGGTGCAACTGCTGCTGCTATTCAGAGCCTATTTCAGAGGCTGCAGATACTAAGAAATGGGAAACAATTCAGGGAAAGCCACAAGAATGAATGAAGAATTGGGAAACCATTATGGAGAAAGACATGAGAAGATTTAACTCTTTAATTTTACAAAGAAAAAGCTGAGACGTTTCTTAATCACAGACTATAAGTATTTAAAAAGATAGTAAGAATTAGCTAATGAGGTTTCTTCAGCCTTAAGAGTAAAAGATCTGGCAATGGCCAATTGCTAGAAGTTATGTCTAGACATTCAGAACAGAAATAAATCAAGTTTCTTTGACAATTTTGCAAGAGTTGTGGGATACTTACAGTCATGGGGAATCTTTAAACCAACCTTTTCAAAGTTTCACTCCAGTCCAAACAGCAATGAATTGAGGGAGGTCTTACAGCCTCTTGGTCTCAGTAACCTGCCAATTAAGTGACAGGGTTTCAAATGCTTCTGTGGGAGGCTATTTTACAACCTAATAAATGTCATCTTTAGGAAAAGCTTCATGGGATCCTGCTTTTTTCTTTAACACACTACTAATGGACCACACTGAGTAACTGATTCCCTTGTTTTCTGTTCCCATCAAAGAACAATTAAAATAATGATCTTTCAGCAGTAATAGATAATAACACCTTTTCTAATACTTGTAAAGAATGATCAGAGAATGAATCAAGCAATTAATTCTTAGTTCTTAGTCATTCCTCCTACTCAAGTCCCAAACCAATGTTCACTTAAGCACAGAAATACGTGATGAATGTTTCCTTCAGCCAAGCACCGAAGGAGAAGGAAATTTGGCATTTGTGACCCTCAGACTGCCATATTTTATAGTATCTCTACCCAAACCAGAAGACTCCACAGAGAAAACTGAGATACTTACAGGGACTGAAATAAATGTGCTCCTGTGGTTAACGCGCTCTCTCTCTCTCTCTCCATCCTCACCTGCTTTTTGGCTGTGGCTTGTCCCTTTTTGTCACTCACGCTTTAATTTGCCTCCTAATCCCAATCCTGCTATTCAGTGTCTAAACACTGTTCGTGTTTCCTTAAGGCCACAAAGAAGCAACCCCATTGTGTAAATGAAACCCGTTAAGACATTCCCTGCCCCAGGGAGTTCACAACACAGAATATAAACCAGCCCCGTAGAACTGGTGGCCTGCAAACTGAATCCAGCACAGACAATCCCACCGTATTTCTTCTGGAGCCTTGCAGGAGACACGCACAGCGATGCAGCACTCCTGGGGCAGCACAGCAATGCCTGACTTCTGCTGGGCCTTACAACTAGTGATGGACTGTGCCAACAAACGCATTGCGAAATGATAGCAAAATTGCTCTGCATTTGCTGTAACTTTCTCCTTGCCCCTCTTTCCAGATATGGGATGGGGTTACTGGTCCAGCTCCTTTTGCCCAGATGTGTGCAGCAAGGCAAGCTGCATTGCCCCATCCCTTTTCCCAGCCAGTACCGTGACCTTCTCCCCTCAGCAGGACTGCTCAACCCCTACGGTCAAAGTCAAGAGGTGACAGATGACCCAGGAGACTGAATCTCCACTCCCACAGGAATGATGATAGTCCCCAAAGGACAGCCTTGAAGTGCAGCTTTCACTGAGTACATCCCAGGCCTCTGGAAACAGGCTGGGGAACAGCAAATTTAGAAGGGAAACAAAGACTCCCTACTGCTCCGCTAGACCTCTGTCTGAAAAGTTTATTAGTATCAAGATACTTGCTAGAATCACAAAACATGTTCAAATACCAGTGCAATGAAACAGCATGTTTATGGGGTCAGCCAGGAGGCTCTGGTACGGAGACTCCAATGTGGACCAAGTTGGACAAACGTTAGATAAATAAATGGGAGAGGCTGAACCATAATGGAAACCAATAGAACTTAAGGTTTTTTTCTAAATGGTGGACCTCATGGACCTAGATTTCAAAGTGAAGCATCTACAGACAGGTGCAATCATTAGGACTCTAGGTAGGTCCCCCAGACTGAACTTCCTGGCACCATTTTCTGTGATTCTGATTTATCCAAAATTTGTCAGATCAAAACTTGTTAGTATCAGTGCTTTGGAAAGCATGATGTCTCCCAAGATGAGCACCATCCCAGCACTGAGTTTGCATCATAGCCAACCCTCCTTCCAAATCATTAATAAGGATCTGAAGCAAAAAGAGTTTAACATTGTTCCCTACTGCTCCCCTGAGGTATCTCCCACCAAGTGCTGGCATTTATTCATCACTATGTGTTTCTGGTCCCTCCAGCCTGTTTTCAGTCAGTTTTATAATCTTCATCTCCAGTCAACCTAAACTGATTTTTCAGCTTAGTCTTCATGAAACAATACATTAATTGCCTCAGTACATGAACAGACATCTTATTTACACAGATTAGATGACCACATTCTTTTCATCTACTTGGTCTGCAGTTGTATCAAACTAAGTGATTAAGTTACGTCTGGATTTGCTTCTTACAAATCCATGCGTGTGTCATTCATGTTCCTTTTCCAGGATGAAGTTAACTTGTGTAGAGGGTCTGCATACTTCCTACATGTCACTAAAGGAGTTGAGTTAATAACTAAAGTGTGCTCTGAGTCACACAGAAAACTCAATAAACTCTTCTTTACTGGGGATGAGGTTTGCTTTAACTGCTTACAGATTTACTTTGTTTAGTATTTCCTCCATTATTCTATTACAACAAAATTCACCCCTTTCTTTTTCCATCATTTACATTCTGTTTTGGCAGCGATCCTGAGGGTTAGCTAACATATACATGGCTCCATGCGAATGCATGGCACAGCAAATTCTTCTTCTTTCCTTATTTAGACTGTTTTACTAGAGATGGAAGTCAAAGTTATTGAACAGTTACTAGCTCTTTTAATGACTGCTGTGTATTCATAAAGATCAATACAACATATTTTCCTCTGTCCTGTGGTTCTTATTTGATTCTTTGTTTTTTCACAGATAACTATGTGAGCAAGCTCCTTGACTAATTGCAATAAAAACATAGCGGGCAGATCTGGTTTCCCAAGCTTTATTTCTAAGATTTTCCTGTTTCCCATATCCCTGAAACTCGTCTCACAGAGGTCGTATTCTGTCCTATTGCCAATGTATTCAGTTAATGTTAGTGTCAGGAGATAGCACAGAGATTCGGTAAATCCAGCAGTACTGACTTCAAGTTCTCATTCTGTGGGGCTTCCTAATGCTGTTAGACAGTTTGAGGTCTAGAACGGGATGAAAGGAGACAAGGCGAGGTAAATATGTCACTTCCACTCATAGCTCTGCTTATGGATGTTTCCCAACTTGGTGAAAGTCAGCTAACCCACAGGAACAGCAGTAAGGTATCTCGGCACGTGAGAAAAGTTAGTGCCTAGAGCCACTCTTTGCAGAGATCAGAACTTTTTTTCCCACTACGTATAATGGGGGTCACCCCCATAGTAAGAACAGGATTCTGGATGAGGTTAATGCCTGAATCATCAACTTTTTGTGATTAAAAGGGAGGCTCAGGGTCATGACGAAAGAGCTCTTCATTTCTTTGTGTCATTCCACTAAATATATATGTGAATTTCCCTCAGCAGAAATGAAATAGCTGTTTCAACAGAGTTCCTGAAGTTTAGAGACACACACACACAAAAAGCCAAACATCTGAGCAGGAAAATGACGTAAATTGAAGAAAATTAAGCATCCTCTACAAGGGGCCCTGCCCTTTTGAAGCAGACAGACTTATCCAAAGAGTGATGAAGAGAACAGCTTGTTCCAGTTGTCCTGTGACTCAGACTGGCATAAATGTAATAACTGGCCAGGGCAGTTCTGGGACAACAAAGTGGGAAGAAAATAAAGGCCAAATACTGCCTTGGTTCAGAAGATGTGAAACTTTCAAGTAACTGAACACCAAGCTATCAAACATCTCTGGTTCCCTACTATATCCCACCAGTCAACATATCCACTGTACACGCATGCAAGTGAAGCACAAGCACAGAGATGATGGTAGACAAGTAGGAGCATAACGGTCACAACCGTATCTGAAATACTTGTATCTGAAAACCTCATTGCTCACTCGGGTTCTGAAAAGAGAACCGAGCACATCTGAAGATATGGTGAAGCTCTTCAAAATGACCAGTCCTTTAGGGACCTTCAGGCTTTGGCTGTGGATCCTAAGAGAGGACCTCAAAGAGACCCAATTGTGAAGTCCAGCGGTGATTGTTTGATGAGATGAGAAAAGCAAGACAAAAAAGGTCAAAATGGACTAGATAAGTCTCTTGATATCAGCATCTGTGACGCTTTTGCTATCAGCATTGTGACACTGAATTATTTGCCTCTGTTGTCTTGACTAAAACCTATTGAAATGAGAAACAGCACATCTCAGGCAATTTGTTAAAATCACTTCAAGTCTCTGAATGATGTTAATGATCACCGACTGAGGGTGGAGTGCAGGAAAGTGAATGGCATGATGAATGGCAGATGACAAACATCCACCTTTCTGGTGAACTTCTATCTGTGCACTCTCAATACACCTCATCACGTCCTACTCTTTACCTTACCTTCATCATTCTCCTGGGAAGTATCCTCATATTTGTTTTTTTAAATACAGACCTGAAGCAGAGAGGGAATAAATGGCTTGTCTAAGGTCACCCAGGTCTGCTCAGGTCTCCAGCAGTGGTGCAGGCAGAGACCTCCATCACTTGCACTTTTGGAGCTGCAGACAAATCTTATGGCTGGTTGGTCCTTAAGGACGTGCTCAGAGCTCTGCTGCTACCTTCCCTCATGACAGCCTCTACGTCACCAGACATTGCAAAACCTGTCACGAGGAGGCAGAACAGTTAAGGGCATAAGTACCAGCGTCAGACCTTGTGAAGGTGCTTCAGGTTTGGTGTATGTGCTCTAGGAGCTGCCAAATTTAAAGACACTCAAGAAGATTTTCACAGAAGTATTCACAGAGACAGCTTGTCTCCGCATGTCTATCAATAATGCTCAAGTGTCAACACTTCCAGGCTAGGATCTTAAGAAGCCCTCACCTGCTACAGGGTTGCTAATGGCCACTATCCCTGTTTCATAAATGGGGAAAGTCAGGCACACAACAATAAAACAATTCTTCTGCAGCAACTCACAGATCAGAGCTGAAATTAAAAAAAAAAAAAAAAAAAAGAAATCCTGGCTCAAGTATCCTGTACTATCTACAAAGTGATCGAACCACTCCTCTCAGAGTTTTGTCTTCCATTCCCTCTCCACCAGCCCCACCTTCCTCCAATCACCAATCATTTCTCTCTTTGCTATTGTCATTTTCCTTCCTATAATCTTTCCCACTACCCCTATCCCAGCAACAATCCCTCCTAGTTCTGCAGCTTTGCCTCAGTTACTTCCCCAGGCCATCTCCCTAGGACCAGAGCTGCTCCTTAGGAGGGGAACATGCAGCTGTTGGTGGCTGGAAAGTAGCCAGCGGACTCTCCATCTCCCCAAGCTATGCCGCAGGAGGATGCTGAGTGATGATGTCAGCAGAGAGAGCAGTAAGTGGCTTTGGCTGCCTGTCCAATACCCTGGAAGCAGCCCCTAGTCACTGGAAAAGGGATCTAAAGGAGAAAGGTTGCTCCCCCTGGCCTCACCCAAATGATACCCCATCCAGCATGAAGGAGATGTTGACAGAAGGGTCTGTGTCACCACAAATGAGAGATTCTTGGCTGGTAGGGATGTGCCTCCATCAGTCACCTCCGCTCCAGCAAGAGGGTAGATAGCTATCCAAGGCTCCTGCTCACGCATAGCCAGAGGTTGAACGCACTACTGTACTTCAGTCTGCTCATAAAAGGGGCTGTCAGGTAGAGCGGAGGGAGGGCCCAGGCAGGACAGCCAGCTCCCTTGTGTTATGTGGAAGGAACGAGGATGAGGAGCAGGTTTATTCATGGCACGGCTGCTCTGATTTGAACACAAAGGGGTTTGAAAGTGTACAGTTTTCATGTTAATTTATTTTTAAACTCAGGAGGAAGGGTGGACTTACTACTTGTGAGAATATCGTTGACCTGCTCCTTGGGTCTATTAATCTATGATGTCCTCCTCCGGTGCATCTCTCACAGGATATTCTTCATTAGCTAAACCTATCTACACACGATTTGCTCTCAGGATGTACCACAATCGAATAATGGGACTAGTATTGTATGCAACCGCAGGGAAATGGGTTTGAGCAGAGCACAGGTACTCTCCAAGCCTGCCTTCCCAAGCAGTGTGTCTCCAAGTGATGAAATGCAATGCTATCAAATGTCATGACAGAAAGCACAAATAAATAAAACATGAGGGTGCCTCTTAAAAATAAATGTTGCTCCGTGATCTTTTTCCCAGGAGAATGAAGTTTCCAGTGTGCTAGCTCTCTCTGCGTGTGGTACCACATACTGCATGGTCTGTTCCCTATAAGCTCTCAACATATGCTACGAATCTGCGTCTGCAGTACAAGTATTCTAAATCAGATGCTTATGCCGTCTTCTGATCTTTTGCAGTCACACGTACATACATCGGATTTTGCCACAGGCTATCTGTCATTTCTCCCTTTCCAGCATCTGAAACGCATGACCCGCAATTTGATTTTATGTATGCTTTACTGCAGTTTCCACATAATCACACAGGAAACTTTAATTCTCACCTTATGAGGCCAAGCACAAACACGTAACACTGGACACAGGCTGCAGTTCTAATCCTCGTCTTTCAGAAGTGTCATGACTGCATCTCAGATCACCGACAGGCTGTATTTCTCACAACTGATGGAAAAATATCTGAATCAAATTCCATTGCAAGCAAAGCCTTACCCTTCATGATCAGTTGTTTACCGGCATCACTTCCCACCTCCTACCCCAAAGTAGCACCTAAAGTCGTTAGGCGATTGCTGCCCTCTGCCTCTGAGCTCTCCTCATGTACAGCGGTGGTGCATGAGGTGGGCATTTCCCATCACTGTAGCGCAGACAGCTCTGCAACGGCACGCAGCACCCTGTAACGACCCACGGCACACTGCAAGCTTGTGTTGCATTGGGCCAGGGTTGGGGATCAACAAACAGGTTCTCTACGTGTAATATTTTAGGCTAAGATACCAACCTCTAACGCAGGTCAGAATACAGTGATGAAGTAGGTACAGATTTCCCCCGGGCATCAAGGGGAAGCAGCCCCATCCACTGCAGACCCATCGTGTCTCAAGGCTGACTTGCCCCTCTCAATCCTCCCTCTCATCCCCTTCTTCTCATTCGCCAGGAATTCACCATGCCTGGCCCCTTCCCCATCCCGGACCGCAAGCGGCAGGCACAGCTGGTCGGCATCATCCACCTTCCAGCTGCGTCTGCCTAAGGCCACAAGAAGAAAAAGAGGCTGTGGGCCACCCCAGCCCATGGCTTACTGCAACCACCTACCAGCTGTACAAACCCTCCTGCCTCAAGCACTGACATAATTTGGCGCAGCGCTCACCGGAACGGTGCTGTCTGTACACACGCATGTTAAACACCTCACCAAGTGATCCTGATTCGAGCAGGGCTCACCCACTGCCATCTGACATCACGTTACACATGTCTCATCCTCTCCCATAGCACATTTCTGTTTACAATCAGGGAATGTGACTTTTCCAGGAGGGCACATCCCAGGCACGGGGAGATTTCCAGTGGGGATATGTCCTCGCTGGTTGGATGCAAGAAGGCGGAGGATTTTTTAGCTCTCTGGAAAGGGACTAGCTGGGAGATGGTGAAAGGGAAACAGCCTTGTAAAGTACCCGCCCTGTGCATGGAGCAGATGGCACAGGGGCATCGGAGAAGCCCTGTAAAGAACCAGTTGAGCTTTAGCCACAAGCTGTTTCAGCTGCTTCGAATATGGGCTCTATCACCTTCCAGCTGGGGCTGGAAAACTTCAGGTCTGCTCTGCCTGCGGGGCTTCATGAATTTGTATATTCTGAACTACTGCCAGGAGTAACTTTGGTGCTGGAGGGATCAATGCTGGGTCCTGTGCAGCGCATCAGTAAAGCAGTGACTTATCCAGGAGGAGAGAAGCTGGGGAAATTCCCTCCCACTCTAAACTATTTCTTGGCTCTTTACATTCGTTGTCAGCCCTTGGGAATATATTTTCCTCTCTCCATAATTTTCTGTGGTCTGCATTATCATTTGCTAGATATTAGCACATGCTATTTATCATGAGGTCTATAACCCTCGTCCACTCCAGGGAGTTTGCAACCAAGTCACAGCAGTAAATCTTCTGATATTCTATGGGCTTTATAGCTCTAAGAGGCACACAGCTGAAATTATTATCTCAGAGCCTTCAACCCCTTATCTCACAGTGAAACCTTCATCACCCAAGGCAGGGAGGATGCACACGAACACAGGTTGTTTATACTCACAGCGGATTCAGACTCAGGCTCCAAGTCTGCTTACTAATAATGATGATTACTTTGGCTCCACTGGTTTTATAACGTGTTTGAAAAGCTCAGGGAAACCACATTATCTGCAGCTCCCTTTCAACAACATGTTTGGTTCATAAGAGCTGCTAGGCAAGCAAAGGAGACAGGGTGTGTTTGTGGACTGGGAATCAGTTATAATAACATCATAGCGACCAAAATGAACACCATGGTCTAAAATTACTGCTGTTCCTCTGTGTTTATTGCAGAACAGAATCATCTGAGACCTGACTCAAAACCTGTTGGCTCCACTGAAAGATTTTGCAGCAGGTCCTAGGACCCGCTCAGACAAGACATCATCCCTTACTGACCCGCTTTGCCCAGCGTGTTTGGGGAGTTTGGCCTTTCTCCCTGCAATATTCGTTGTCCAAGAAGGGATTCAAACCTTGACTAGAAAGGTTACTCCAGCACCTCCTCAATTCTGAACCCCAAAGCCCATTTCAGACTCATTCCTGGTTAATGACTAGGAATGCTCCAGCTTCTCCTGGCCACAGGATATGATCCCAAGCACCTTCAAAGCAAATCAGAGTTCAGACTGAACTGGCAACATTTAGTAAAGAGTATTAGGGTCTGGTTATTTTTTTTTTATTAAAGAAATAAATTAAATGCTACTTGAATGTACATGTCCAAAAGAAACACTGGTCTGAGGAGCCTGTATTTTTCAAAGTTATCAAATTAGCCCAGCTTGGTTTCCACCAACAACTAAATAATGGTGGATGTTGTCCAACAACTTTTTCCTTCCTAACAGGCAAGGTCATTAGTATCAGAGAGGAGATATCCTCCTGTCCTAAATGTACCGGGTACGTGGAGCAGCTGCTGCTCTCTGAGAAGGGGAGCCCAGGAAAAGGAGAAGAGGAGACTTGTTGAGCAGCTGAGCGGCCATGTTCCATGTGCGGAGGGAACAACCAGCTTTAGCAGATTTTGCTTTGCCAACCTTATGGCAGCAAAAACGAGAGAAAGAACTGGACAAAAATATTTGAGAACAGCCTAAGAGCAAAAAATGGGATGGCTTGCCCTGCAGCAGCAGGACACAGCCCTCTCCTCTGTCCCTCTCTTGCTCTCCCACTATCACCAGAGCCAAGGCAGAAAACACTCCCAAGTTCAGGGATCCTCCCTGGACAAGGCAAGATTCACTCTCCATCACACAAGGGCCAGACTGTCTCAACACTTCCCCTGTAAGAGATTGTTCTGGAGCCCCGTAGCCCTTTCTGGCAGGAAAACTATCCTGATCTGGAGCAGGGATGTTTCCAAGTATGCCAGGCTGCTGAATACAGTAGCCTGTTATCCCAGAAAGACTGAAGAATAAACAAAAAGGGACTGGAAGAATAATGATCAGTAAATTTCCTTGATCTGGAGGTCAAATCCAGGGCATATCTATATTAATAAACTAAAGGGCTCAAGCACTGGCTTGCAATTGTACACACGTTGTAACTAACAAAATTCCCGGAGATATTTTGGCCTGTGCTCAGCCAAACTGAGCATGGTCCAGGGGACAGCACAGCCATGGCACTTTTCACTGCGGGTAGTTTGGGCACAGAGAGTTTCTCTATTCAAATGCCTTGCCACTCGCCCTTAGGGCCAGAGAACATTTTTACTGCATAGCCCACAGGGACTCTCTCCTAAACACAGTTAAACGTCCGAACTGGCACAGAGCAGCGTCTGTTGTGGTGTTTAGGGGATGCCTGGCAGGTGTCGTAGCTGCATCCTTGATGTATTCAAACTCATTCCCTGCCCTCTCTGCTGCCTGGGAGACACAAAGGGAGCAGAAGATGCTGGGGGCTGCGAGTCAAGGGGATTCTCCCAGCACGGGGATTTCCTACCAGTGGGCACTGAACCAACACCAGTAGCTCCCAGGACACCTCCATGGCGCAGGGACAGCGGAGTGGCCAAGCCGTGGCACACTGCAACACATCCACTGGCAGATGGTGCCGACGGGCTCGGAGCCAGCTGGAAAGGGCTCTAACTACGCTGCGCTGGCTTCTGCCAATATCAGGGCTGGGTAGTCCCTGGAGAGCTTCCCAGGCTGTGGGGTCTAGCTGGAATCTGCATGCACTAAACACTCTCTTTCGCTGGAGAGAAAAGAGTTTCCCCGTGTTACTGGGGGTGTTCACTCCACCACAGGGGCCCTAGTCCTTTCTCCAGGTGACACAGATTGTCCAGACAGAACATGTCCTCCAAATCAGGCAGGAGCCCCCATGTTTGTCAGGTAAAACACCTCCAGGCACACAAGACCATGTTGTGGTCACCTGCGTCCTGGCAGCACAGGGTGCACAGAGGACAACCAGGCAGTGAGAAGGCAGGAGGGTTATGGAGGTGTTCACAGCTCTGGTGGTGTCACCCCAGCTGCTTTTTTGTGGACAAATATCCCATAGAGCTGGTGTGCAAAGTATGGACCTGCCAGAGCACTCTGCGCTACTACAGTGCATAAATATCACTGGGAGCTTTTGACTGCAGAAAGTTGTTATTCCTGGGTTGGTACAAAGCATTTCTGGTTGCAAATTTTTCCATGTTCGCATGTTTTCCATGTTATAAAGTCTAGCCCTAACCCCAAACCCTTGCTTCTGAGCTGGGTAAATTTCCACTGAAATAAAAAGAATGGGAAAGTTTTTCTTTTATCACTTACTGAGAAAAGGAAATGCCCTTCAGAAGGACATGTATTCCTTTGATGTCTCAAAATAGAGAAGAGGCTCTTTGCTCTTCTTTGCCATAAGAAGGATAACACTGCCATGTCCATTTTTGGGATCCGTTGTTTTCAAAGATGGCTAAAAAGAAGAAATAAATAGCAACACTAGCCTTCCCTCTCTTGCATTCTTGCTGTCCTCCACAGGGACAGCTGCCAGAGCAATGAAACTATATTAGGACCACTGCATCCCTCCAAAAAAGATAAACCCTTCCCAGGGTTTCATCCGTGCTCAGTGACAAGAAGTGGGGAGTCAGCATTGGATTCAGACACCCGTATTTCAGTGTCTGCAATGTAAATGTCCACATGGGTATGAGGTATGTGAGTTCCCATTATTATCAGCACTGATCTGGTCTTTACAGTCTGAGAATAATTCAGCTGGTCAAATACCCATGATCCAGCTAAACATGAGCGTCCAGGTCTTTTGAAAGGCCCTAGGCTGAAACATCAAAGACAGGGTGTGCAAATATTAGGCAGAACCTATAAATAAAACAATATCATTATGTGCATATATAAGGACACCTCAGCTCTAGGCAGCTAGTCACTACAAAACCAAGTTTCCTTAGCTTACTGGTGACAGCAGGAGCTTTGGTATCTCATTGACCTCTAGACAGCTACATTCAGTATCATTATCAAAACCTGAATCCCATCCTGCAAAACTGGGTACAAACCCACTGAAGAATAAGAACCCTTCAGAAGAGACATTGTTTCCCAAAAGCAGATATTATTGAACTACATATGGAATTTTTGTCTTTTCTGGTAGTAAGATATGAAACCGTCGAAGACTAGTAAGTTTAAAAAGAGAAAGATTTGAAGCAATTTAGTAAACATAATCAACAAGGTGCTAGAACATCATTTAAACATCATGAGGTTTGAAGACTCAGGAAAGTAATGACAAAGAGTTGTTGAAAATATGTAATTTTGTAAAGAACACATTCAAGGCAAGAATTATCTGACCTAACTTTAGATGTCAACAATGCAGATATTCATACTTGGTCTAGTCAGCCTTGGTTCCTTTAAAAACAGAAGAGAGAAATAAGCACTTGTAAGGTACCTGAGATATGTACTTGAAAATGAGATGAACTGCAACCTAGAAATGTCTATTTCTTTTCATATACTGACTACAAAGGGAGGCCAGCATATCTAGTCCATATGTAGCTGATTATACTGTAGACGGCTACATCTGGTCAGCATTAGAGCGTGTTTAATAACATACCTATTTGCAACTGCATTCCTATCCAGATCAATACGTCTATGCACTCAGTACTCCATCCCTCTACTTACACTCAAGATTTCATCCACTGCTAGTCCAAACCTTTAGTCTTGAACTTCAAAAGCATCTGTAGGCTGGACCCAGATACACTGAGATCTATGACTCGCTCGGTAAGGTCCCTCAGGAAAACACAACTCACCAAGCCAGGACAAGACACCTGAGACACAGCTAGAGACACGGCGTTCCCTCCAAGAAGTCTGCAGAGAAGTGCTTACAGAGAAACAGAGAGGAATCACTACAAGTCCCTTCACTTAGGAAAATATTTTTGCCCTAACCAAAATGTCAGTGCTAATGATTAAATACATTTCCTTGAATAAAACCTATCTGCTCAAGACTTCAGGAAACACCTTTACGAAGAGCCATCGTGCCAGAAAGTAAAGCAGTTCGGATGATCTTGAATTCAAAAGCAAGCCAGCCTCGCATATGTAAAGAGCTGGTGAACCTTTTTGCAGTCTGGGACAGGTAAAACATTTCTTACACCAGTTTAGCTTGAAAGCCAAAAAGCCTGGCTCAGTCATGAGTGTGTCGGCATCTCAGGGTACGGAGCGCAGTTTCTTGGCCAGCTGCAAAAGGAAGGTAAGCCAGTCATCCAGATCTATAAAGCAGCAACTTGCACTGTTATTAGAAGCTTCCCTCCCCATCTGGAAATTAAATGCAAACATATGCATAGGCCTAAGTGCTGCTTAAGAGAAAATCACTGCCCTGACAACGCTGAATGGGAACAGGAAGGAAAGAAAAACAAAAAATACAAACCAATATCTGTGCCTTCCCCATTTCATTTTCTTCACTGTCAAAGGCACCCTCATTTTTAATTAAGCGTATCTTAGGGGACAAAGAATGATGAGGTGAGAAAGGAAAGAAAATCCATTTGTTTGTTAATACGGTAATAAGCTAAGAAACATCTGACAGAAAATTTACATTACACACGTTCCAACTCCGATTTACTAGGTCACTCAGTCCTCTCAAAAAAGAGCCGCAACACAGCACCGACATCCTATACTTCACTCTTCACCAATACTCAAGGCATCTGCAGAAGGTTTTGATAATCTCTAATAGCACAGAGGAGAAATTTTGCCTTTCTTACTTGTGGGAATCAGGTACAGCTTTCACTCAGCAGAAGTCAGACCCTTTGATCAACATACAGCATGTTAAAAAATGTGTGTTAGTATGTAATCCTGGGATAAATCCTGGATGGTTTGGTCTTTTCACTGAAAAAACATAGGGGAGAAGAGAATTTAATATCAGTTATTCTTCATACTAAGAATTGTAACAATGCTTCAGAAGAAAGAAAAAAATTAAAGAGAAATGTGAGACAGTCGTTGAATTCATGACTGAGTGAATTATCGTGACAACAATGGTTATGTCAGGCAGGAGCTTAACACCTGATCTTTCCAAGCTTCATGTCAATAAAGTTCAACAGCAACTGTAAGCACTGAAAGCAGAGACTCATCACATCTGTATGATCATGTCTGCACTAGATGCATACACTGAAAGCCCAGGGGAGGTGGTGAGGCTGCTGTTCTCTCATGCCAGATGCTGAGCAAACAGCCCTAGGACCTGCAGCCTAACCACACAAGGCAGAAGCCAAGTGACTGCCCAGTAGGAAAGAGCTGGTGACAAATCAGGTCTAAGAAGAGAGCCTCTTGGCCTTAGGCCAGTGCCCATCCGCTGTGCCATGCTAACTACCATGCCTGTCCAAAGATAAAGAGGCAACACTTATTGATAAGGAAGAGGGGGAAGAAATGTGGTGGGCTTTTGCCCTTTTATGAGCGGATCTGTGGTTTTTTTTCTAATTTTTCATGTACCCCTGTAAAAAAGGGCATTTTTCGTCTATTCCAATAAGTGGGTTTTCCTTCTAAAGGAAATACTACAAGAATTCCATCAAAGCTTGAAGCAAATAAATACGATCCAGGGACTAGAGAGTGCAAGTCCCATTTACAAACTGGTCCTGGACACATAACTCGCAGGTCACTGCGAGCTATAAGCATCCAGGCTGAGGCAACTTTTGGCCAGGTAGGGAACAGGTCTGCTGGACTCCAGATGGAGCTGCATACCAGGTATCTTCCTCTCCCTGAGGCTTTGGCTTGGACTGAAATGGAATGACATCCATTCAAAAAAGAGACCTCCAAGTCTCTGCCCTCACTCTTTCCCTCCTTCCCCTGAAGGCACCGACACCAAGGGTCCATCTGCTCAGATTAACCAGCCTCCAGAGTCTTTGCAGGCAGCTGTGAGATGGCTTTTAAAGATAAGAGGTAGCCCAGGGTGGGCTCATGGGTTAGGAATTTAGTTAAATATCTTCTAAAGGGATTTAGTAGGATTTGCTTCATTGTTTATATTACGCAGTATCAGTCATCCTTAAGGCCCCAGGCCTTTGTATTAGTAAGGCTGGGAACACAACTGGCCAGCAAGGGATGCTGATACTGTCCCCCATGACCCCGTTACTCCCCGTGCAGAAATGCTTCTCTATTCTGAGATTCAGAAATTGCTACTTTCCTGGCCTCGGTTCATCTAAATAAAGGAAAATAAGTGAAATACTGAGCAGCAGGATACTTGGGACTGCAACTCCAGAGAGGGAGTCAGCTTTTCTTCCCGGGTACTGGTGCTGGTACTGCACGATGCTGAAACAAAAGCCGGTGCTAATATAAGGCAAAGAAATTGCAGGTCTCTGCTGGCCCCCAGGGGAAAAATAATCATAAGCCTGCTCAGTGTTTGTTAAAAGATACAGGTAATTGTGGAAAAGAGCAACAAAAAGACAATTGAGCGACTGGACAGGTTGATTTATGAGGAAAGATTAAAGGAGCTGAACATGAATGGCTTAGCTAAACAATGACTAAAACAGGACACAAAAAGTAGCCACTGTCAACAGTATTTGAAGTGTCTGTCTGAAGGGGCATTAACTGTTTGGGTGCATATGCTTTGAATAAATGGAGGTCCTGGAACGGAGGTAGGAAAAGTAGATGCCAGCTGAATGTTTTGGAAAGTTTCTTGAGGATCAGGAGTGCTGGGGTGTAACTCCCATGGCAATCTCCTCCCCGCTGTAATTGAAGGTGCGGTGCCTCCCAAAAGGCCATCTGCGCTGAGCAGACATTACCTAAGGAACTTTCTGGGGGCCTCTACTCTTAAATGCCTCACTGACATCCCCATCTCTAAGCACCAGTGCAGGGATGACCAGAGACCAAGACTGTAAAAGTCCATTCCAAGGCTTCCATGCAGCCAGAAGATTAAAATATCCATGCCTTGGGCCTCAGAGATCAAGGAAGAATGTAAAAAAATGTCCAAAGTGGGGGAAAAGAGTGGTTCTCTGGACTTCTTGTATACCACTGAAGGATGAAATGAAGCTGGACATGCTCCTGGGTAGTGGGAAGACACAGAAATGTCACCCTCTGTGCCCTACCATCACTTTGCCTCTCCCAACTGAGAACTTGAAATGGAACAAGGGAAACGCTCTTTTGCAACACATGGCTAAAGAGACCGAGGTTGGCCATCATTCAGCTGTTATAAATCACATAAGTCATATAAGGCACAACATCCTTCTCCCTGCCTAGTCCATGCAGGGCAGGGGGTGTTAACAGCTGCCTGCTACGGCAAACCCTCCCTAGTTGTTTTGGCCATGGAGAGCCACAGCTGAGTTTCAAAACAGGAAAAAAATAGAAATTATCTTGCCACATCCTCCTGCTTTCTTTTCATCTCATGTGAGAAAGGATTAGGCAGGAAATACTGCATGGTGAACAGTCCACCTGGAAGAACAAAGCATGGATCTATTTGTCTAACAAAGTCACCGCAGAATATATACATTGATAAGCTGCTAGGTAGGGAGGAGGCATGCACGGGTAAGGCATTATGTTGATAGATCTTAGGTTCAGCTCCGATGACACAAACCCTTGAGTAAACATTGTCTCCGTGCGTAAAATGAGACTAATACTTTCTCCCAAAGTCTGCCTGGCCCTGCCTATGGAACCACTACATTACTCTTAGCAGGGACTGCTTCTTAATAAGTGAGTGCATTGCACAACAGGACAGTCCTTGCTGAGGCCCGTAGGCATGGCAACATTGTGCAAATCATCAGTGCACTTCCCAGCAATTAAATACACATTTGATGCCCACGTACCTTTCATCCATGGGCTACAGTCACCCCTGAGTGGCTGTTACTGCTATCCTATTTCAGCAGCAGCTCACAAACCCCAGTTGTACCAAGGGACCCTGTCGCGGAGGTCGCATATATTTACATCTTTGGTGGCTAAATTGCTATTTATTTCCCCTCTCCGTCCCACTATTCTAGTTCTCTTTTCATGGTCAGGAACAAGGATTTTCCAAATCCCAGGGAATTTCCTGTTTGCTTCGCATTAACGTGGAGAAAGAGAAGAGAAGGCAGCTAGAAAACAGCAGGGCAGTGGTACGTGCCCAGCAGAGAAACGTGCATGTGCTCGTGGAAAGACACCAGCTGTGAATCCTTCTGCAAACAGCGCAAGGGAATGGCACTGTCTTCATACATGTTGAAAAAGGAAAGGCAAATATGTATGTGAACCATGCAAATATATCTTAATTGGTCATGGTGTCAAACGCTCCCTTTAAATTTAATCTAATGAGTGTTTCACTGAGCTGTCAGCAATCTCCCGTAGCCTCCAGGCACTAATGAGTTAGCATCAAGGTGTCAATGCTTTTGGCATTAACCTCAATTAGGAGGAGTTAGGGTGATCATTGAATGAAGGGTCAGCCATTCATTGCTGAGACATTCCTCTGGCTATAGCCTGCAGTCTCCTGCATGAAAGGGGCTGGCAGACTGGCTGCCTACCGCCTTCTCAGTGAAGAAGACTCATATGTGGCAACATTACTGTTAATTACTAGATTTGAAACCTGTGCAGGTCTTCACAGGAATGGAGAATCAACAGTAACCCTGTTTAATGAGGCCACTCAATGAGGTTCCCAGGTAAAAAAGTAGTCTGTGACAATAAAATGGTAAATATCGATCACTTATTCATGGTCAGAAATTTTAAAAGAACACCATTAAGGGAGTCAGCATGTCAAAGACAAAAAGGTCTGGACTGCAGGGCTGTGCTTACAGAAAAAAAAATCACCATATAGATAACCCATGTAACTTTAATTCTGCTCCAGTTATCTCTCTCCAGACTTGCTGAAAGATTTCCTTTAGATACATTACATTCAGATGTCATCTTGCACAACCATCCTCAGGTAGATCTGCTTTTCTGCAGTGAAATTATGGATGGATCACAAGCACTTTCAAGGCTGTGCCCTCCCTATTCAAGCAGGGACAGCCAGGCAGACCCCCAGATCTACCCCCAGCCTGAAATCAGTTCTCCAGTTGGCAGATTGCTGTTCAGCCCCCAGGACATGTGCATATTTATGCCAGAGGAAATAATTCAATGAGCAAATCTGTTTAGAAACCTCAAAGGTTTGTCAGCCACCATAAATGGTTATGTTACAGTTTAGCATTACTGTTATTACAAAAGAAACTCTGGGTCCATTCTAAAACATTTCTTAAATTTCTAAATTTCTAAAATATATGGATAATACATAAATGAAAAAAAAGTCCCACCTGCCTCCTTCCCATCCCTGCCATCACCCACTCCACCACGACAGTCCGACCACCCTTCCGTGCATCCCTCCATTAGTGTACTTTAGACATCCCTTCTTTGGGACTACACCATGACTGCAGCTCCGGCAGCCCCTGGCCAGGAGCACCACGGGCCCCGAGCAAGATCACCTGCAGCTCCTTAAACTCAACGGGAACCTCGCAGTGAGCCCCTCATGCACTTCCCTGTGACTTTTAGACCATGGTCCTTATCAACTAAAACAAAACCAAAAAGGAACAAAGGCCTCAGGTACACACACCTTGTGAACAGTGGGGGTCAGGGGTTGCAGAGTACTGTAGCTAACTCTTCATGGGACTCTTCTTTTTTTCCATAGTAGAAGCGCTATACGTTTCCCAGTAATGGCAGAGATAGAGGACTACAGCAGCAGGCTTGCAAAGCTTGCCTAATTGTAAGGCGGCACTTGTCTTACAGCTCTTTCTGCTTAGGATCATCATAAAGCTGTCCTTTGAACTCCCTCTCTGCTTCCTCCAACCCCATCTTCCTTCCTCCCCATCCCCAAGGCAATGATTTTTATCTCCAGGTCTCCATTTCTTCTCTGCAAGAATCAAAGGGCTTTCAAACCTTTCCCTTGAGGTAACAGCATTACCTGCTCCTCCTCCACCTGAGACGCAGAGCTCTGCTTCCTCAGAATATTTATTTACCCTAATCTATGTCAGATACAGGCTGACTCTGCCCAGGTAATGAAGAGTTGCCGTGTCCGGGCCAGCCAGGCCAGGCGTGTTCGGACTCTTCTGGACGTGTGATTCAGATCAAGCTACAGTGAGTCGTACAGTAAGCAAAGAGAAACAGGAGCAGCACAATGACAGCCTCCGATTACGTCATTTACCAAGCTCCATCTTAAAACTAATCAGGCTGTTTGTTTCATGTCAATCACGTTTCACATTCTTGTGCAGTCACTAACATGAAACCTAAACCGTTCTTTACCTCTATCACATATTCCTCCTTGATGCAGGATGGCAGAGCTACTATAGTCTCTGTTATTAGCAGTTACCTCCAAGCCCATCAGTAAAGCATGTGCACCACTCACTATAGCACTGATCCGCCAAAGAAATGGCATCTCGCCTTTGCCCTCAGGGAATCCATGATCTCCAACAGATCTGAGCCGTGAATCCAAATCACACAAGCCTTGGTGGCTGAGGGGTTTCGTTTGCTTCTCTCTAAGATCCCAGAAACTGCATCCACGAAAACTGTTAAGACATCACCAAAGATGACAAAGTCATCACCTCAGAAGCTGGAAAATGTCAGCCTTAAGTTTTGTGCTTACCCTCTGTGGTACAGTCCTTAGTTACACTGCCAGATGCTTTTTTAACAGGTTCTGTGAAGTATGAGTATTTCAGAAAGTGAGGTCTAATTTTCTGAAAGGAGAAACAGGTTCCTTGCTTTTCCTTCCCCTGGATGGAAATGTGTAAAAGGCTGGATGAGGTTCAACAAGTCCATTCGCTTGCAAGAACAGGCAACAGACGGTACATCACCAATGAAGATTTACTCTGCCCCCCCCTTTCCATACCACCAGCCGCAGTCCCTGACAGTCTACAACAAATCTGATCTTGAGAACAGAAGACCAAAAGAACAAAAACCTGGACGCTGCTTAAAGAAGACAGCAAAGCTATCGACTCCATCCTAGCTTCTAGAAACATCAAGGAAATTTATAAAGGTGAAAAGTAGAAAGTGGACCTCAATCCCAGGCAAATCCAATTAACCCAAAAATTCTTCTCCGAACCCAAATCTGGAGACTAATGTAACCCTGAGCTAGGGCGCAAGACACCGAGCTGCTGTTTGAGAACTTTTTCTGCACTAACACTCCTGTCTGGCTACAGATGATTTCTCAAGGTTCAGAGGAAGAAATACCCCTCAAGAATTTAAATAAGCATCACGTTCATCTCTTACCTGGATAAATCTGTGATATTTGGAAATCCAGTCAAACAGTGGGAGTGGAAACCAATACATGCAAGGAGAAAACACTGGTATTATCATTATCATTATGTGGCGGTGACAATTTTGACCAAAAGGAGAATTTGAGTAAGAACACAGTGGTTGAAAGCCATGTAACTAGATGTAGATATCTGCATTGTAGAGGTTCTACATGTAGATAACAATATCTCAGCTAAGCACCAGAAGCTCCCTTTATTGTCAGTACAGGAGAACTGTCACTTCAAATATGCAGTTCATCTCTTTCAGGCACCTACTTTAGGATGAGATGATTTGTGCCTCAAAAGCAGCTGTTTCTCTCCATTACCTGTAAAAGGAATTTTTCTCAGATGGGAATGTCTACACTATAAATCTCTATGGCTTATGTGTCTACGTTTGGTCAGATGAATCACACTTCATGAATTTTTCATTATTTGCAGTCATTACTGTTTGAAAATACACTATAGATTGAACAGAATCATAGGCTTGATACAAAAATTACTGGACTAATTTCTATTATCTTAGGAAAATAAGACAGACAATTTGAACAGATGTCTCAAGCTATCTCTGAACTGACATTCTTAACATTGAAAGTAGCCACATAATGGAATTACATTATATCATTATTCTGTTCTTTATTTATTTGGGAAGTCAAACTATGTGGCCATGAATTTAAAATCTATATGTCTGTGAGTTCTGCTTTAGAGTTTGACACAAGAATCCCAGTTAAACAGACAATACCAAGCATCACATATTCAGTTTAATATCCCTAGAGCTAGGTTGCCTAAAATGTTTACCTGTTTGTAGACATCGATTTTATTTCAACTTTTGCAGAAAGGAAGTCTGCATTATATATTCTATGTCTGTCTTTCTCCAGCAAGACCTTGTCTGTATTGCCCTGTTTCAAAAGGGTCAAAATGCTTTTGCTTTTTCTTGGAAGTCTGAAATTGTTCTTTTTCTATTTTTTGCAGATTTTGGACATTGCTTTTTATAGAAATCTCTTTTTTATAGAAAGCCTTTTCACAGTGATAAAAATACATTTTCAACATTAATGAATTCATAAATTTTAAGAGCAAAAGGGACCACTGCATTCATCCAGCCTGAGGCATTGATAGATTTACTGCGCAGGAGCTAATGGACTAGAGCACAGTCTCTCTGAGATCACAGGAGAGAATTTGTACAGCTCTTTCAGCCTCCCTCCTCATCACCATCATGAGGGCAACCACCTCAGAGCTCTCTTGTCTAACACAGACCCTGCCTGTAGTCCAACTTGATAGAATATTGATTTAAACACAGCATTTTGGAGAAAGCCAGACTGCTTTCCCAAGTACCCAGAGAAAGCAAAGGTCAGCACACCTCCATCGCCCCAGAGCATCTCCACCGCATCTCACTGACCCCATTTGGTCTCCCAGCAGCATCAGACACGGCGAAACAATAGCTGCTGTCCCTACACTCACGCTTTATCCTTTACCTGCCCGGTTCTCCCATCGGGATGTGAAGTGCTTGGCCTCTGGGACTCACCTTACTGCCTCATAAAGCAGGATGGCAGGATTATTAATGTAGCAGAACTGCAGGATTTTCCAAGCAATTTATGAGTTACCATGGCAGTTCATTAGCTCTCAGCCCAAGGACTCCTTTCCATCGAGCATGAATCAAGCAGGAGGCACAGACACTTCCAAACACACGATGGAAATTCATATCAAAAATACATCCAAGACCATATTTCTTCCATTTTGTCCAACGTACGTCCAATAAAGGCACTAAAAAACCACCAGTGATCAGGACCAATAGCCAACCCACTGAAACACGCCTAGACACAAAGAAATTCACAATCCCCATCTTTTCTTCTTTTTTTTTTTTTCTCATCAGGACATTTCTGACTGATGCCTGTATTTAAGGAATAGCAGAGGGTTTACATTTACAGGCTCCATTGACTGCACAGGGAGGCAGGTCTGGTGGTCGGGACGGCAGGCACTCAGGATTGCTCCCCTGACTTTCAGTGCTAAGAATAAGGTTTCTCTTTACACACAGACAATCCCCCCATCCCCACTCGAGGAAGTATTTGAGAAAATATTTAACTTTCACGATATTTATGCATAGGTCTTAAAATAAAGCACACACTTAAGCACTTCCTTGAATCCAAGTGGTATTACGCACGTGAGAAAAATGCAACACAACGTTTTAATACGTTGCTGAGTTAGGACTTCAACAGAGGCCAAAAAAACAGGTCGGGTATACTAGAGAAGAAAGAGAGCTGGAGAACTAAAGGGAGTCTTTGAGGGTAATAAGAGGACAATTAAAAAAAGGAAAAGGTCAGGAGCACAGTAACTTGTATCAGTAACAAAACCACTAGCAAGCTACCCACGGATATTACAAATACTATGCTTTATACCAAAGAAAGAGAGAGGGACAGGGAGATGGGGGGGGCAGAAGAGAAAGAAAGAGAGAAAGACTTCTATTAAGTCTCTATTGCACTATTTTCCTCAGTTGCATTAATACTCTTTTATTTGCCGTTACCCTCTAAGAGTTTCAGGGTATTTCAAAGAAAAGGCAGAGCTAAAATTTTTATATCCCCCTCCAGTTACAGCTGCCACACTCAGAAAGCAATCTCGCCACGCGTTACGTGCTTTCCCAGAATTAACTTGCTTTTCCCCTTTTTAAAAAATAATTCATGTATTTATTAATGCAGTAATGGGACACACATACTGGAAAATCCCACCTTCCACACCATCCCATTAGCTAAATCTGGCTTTGGGCCAAAATTTACTATTTCAGCTCCTGCCAAGGTTCAGGTTTGGAATGTTTTTACGTTGGAGGATTTTTCATCTGTTTCCTTGGCTGGGCTAATGGGACCCTAATGCACACGAGAGATCGCTATCTCATCGGGCTGCCTGTTACTTGCTTGTTTCAATCATCTTGTACATACACGCTAACTTGTAGCATTTCCCTCTCAGCTAAGTGATGCCAATAGGCATTTAACGCA
Source organism: Himantopus leucocephalus (assembly GCA_003993805.1). Lineage (NCBI taxonomy): Eukaryota > Metazoa > Chordata > Aves > Charadriiformes > Recurvirostridae > Himantopus > Himantopus leucocephalus. Next base: position 120,014,705 of record RSEF01000003.1, read on the forward strand.
AGATGCAAGGGGATATAATATGATATGGAGAACCGCTGACTTGAGACACTCTCACTGGCTGGAGTAATTGCAACAAATTATTCAAAAAAATACAGCTGAGCAAAAAGTTAACCTTTACTTAAAACCAGATTCATCAACACAATTCTGTATGTCTGGCAGGAATTCTCATGTCCAATAAAACATGGAGGCTGGAGGAATGAATCTCCAAGAAATTTGGACGTGGCTTAAAGAAACCAAAGCTGTTGCCTCATCCATTCACCTCTCAGAGACCCGGGATAGGGCTCTGTTCCTGCTGTCAAGCCAGAGAAGAACAGTCTGTATGTGCTGACCTGAGTCGCTTGCAGATGTTCTCCTGCCAGGACTGGGAGATAAGTCACCTCGCTAGCTCTTCACTCATCATTGCTCTACACAGCCAACACCAGCATTAATGCCTGTCGCAAAGTCCACCTCAGCAAAAGGGCTGTGATTTCTGGTAACAACACATGTGTTTTCAATTAATACTACCTTTTGTCACCTCGTAAATTACTCCCTCAACAGATTTTTTTTTCATTAATTGCTATCAGTAGAAGATGTATTTTTCTCTTTCCAGCCCTCCCCATGCTTTCACACCAAGAGCAGAGTTCACCTGCCCTGTCCCCATAACTACTGAAGTTTCTCGCATGGGAAATGCCTGTGTGAAGGCCCTCCTACCCGCGCTGCCACGTCCATCAGTACGCTTGCTCTCACCACCTCTTCTGAAGCAGCACAGTGGGTCGGTAACACTGGCCAAGGACACATCACAGTTTTTCTCACAGGTGAGATCACTGACACGATCCAAACTGCTGGACCGTGGCAGGACATTCCTGCCACAGCCTGGCAGCCAGGGAGTGACAGAGAATCATAGCATCATAGAATGGTTTAGGTTGGAAGGGACCATAAAGATCAGGCTGATTGCACTGCTTGATCTCAGAGAGTGATGAAGTCACCTATTTGAAGCAGCAACAAGAAAGGCTGAAGTGATGCTCAGAGAAACACATTTTGTACATCTGTCACGTTTCCCAAGTTATGGCAGGGTCACCCTGCGTCTTTCACTGCTCTCCAGTGAACCACAGCAAAGGCGCATCCTGCGCTCCAGGGATCAAGTGTTTCCAACTGCAAGAGGTGGGGAACAGGGATACATATCTAGATACAGGTCACAGGAAAGTGCGGTCATATTTGCCAGTCAAAGCCTGTCCCCTTTCACTCCCACAGGTTTTGTGAAAGTAGAACACCACCATACCAGGAGCAATAACGCATGCAGCTTTATGGAAACTTGAAACAAAGAGATATCCAACAGGAGGTTTTCTACACTGCAGTTGTTCTCTGCACCATAAGAACATCAAATTGCTTGGTTTTATCATTTCTTTTAAAAGAATGCCAGGATTTACTTCTGTCTGACACGAGCACATGGGACTGGAATTTGATTTCTTGTTTATTTGGTTTTCACATTTTGAAGGATTTTGCTGTTTGAGGGGAGAAATTTGTGTCTGATGAACACAAAATCCAGCTCAGAGACATGTCTGAGATCATGATTTTGAAAAGGAGCCATGGCCACCTTCAAAGGATGGGGCAGATTTCACCCACTAAAAAGCAAAACATGCTATTTTGCGCTCTCAAGCATGACTCATTTCCTGATGCAGTTAGGCTATGACTAGGAAAGTTAAGGTCAGATTAAGAGATCATTAAAGTCTTTTGTAGTGGACTTTGGGACCAGGACCACAATGCCAGAATAAGGCTGCGGAGGCCTTTGAAGGTGGTATCCTCTTGGAAATACATCATGGGGTTCTGTTTGGTTTGTCCCTGGATTTTTGAGTTATGAAGCTCCTGTTTCGCTGCATCGCTTTGGTTTCCATCAAATCCCCATGAGGACAAGCTTCTCTCCAGTCTCTTTACAAGAAAAACGATATAACAACATTGCCTTCCTGGTTAGAAAATTCACAAAGATTTGCATGGATAGCCTTGCTACTTCTTGCTATATCATTTCAAATAAAAACAAAGAAACCCAGAGAAAAAAAAAAAAAATTCAACCTCCCTGCCACACCTGCCAAGTGAAACAACAGCCAGGCAGGAGCTCAGAGCCTGATGCTCCTGCACTTCTCTCTCTGCTCTTCAAGGTGCTGTACACCAGCCATGCTGCAGCAACTATACCACACACCATAGCGACTCCATCTCAAACACCAGCTACCAGATTCAGCATGCTGCAGTGACACATAGAGGTCGACCCACCGACCTGTTGTTGCCTGAGGACACAGCCAGCACCTCCTCTACTACTTGCTCAGTCATCTACTCAGCAAATTCAAAATAGACTCAGACTTTCCTCTTCCAGGTGGACATAGAAAGGAACGGGGAGAGACTGGGCTGTTCCTAGCAACAACTATATAAGCAAAACCCCCAAGCAAATATTTTCAAATATATCAGCTACAAATGACCAAAATGTCATCACTGGAAGAAGACAGACCTGATGTTGTTTTCATACCACAGAGCTCAGAGAGGAACATTCTTTTCTCTGTTGCAAAGCAAGATGACTAGTCAAGTAGGAGTACAGTGTCTGCTCAGTGCTGTGACTTAAGCTCCCAATGGAGAGCTCCAACTGTTTATTTGTTTTTTTTTCAAATAACAATATTTTGTTAGGAAAATGTCGCAATGTTCACTTGAAGATTTTGGGAGTGATTTTCTGCTGACGCTGTGGATGAGTATGGATTGGTGATTGTCTTATTCTACTGAACAAAACAAAATGCAGAACAAAGTAATGAGGCTCCTACTGATAACCACAGCTCTGCTGCAGTCAAAGGAAAGGGCTGGATGCTAACTCTCAGGATGTAAGCATCCACTGAGTGGATTGATTTCATCGGCAGATTTTCCTGCCTTGCAGAGGCAGTGTTGAACGAGTTAACAAAATATCATTTCCATGTTTTCTGCTTTTTCTATCAAGCCAATGAGTAGAAAAAGAGGCAGAATTAAATCACTCAGGCGATCCACAGAGCTTTCCCGTTTTGACCAAATAAGAATCACCATGAGCCAACTGGAAGTTCAACAACTTTTTATGTGCAATTACAAGTCTTGTCGTTCTTACACACCACTGTTCATCAAACACATGCCCCAATGAGAGTTAAAGTAAGAGAATTACGTGGCTCACCACAGGTGTAGATGACATTAAGATGCTTTCGGATGCCTGGGTAACAAGGATCTCCAAATTCATAGGTGCTGGCGTATATGCTGCAGCTTCTTTTCCCATGACAGCGCTTGATCATGAGTTGGAGAGCAGTCGCCGACTGACACTCTAAAAGGGAAAAAGGATACCTATTTGTGACTATTTGTCCATTCACACCAGAAATTGCCTAAAAAAATGTACCCGATGCAGACTGTGAGAGCACATACATATGAGCTTCCATGAGTATTTCAAAATCTTTGTGTTTACATGGGAAGGTATATCTGACTCTCAAACACCTCTAATAAACTGTAAATTGAGAAAAGGAAATTACCCAAAAGAATAGAGAAGAATCAGAAACCCCCATACATCCATAGAAAGAAGGCTGCAAATAAGAGATAACATGTTTTCAAAGGGAAAAGGCTATCCATAATAAAAATAATTCCTTCTCACCTGGCATTTCTTCCATATATGTCTGAAAAGACTCTAAGACAGGTATCAGTATCTTCATTTTAACAGAGAAACAGAGTCATAGAAAAGTAAAAAGACTAACAACAGCAAATCAGTGCAGACCATGGAAAAAGACTCAGATCTCAGGAGTCTCACTCCAGTGTATTTATCCAGAAATGCCTCAAGCTTCCCCATAAACTAAGAGACTCTCATAGGAACAGAAAATACGTTAATACTACAGCTATAATCATAGAATCATAGCATGGTTTAGGTTGGAAGGGACCTTGAAGATCATCTAATCCAACCCCCCTGCCATGAGCAGGGACACCTCCCACTAGACCAAGTTGCTCAAAGCCCCACCCAGCCTGGCCTTGAACACTTCCAGGGATGGAGCTTATTCATATGGAATTCCAGTAGATTTATTTATCTGTCTGATAACACAGTTGATCACAGTAACATGCAAAGTTAATAGCAAATTCCCACCTCACAGGTGTAAGGGAGATAGACATTGTGATCTTGTTTGAGGAAGGGTAAAACTCTGATTTGATTTGGGTGTGTTGATTCTTTTCCAGGTTTTGCTTGTTTCGTTTTGAGGGGAAGACATCAGGAGAGCTTGGGTAGGCTTTTTTAGCCTTTGTTATGTCCAAGAGAGTTGTCTCAAGTCACCATCTCTGGCTCCCTTCTGCAGACAGAGGTGATCAGTGTCCCTGTATGTTCTTAGAAGATGTTGTATTTCTAAGAAGTCTAATGAGGGTTACTATGAAGTCAAATAATTATAATGTTATTTTCTACCAAGTAGAAATATTCTGTGTTTATTCCCTCCAAGTAGAAATGTTTGTCATATCAGGAATTTAGAATATGGAGAGTTCCAAAAGTAAATATTTTCCCAAGTATTATTTTCTATTAGATGGTTTGTGCCTGTTTTCTCAACTAAGGTGAAAATGATTTGTACAGACAAGCTCTCAAACTTTCAGGTGCTAGACAAATAATTTGCTTTCACTGTCCAGCCAGGGCGAAGCACAAGGGGAAGGTGACAAGAAGACATTTCTTCAACATTAAGCTGTTGCTAAAAGCAACAGGAAAGCTACAGAGAAAGGAATACAAACCCCTTTTGGACACTAATCAGGAAGCAGGGAATGGGAAAATGAAGCCCAAAAGGTATTGAATGCTAGAACCAGCACAACAACAAAAGCCATGAGAGACACAGGAAAGCCAGAGAAAACTAAGCCTAGAGGGCAACATGTCTTTTTTCTCAAACCAAAGGCAGCATTTTATTTCACATGCTGCAAATGACAAAAGAACAGGGCCCCATGTGAGCATTTTCATACTGAACCACCCAAACTTCCTCAGGGGATTTTTGATCCAGCGAGTGCCAGAGGTTCCAGTGGAAACATCTGGCATGCAGCAATCCTGTTTTATTGTCTTTTTGTCAAATGTCCAGTTAGAGGCACTCATCAAATCTAAGCACTGCACAGGATTTCATGGAGGGCGCCTATTCTTTTCATTTGTTATTGTTCTCACACAAAACAGACAGCATCCCACGGCTGCCTGCACAGGGCCCTCGCCCCCCGGCACGGGAGCACACCACCTCCGCGGGAGGGTAGGGAATTACCCATTACTGGTCCTGTGAGAGGCACGACAAATCTTTTCCATACATTGTCACCAGAGATGGTCAGACTTTGGAATGCTCCACATGTAGGAATGAGCAATAGCAAACTACAGACTCTGCCCTCCACCTTAACAAACTGGCCTGACTCTTCAGGTGCCAGATCTGTAGATTCAGCACATTGAAAACGCTTCTAGGAGTTCTGCCTGTCATATACCCTCACACTAACATCACCAGTTTTTCTAGCCATCCACCAGACATGTCTTGGTATCGATGACCTCCTTCCTCCTGTGCAGTTCTGAGCAGGCTATGGTCCCCATCCATACTGACTTGAGCAGCAGCATCTGCTTTAGAAAAACAAACGGGGTTCAAACCCGGACACACCATTTTCCCCTCGTTCATGTGGTACCCTGTTCCTTAGAGTGATTTTGCCCACTAGCATTACCCCAAGCAGGTAATATAGTCCGAGATGTAACAGGGGTAGTCCCAATCGTCAATTTGCAGAAGGCCTCCCTGGATATTTTGGATGGAAAGGAGAGGAGCAGGAGTACATGGCAGAGGGTTTTGCTGCATGGACATGAGGTCAGCCAGCCACAGGGACAGGCAGCAGGCTCCTTCTCACTGTATTCAGTATAGAGTAGCTGATGTGTAGACAGTAGATGAGCACAATCCACTACCTTTATCAGGTAGTAGCTGCATCTTTTTTTTCCCCAGGAGAGGACAGCCTTGCCCATCCTACCCACTGAAAAAAACATGCCATACTGCCTACATCCAGCAGTGGGACCCTGCTCTAGCCCCTTCCCCAGCCCCACTACCAATACAGACAGAGCGTGAGTTACAACATCCAAGCGGGGAGCTTCTTCCATGTAGATCCATCTGCCAGAGCAGGTCCTAATACTGCAAACCCTACTTGTATTTTAACGGTGCCCAGGTCTGCTGTTTGGCTACTTGTTCACTGGTAAATGAAATGAGATAGAGCTCAGAGGGTTGTGGTTAGTGGTGCAGAGTCTAGC
>RSEF01000003.1:120021039-120042309 GCA_003993805.1 Himantopus leucocephalus
CCAGAGGTCCCTTCCAACCCTGACTATTCTGTGATTCTGTGAAAGCTTACCGTGGCCCATTCCCTGGCCTTGGTGCCAACTGTGGTGGAACAACCCACATCCATGCAACTAAACACTTTTACCCTCCAAAACAGAGTGGTGAAACCCAGTCCCTGTCTTATATCCAACCTCAAACCATCTTCTGGACTGCCTAGGAGAGTGTTATCTGAGCCAAGGCAACTAACCATGCCATGGACCACTTACATTACAATTTAACAGTACAGATCTATGCCCAGTATCTGTGCCCGGGCCCTGGCACTGCTAGTTTACCATGTAAACACAGCAAACGTATACATGTAGCCCTAGATACCCAGCTTCTTCGGGCACAGACCAGGCCTCCATATTCACAAATATCAGTAGTGAAATCCTCAACTTTCCAAATGCCAGGCTGCTCCAGCTCAACCCGTACGAGCCAAAATAAGCAGAAAAGCAGAAGGGACTCTCTATGCTTCAGTTACAGATGGGGATGAAATGCCCTAGCATAGAAAGTAAGGCACTGAGATTTTTAAAGCCTCTTTTACGTGGACTTTTTGCAAACTTTAATATTAAAAATACATCCAGGACAAAATTCACCTGTTGGGACTGCAGCATATAAACCATACAATAACTTAGTTGGAAGCAATATCTGGAGCCTATCCAGTCCAACCTCCTGCTCAAAGCACAGCCAGCTTTGATGTTACATCAGGTTGTTCAGGAATTTGCCCAGGCGAGTTTTGAAAACCTCCACAGATAAATATTCCCCAGACTCTTTGGGCACCTGTTCCAGGGCTAAACCACTCTCCAGGTGAAGAATTTTTTCCTTGTATCTAATCAGATTTCCATTGCTGCAACTTGCATTCATTGCTTTTGGTGTTTGTTTGGATTTTTTCTGAGCATTTCTGTAGAGCCATCTATTAGGTAGTAGAAAACAGCAATAAGATCCCACCCTGAGCTTTCTCTTCTTGAGACTGAACAAACCTGGTTTCCTCAGCATTTACCCATATAGAATCATGGAATCATCTAAGTTGGAAGGGAGCTTTAAGATTATCAAGTCCAACCATATTTGATACACTAGTATCTTACTAAATTTTACTTTTTACTAATCTTTACTAAATTCACTTTCCTGAATGCACATTTACACGTCATTCTTTCATTCTATGTCTGAGAATACCTACGCTTTAAAATGTTGTCATCTAGTTTATGTTCAACAATGTACTACTTCTCAATGCTGTATGCTCCAGTCCCCTGACCAGCTTGGTGACCCTTCACTGGACTTGCTCCAATTTTTGAATATATCTCTTTATCTGGGGAGCCCCAAACTGGACGCTCCAGTACTACAGTTAACTCAAGTACTGGAATGGCAAATACAGTGAATAAACCCTCTCCTTGACGTGCTTACAATATTCTTACTAATAAAGTCCAGTATTCACTTAGCCATCATTGCCACAAGTCCACACTGCTGACTCATGTTCAACTTCTTGTCCCCCGAGACCCATTGGTCCTTTTTCTGCAGAGCTGCTTTCTAGCCAGCTGGTCCCTAGACTTTGCTGTTGCAGAGGGTTATTCAGGTGCAGAGCTTTGCACTTGCTTTTGTTGAACTTCACAACGTTTCATAAGGTTTCTCCAGCTCACTGAGGTTCCTCAAGTTCTCTACCCCCTGCTGTAAAAACTGTCCTGTCCAATTTGGTACCACCTACACAATCTGTCCCGTTATCCAGGTCATTACTGAAGATGTTAAGCAATATTGATTTCTGACTGCTTGTAAGTGGCTGCCAGTTTGACTTCAACATAGCATTGTGAAGGTTTCTTGTAGTGAACAGCCACAATTTAGGCAAGTCTTTACTGTTGCCACTGACCTCTAAAATGCTAATGAGCACCAAAATCTGGTGAATGTAGGAGCAGCAGAAAGTCATGTGAGGTACCCACATTACAAGATCCAACTAAACTCTACTGATGACACCAGGCTCCCATATGGTAAACCCAAATACTCTTCTCATTTTCCCCATGGTAAGGCCTGAGCCATTCTCTTGGAATCAATCATAGTCTTCCAGCTCTGAAAAAAAAAGCAATAGACTTTATGGGCAAAATTTGACGAAGTATTCACTTCAAAGACTTCCTTTTTGTCAATACGGGGAATCACGGAATCACAGAATCACGGAATCACGGAATTTTCAGAGTTGGAAGGGACCTCTAGAGATCATCTACTCCAACTCCCCTGCCAAAGCAGGATTGCCTAGAGCACATTACTCAGGACTGCATCCAGGCGAGACTTGAAGATCTCCAGAGAAGGGGACTCCACAACCTCCCTGGGCAGCCTGTTCCAGTGCTCTGTCACCCTCACCGTAAAGAAGTTTTTCCGTATATTTGAACGGAATCTCCTATGTTCCAGCTTGTGCCCATTGCCCCTCGTCCTGTCATTGGGAACCACTGAAAAGAGTCTGGCTGAATTTTCCCTGTTTTTCCCTCCACACAATTTCTAAGCACAAATGCCTTGTGCATTCCCGTAAACGCCAGGGCAAGCAGCCAGCAGCACTTTGAGGAGGACTACATCAATACTGAAATTAGCTTGGTTTCCTCTCTTGTTTTTTTTTTGACATGTCAACATGTTCATCCTCCACATAGCACACTGAACTGAAAAATATAAGAGCAGCAATCAAAACCTCCAAATGGGACCATCTCCCTTATAAACTTCAAAGGCTTTGTGATAAGGAGGTAATTTAGCTGGATGCCAAAATGTCATATTCAAGCATCTTTATGCCCTCACTAACTAGCACTGAAGATGTCAATAATACACCTGAGACATGGCTGAGTGATAGATGAGGCTACAGCACCCTCATAAATCATAGTCACCACCATGTCATTCAGAGCTCTAGAAGTGACAACATGGTATTTTCTTTTACCCCCACATCTCAGGGGTCTCAGCATCACTCCTGTTGGCTGTTATGGAGTGCATGTAGCTAATTTAACTTCTAGATGTAAACAAGTCCTTAGGGAGCTGGGTTGAAGTGAGATCTCCAAGTTTATTGGTACCTCTTCAGGAGGTGATTCCAGGTCAGAAGTTTTCACCTTGAGGTGCCCATTCCCAGAGCTCATAGAGACAAGAAAACAGAGGCTCTCTTATCCATAAGTCATGCAATTAGCCTCTCAAAAAGATGCAGGGAAGCCAAGCCCAGCAATGTGCTAGAGCAGAGCTGGGGTATGGTTCCCCGCAGCTGGACAAATTCACATTTTCCAAGTCTTCAGAAAAGGAAGATAAGATGTGGCACTTTTGTTGTACCAGATAGCACGCACATTCAGGGCAACATCTCTTTTCTTTTGCTGCTTGTTTGCTTGCTAAATGCAAACCGCACATGTTACATGAAATACCATCCTGACATGAGTGAAAAACAAGTGATCCCATGTATCAGAGATATGGGGAAGGACACTCACAAATGCCAACGCCATATCCCTAAGTCCAAGGTAAGTACTGCTAAGCAGAGCCAGGCCCCTGCCAAGAACCTTTTAAAGCCCACAAAGCTCAAGTCCTACAGCAGAGCAACAAAACCCACTTTAAGACCTCACAGATGACAGAGAGCCCACTTACACAGTTTGGGCCACAGTTACCCTCAGCTTTCATTAGTGTTGGATTGCTTCAGTACACTGCCAAAGAGCAAATGCGAATCCTGGCTACGGTGAAACTTCCACATGCGAAAGTGTTTAAAGGTATCAGCTATCCTTTTGGGATAGGGTGTTTTAGACTAAAGTTTGGGTTCAGGGGAGAGTGGGATCAGCTTGCTTTATCCTCTTTACTCCTGTCCCCGCTTTCTAGAAGTTGCATGTCCATCCAGCCTTGCTTCTGGTACAAGGTGAATTCCCCTTTGCGGGATCACTCCACAAATGCAGACTGCTGGCCAGTTCCATTTCACAACTCTTAGTCTAAGCCCTAGGTAGGTAATTCATCTTACCAGCTGCATTTAGTATGCTAATACTCCCTGATCTACTATCTTTATGACCCCAACCTCTGACAGGGTAAAAACCCAAATCAGATGGCAACAAAGCCCCGCTGGAGGATTTCACCGGCTGCAGCTTGCAGACAGCATTGGCTTTAAAACTGGAATCAGTCTCAGTGATGTAATGTCCGTATCATCAAGCTCACCACAATGAATGGGTTTTAGTCAGTTTAAGGCTGCTTCCCAGCATGACTATTTCTTTATTACCTCTTCCTGGTGAAAAAAAGAAATTGGAGCCAAAGCCTATTAATCACATCCGTTACTTTGGTTACTCACTGTTACTTGTTTTTCTCCAATAAGGGTGACACATCCAAATTTGAAATCCAAGCCATACGTTGCTGCTTGTGATTGCAAAACCTATCTGGGTTTGAAAGAATGTTTTCAAACAGTTTAACTTTTGCATTATGGTAACTCTTAGATGCTATGGAGGAGATAGGAGCCTCTTCCAAGAGAGCAGTCATCACAGATGGATCCACAAACAGATTTAGACACCGAGTTTTGAGATGGGTGACTAATCCCACAGTGAAGTTGGGCACACGCCAGATGCTCAAGAACGTCTGTGCATCTGTTAACCTCACGATCAGACTCACCTGCCGCATCCGTGTTGAGCCTGCAAAGGCAGGTTCCTGCACAGATGAGGCAGGCTGTCCACAGCAAGCAGGACCATGCACACCTGAACGTCTGAATATGTTAGCATGCTGTAAGGCTGGGAGGTAGTGGTTTTCCAGAGGTTGCCTGTGGGACTGGAAAGACAGCAGGGCATGGAACACGCCCCATTGTTGTCCGTTCTGTCAGACTAGAGAGAAAGCCAATTCGTCCTCTTCTCCACAGATCTCAGGATCATAGGACTGTTGACTAGCAGGACATTTTCACTCTCTCACTGATCACTGTAATAATTACTGTTTCCCCTGAGCATCAGATCTCTTTTCTATCACTAATCTCTATAGCCTCGTTGCATATTAGTCTTGTATGCCCTTATTCCACATAAAAACCACACGTGTGCACTTGGAAAAAAGAAAAACAGAGCCTGAGAAGAAAACTACACCCACTTGTCAGAGGATACACTCTCTCCAAGTCCATGAATTTAGCACAAAAATTGGAGCACTTGTTCTACTTTTTCAACCAACAAAGTGTAAGACCTTGAAGTTTCAAAAGGACCAAATGTTTGGCTCTAATTAAAGGCTTCAGAAAGAGAATCACTGCCTAAAATAGTACTATTTCCAGCAGTGCATGTGAGGCAAATGATTAGGAACTGGGATAGTAGTGATGGTACCTCATCAAGAGACGAATTCTGTGGCAGACTTTGGCTCAGTGTAATGGCATCAGGAGCAGACCTACATCTTGCACTAAAACAGTCAGCAGAACCCTAGCTTTCCTTGCTATCTTTTGAGGAGCAGGTGAAATGGACAACCTAAGATAAACATTCCCTTGAGGAAAGTCATTTACAAACAAGTGACAGCTCTAGAAAACTCCTCCCAAGCAGAGGACAGGATTTTTTTCCGAAATATGCAGCACAATTTCTTGCTAAAGTATAAAACAGGAAAAGTTACTTGCTGAGAGCTATGAAGCAGGGAGGACAGAATGAAAGATGGAAGATGCAGGAGTCAATTAACTAAGAGGAGAGAAATTTAGTTCCTGCAAAGAAAGCTGACAGATGTCTGAATCAGCGCGGTGGTTATCTACTCGTCTGCCAAAAGAGAAAGCAGACTTTGATAGAAGGGCAAGAAGGACTTAAGCAGGAAGAAAGTAACTCCAACCTTGCAGGTGAGGCAGCTGCCTAAATTCCTTCACGTTTTACCTAGCAGTGACTTGAAACTTTCTCATTCTGCAAGAGAATCTCTGACATAAACAGGAGGGAAGGAAGTTCCCCTTCTGCTCTTGGACAGTTTCTCTTTTATTTTAAAGATGCTCCATTAGCTGCAGTTGACACAAAGTTCAGCTCCTTCATAAAGCGACAGCTGCTGGAGGTGTCTGAGCCACTGCTTCAGCTGCTAAATTAGCTAAAATTAGCCAGCCTAGCAGCCCATCAGGGATGTCTTCATGGAGTATTGATGAGCCAGTCTGCACCATGTGCAGTGTATCACATCCCAGGCATTTTCAACTTAGCCCGTGCCCATGAAGTTTGATGTTCTCTTTAAAAGCTAGTGCAGAAGAGAGTTAATAAAGATTGGCTTTGTCCACTTTCTCTCTACAGTAAGCAGCCTAGGAAGATAATTTGTCTATCAGCATAGCGCTGTCACACAGTTTCAGATGGGGGCAACAGAAATACAGTGGATTTCTCTTCCTGACCGTGGCACACAAGCCTCTATAGAGGACACAAGAAGTGAACTGGGTTTAGAACCACAGGGAGTGTGGAAGACAAGGGGGAGAAAACCAAACTACAGATACTTAGCCCTCAACACCAACCGATGGGAAGACCAATCAATGAAAACAAAGTAATACCCTTAAACGAGAAAAGATGCAGAAGCAGAAGTGTAAAGAAGAAAGGTCAGGAGCAGAGACCCAAAACAATTAAAAGGCTGCTGGTTTGGAAGCCAGAACAGAACGGGCTTCAGAACACCTGCACAGTCAATCTCTTCCAAGCACAAGAAAACCCTCTTCAAGTAGGGAAATAAAAGAAACTAATTCATTAGAAGAGATTGTTAAAAGCGCTTCTGAGCTGTAAGCATGGGCTCAGGAGAATTTTTGCTTGATAAGCCACTGGACCATGGAAAAGGATTTGCAGTCAGGACTGGCGGGGAAGTATCACTGGGACTTTGGCCCACACATTGTCTCTGGTTTCCCAGGTCCCTGCCCACCAGCTGTGGTACAAGTATTACCTGATGCTGTGCAGAAGAGAGTCAGAAAGATGCTCCAAAATCTCATGGTCAAACTTGAGGCCAAGAAGAGTCTACTCCCCCCAAAACAACTTCAGTCCCAGCATGATGCTTCTTTTTCTGTCAGCTTTAATGTTTGAGGGACTTTCTATTTGCTGACTGCTTTGTCAGTGCCAGGTACTTTGGTATCATGTTGAGTTGTGTTTCTGATATAAATTGCCGTCATCATTATTACAAATAGCAGCAGGGAACTTCACGTTGGTGCAGCTGGATATAGTGTCTGTCTTGCATAATGTGACTGAAAACAGCTGGCTAAAAAAGAAATCTACATCCAAACATTGGAAGGATGTGCAGAGAAGGCCAGCTTTACGTTAAAAAGTACGTTTTAATGAACGAGAGAGAAAAATTACTCACCATACACTTCATAAAACTTCAGAAACTTCAGCAGTAGGCCAGAAAAGAGAAAACTATCTTAAAAGAAACTAATCACATCTAGACACTGCAACCAAAGGATCAGTTGCAGGTTTAATTACTGATGCTATAGTTACATTTAGAAACACTTTGTTTATTAACGTGAACTCAAATCATCTTATCACCTTTGTATCTGAAACCAGAACTCATATAAAACACATGAGGCTCCAGTTTTGCAGAGACGGACTCAGAGTATGTGAAGTTTAACAAATTAATAACATTTTGCAGGTTTAGGGGCTAAACCAAGAATCTGAGGACAGCTTCAAACTTGGCTCCAAGAAGTCTCAGAGAACAAAGCAGTTTTGGTCTGGTAATGACAGTAAAATTTTATTATTTAATTTGCAGCAGAGAAGAGTTGATTGTGGGCTGTAAGGCACTTGAGATAAAAAGCAAAGCTAACGGCTTTTGCTTCACTCAGCAGAAGATAGGGATGGTGCATTCAACACATCATCTGCTCTGTGAAGTCCCTGAGCCCATCTGTCCTTCCTATTCCTTACAGTCCAACAAAAATATTTTCCTGGACATGGGTATAGTTCAACAAGTACATACACCTAGGCTGAAGCAAGGTCTGAACTTTGGAAGCTGTGGAACTGGCCCACTTTTTTTTAGAGACTACCCAACCGACGCAATCTGCAAGTCACTTCTTGCCCTTGGTTCCTGAAATAGAGCACGGTGTGCTTGCAACCTGACAGGTTTCACGTTACCTTTGTTTCTCAGGCTCAGCATTCACCATCGTGGTAATTTTGTAATAATCTTGAGTGACATCTGAATTATTTTAAGAGGAACTTTATCAGTTCTGAACAAGTTACACTGGTTTTCATTCAGAATAATTCCATGGAAATAAATTGAGATGCTACAGATTTAAATCTCGTAAATTCTGCCTTTCTATTATTAGGATCATATTCTGGATTTGCTTTCAACTAATTGTTGGGCAATAGGCATCTTTTATAAAATCAGCTACTAAAGAAGTTGATACTACTGATACAAATACCCACTTTACTTCCTGAAATATCACACCCATATCATCACAGAGCCTGCTAGGGCTATTTAAATTACTACTCTCAAAATTTTTATTTACAACCGCTGCATGGGGTCATACTCCCCTGTAAACAACTTTTTTAAAACCAAGTTGAACCATGGCTTTGAGAAAGATCTTGCCCAGAAGCAAATTTGAATGGATTTTTTTCATTAAAAAAAAAAATAGCCATTGTGTGCATATAAACACAACTTCATATAAATCATTTTTTATGATTCTGTGGAATCCAACAATAGTTTGAGTTTTCTAGAAACAGCTGTAAAGTGATTTTAATTACCTCCTGGTGTTTTGAGACAAAAAGTGAAACACGCAAAGTAGCTAAAATTAAAAAACAACTTTCTGAAAGCAGGCTTTGTCCCACTTTAACAGCATTCTAAATGGGAATTTCATTTCAATTTAAATTTAATAAGGTATTATATGTGAATTAAACAGCAACTGATATTTATTTAGCCTTCAAACTTGGATACTTGTGGGTTTTACTACATACAAACAGATTGGCCTCTAAAAACATGTTCTTAATCATCAGCTATACACATAATAAAGTAGTTCCTGCACTGAATATAAATCAAATGTACATAGAGTCACACCTACAGGCAGGCGCGCTCTGGAAGCCTGGTGTGCACATTAGAGAAGAAAGACGTGGTCTGACTCCCTCCCACATCTGCTGCTCATCCCGCAAACCCAGACTCACAGCCGTTTCAAAGGCCATCATCTCCCGTACGGTGAAATCGGGACGTAGCATGAGAGCGTTTCAGCCACAAGCATTTGGATCTTCTGAAGGACAAGCCGTGCTTCATGGCATTATCTGACCAGCAGGGATTTCAGTGGACACCCCGTCTCCTCCTGCCGCCCCGGTCCCCCACTGCTTCCCCCATCAGTACCAGGCGTTAATAGCCTTCATCGCTCCAGCTCCACAGTTTGGAGGCCTTTTATTTTCAAGTATTTCACTTAAGATCAAGATTACAGCACAGCCATAAGCTTGTACTGATGGAAACGCAGGATGGAAAATGGTCATGGATGGTGCAGCGGAAGAGAGCCAGAAATGCATGGCTGGAGGGGCAGCGGTCTCTTAAATCCAGCTCTTGTGCTGGCAGGAACAGAAACATGTACTATAGAATAAAATGGAATTTTTTTTACTGCATGTATTTCATACTTATTCACATGCTAGATCTGATCACAGATAAACAAACTAGAAGGGTCCATTATGCATATGGTGTAATAAATATTTACATGAGGGACTGTGAAGGCTCTGGTCCAAGTCATATATACATCTGCATTAAGAGGAGGAAATCAAAACAAACTGGGTTGGATCACCTTCTGTCACTGCATTAAAGTGAAAAATGCCAGGGAATGAGCACCTAAGGCACAGGCTCCTTTGCTGAACTCATTCCTCTGCTCTTTCATTATCAGATCTGATGAGTTAGAGAGCACCACTGACCATCTGAGTTTCCTCAGGGCTTTGTAAACACATCCATTTTCCCCCTACAGAGGCACCGGCGAGAACTTGTATGTTAAGCGACAAGGACATTTCACTCCTCAGCAGACTACTCAGCTTAACCCACACACCACAACCCAAAGCTAGGCTCTGGAGCCAGAGTTCCCACGATCTTGCACCGACTCCAAAACCAAGCCCAGATTCCTCCTACCCAGATGAGGAGTTAAATTGCTGCGGGCTCTTTGTATATGTGATGGGGAGAGACGGGGTCCTTGAGAAGGAGACCTGGAGCCTGATGTTAGAGGTCAGCTGAACGTGTCCATCTCACTCTCTGTGGCTCAGGGGGGTAGCTACCATAAAAATGTATATATGAACATCTCAGGTGCCCTGAATAGGATCAAGGATATCACTCCACTAAATGATAAAAAGAGTAATTGTTTTACATCCAATTTCTTCCTCCTCAGTCTCCTAATTAGATCATTACCTTGCACTCAGATACAAGTAGGAAAAGGCCATTTTTTAAATTGGCTTCTCTTGCTATAAACAAGTCGCTCAGAGATGCAGGCAGAGGCAGCTGTAAACAGCACGATAAAGGGGCAAAGGGCTCACTGGGCTGAGGGATATTAATGGTTTGTTGCTTGCGAATAACCCTTTCCCCAGAGACCTCCCTATGCTCTGTGTATTGTCTCTGCACATGCTGGCAGCAAAGTGGAAGCTTTATTAAGAGAGTTACAAATAAGGTCAAATTCCTTTAGGAGCTTTTCAGAGTTCCCAAGGCATTGAAGGAGGGGTCCAGCTGTTTGCAGGGGTTTCCCATTACGGTCAGAGACACAAGTTTCAGCATGTTTCCAGTTAAAAGAGGATCCTGGCAGATTTTCTCTTTAACATGACAGGGATAGGATGGAGTTCTTTGCAATAACTTTCCCTTCACAGATGCTAAGCACATTCATATAGACATTAGACAGCGAGAAAGCATGCGTCAGGCACAGCGTGGTGCGTGAAGTCTGACTTGGGGGTCTTACATCACCAAAAAGCAGTGCAACGATGGGTGGGTTATGCAGGTGTTAAAGGGCTGCAGCGTCACGATACCTCAGATCCCTCCACCTGAGCACCTAATGTACTTCATGTCCCTGCAGAATCCAAAAAACTCACCATTAGTGGACTTTATCTCCACAACACTCCCACAGGAGTACAAGGTCTTGTTTTTCAAGGCAGAAATAAGATAAATTAAGTTCTCAGTTCTTTAAAAGCCTTGTCTGTAGAAGCTGTAGATTTCTAAATTCAACCCAATTGTGCATTTTGTCCACAGAAAAAAATGGAATAAAATTTTCTAAACTGTTTTTCATTAGGAGAGGAAGAAAAGATACCCTTCCCCACCTTTGAGGAAAGTATGAGGTCTTCACTCTACAAGTAACCCATGCTGCCTGGATAAAAATAATCACTGCAAACTTGTCCAGGACCTACTTCCCAGGAAAAGGCCCTTTGCCAAGGCTCAGACTTGACGCAAATCATCAGTCCTGTGAAATTCAAACAGAATAAATCTTCCATGTGCAGAACATAGCTGGGTTCTGCCTTACGGGAACTGGATGCTGCCGTGAAGTCTGAGTCATACGGTCATGTTTGTAAGATCAGCTCCTTGTGAATGTCTGGGATCAAAGGCTGTCACGGAGCAGCCCTCCCTGTATCGCAGGGCTGTGGAAACGTGCAGGGAAATGTTCTCTAGCTAGAGAAAGCTTTGATTTATAAGCTGTGATGTTTTCACCTGCTCCTGAAGGAACAGAGTTGCCTGCTGGGCTAGGCAGGCCCGTGGCAGCAGTACGGTTTCTGGAGCAGGTTGGGGGACTCTGTACGCCGCTCCCACGATTGCTAGTGGCAGCCGGGAGCACAACCACTCACTTCAGTGCTGCAGATGCACGCATGAGTATTCTTTCTTGCAGCGTGCTGGAGGGAAGCACGGTGTGAAGGTGCTTTTTGCTGATTTGGATTGCAGATGGATCCTACAGTGGTTTCTCCTGTGGGGCCAAAAGAGGAGTGATAACCACAGCCACAACTCACCTCCGCCTTTCCTGCACTACTAGAGCTCTGTCCCGTTGGGTCGGCTCGCACAAAATAGATGAAGGGAAGTGAAGGGAAGCTCACGATAAGCGGATACTGCCTGTAGCATCGGCAGCATCATGCCGAGGGGGATCAGCGAGCTGTTGCTGAACACACTTAGCAGACCCGGGACAAACACTTTCAAATATAGCTGGGATTTGAGGGATGGCCACAGCGAGTTGAAAGACCACCTGTTCACTCATATATATTTAGCTAAGCTCCTCACACCCACCCTCCACTCTGAGGATTTCAGCGTGCAGGGGAACACCAGCACCAGCAGCTATACTGTGCATCTCTCACACTACACACACAGTGCCCGAATGCCTGGGAAACCCTGGGGAAGGCACTGCTCCATGGTGAGTGCCTCACCTCTCACCCCCAGCCCTGCAGGGCACGCAGCCAGCCACTGCCCCACAGACACTTCCCACCCTCCCTTTGCTGTTATACAGGCAGGACACCCCTGCCCCCCCAGCACCCCAGCAGCACCAGGCTGACTTCACAGATACCTCAGACAAAGCAACTCCAAAGATGCAGATATTTGCTCCTGTCCAACAACTCAGTCGTGTTTAGCATTGGTCCACATCTTACAACCTCACACGGGATTTCCGTGTAAAGCTGCCTCAGCATTCCCACCACTACCCTGGCATTACATTGGCTTGTACTGAGCCTGCTCTTGTAACCAGTTTCATTGAAGAGCTGACACTGGAGGAAGGTCCTGCCTCGTCCCAGCAGCAGGCTGCGTGCTACACTCCAGGACCCAATACTTTATTTCCTTGGGCAAACATCCCAATTTGTAGAGATCACAGAGCCAGTGTGAAAACAACAGGGCATCCAAGCACTATAGAGGCTCTGGCACGTGCTGTCACACCTCACTGCTTATTCTCTTAGCTACAGCTTTGCTCTCCCGGCTCCACTGCCTCCCGTCCTGTTTGCTAGTGCCACATACCTGCTTTCAGCCAGTACAAGTCTCAGGACTTTGTATCACAGCAAAGAAGAGTAAAACTTTACCCTTTGTGGCTTCACATTGAGTTTTGCTTCGTGTTGACATTCAAGAGTGGGTCCCGGTACTTGTCACCAGTATGCGGCTGTTTCTGCTCTCTCAGCAAGGACAAAGGAGCGGTTGCTCAGGTATATACTAGAAACCCATCAAGTTTCGCTGACTCAGCAAGTTATCACCCAGCAGCCGAACCACCACAGCACCAGCGTGCACACTCTTGGCGCATCCCAAAAACCACATGAAAGAGGTCTAGGCTAACCTGTTACACATAGATGTTTCAGCTTCTGCTCCCTGGCAACTGGGGGATAACAGGAGCACATCCAGGGACATAAGTTACCTCAGGAGATAGGAGGTAACTTTGTAAAGGACCATGACTCCTCCTGCTATGCGTCTGAACCATGGGACTGCGTAGGAGACCCTGAACTACTCAGCTGTGCTGCAAGTGCTCAGATTTTCCCAGCTACACCACTAAGGCACTCACCACACTGCACAAATAACCTGACTGGCCTGATTCCACCTGCGGTTTCCTACTGACACCCATCATCTGCGTATCATATTTCCAAGCAGTCACTTCACATGCTTCCATTTGAATAGCATTTAACTCCTTAAGGGCACCAGATCAGCAGCTGTGAAGCCAAAGATCCCCAGATACAGCTGAACAGATACCAGCACCAGCAATAGCAGCAGCTCAAGCTTCCCTTTAAAGCCTCCTCTGAAGCTTTTCCCCCTCTAGAGGCAACTCCTTTGGGAAACCAGTTAATTCCCTCTCACCTCTGCAGAGAAGGATGATGAGGAACTCTGGCCACAGGATTTTGCACTGCAGACATATGCGCTCTCTGCCACAGCCTAAAATACTCAATCTCATTTCACATTGGCTCAAGAACAGACAGTTCTAGTGAATGTTTTTAAATTTATTGATCTTAACACATGAACATAAGAGACTATGATAGCTTGAGAGTAAAGAAGCTACTTGAAGGTACTGTAAATCAACCATAACATGATGCAGCTTAACAACTTGGTTTTTAAATTTTCTCCCCTTGCTTTAACTTCAGTAAAAGTTTAAATGCAATGTCAAGACTTGACTTGGCCACAGATGGCCCATGACATCCACCAATAATATGCTCCTCCATAGTATAGATAGAGGCTCAATGTAGGAGCCACCAGGAGGACAGAAAGTTGAACAAGAAACTCAAGTATATAATATGATGAGTCTGCTAAAGGTCTGCTGCTTGGTAACTTGGCAAGGGCATCTAGCTGGGCCTCAGTTTGGTGCTCATGATGAAGCTCACCACTAGTTAACAAGGTACCACACATCAGGAGCGCCACCGTGGCAGGTTGCACATGCCAGTCCTGCTTTTCCTAACCAAGATCTGTGCCAGCCCTACCATGATGACAGTAAATGACATCACCCTGCCCAGATCAGCGTGCTCTGTCAAGCCGTTCCCCTGCTTACCAATCATGGGCATCCCTAGGGTTTGGTATGGGCACTCCAGGCTGCCTCCTTGTGTCCTTCCAAAGACAGCAGAGTAAATGGCTATCACCATGCTCTTCTTACAGCTTAGCCTCAGCTTGTCGTCTTCGCAGGCTACTTTACTCTTGTACTCATCTGGAAGGAAACAAACACTTAATTACTCAGCTGATCCAGAGACGGGCACTCAGCACGAAGGGAGCCCTCTCACCTCCCCATGGTGTGAGGTTGTCAGAGGCAGCAGTGATTCTGGGCGTACGCCCAGAGGTGCACATCAGCTGCCAGCACAATCCCAGCCTTACAACTGCGTTTGCTAGAATAGCACCGATCATTTGCATTATGCATTCTCTCTCTCCAGCATTATCAGCACATTTAATGAACATACTTTAACCTAGCACATGTCAGTTCCAGCAAATAGCCCATAATTTCCTTTTGCAGACAAATAAGTGAGACATGGCAATTGAGTGATTTCCACACGGTGATATTAGAAGCCTGGGTCAGGGGAAGGTGAAAGCCCGTCTTTAGGCACCTTTAGGCACAGATCAGCCCTATATGTGCCCTTTATGCATTTATTCTACATCACCACAGCTCAAATGCAAACATAATTGTGCTCAATAGCTTTTTTTCACAGCAGCTCTCCCTTGGCAGATTCAATAGGAGCTATACTAAATTTGTTAATGATGGAAGCTGCTCTTGCCTGTTGCAAATGCAGATATGTAAAGCTGCTCCCCAAATCTTTCTTGAAATGGTCAGTCCAAGGATGCAAAACACACTCTTGCTTTTGTAAGGCTGGTGCACACAGAACAGTCAGTTTACAACTGTCAAGGAGACTGGGCGATTATTTCATAAGAAATCACGAGTCACTCCCTTCTCTTTACTATTATTATTTGTATTATGGGAACCCCTAGAGGTCCCAACCTAGAACTGGCCCTCCCCATGTATGTCTGCCAACACACCACAGAAGACAAACACTATTTTGAAGAGCTGAGTCTTTTCAGCTAGACATCTAGAAGTGTGAAAGAAAGACTAAGAAAACTGAAGTGGCATGTTTATGGTCAACCTAGCCAACCCAGCGCACAGCCAGGAATACAACCTCAATCTCCCCACCCTCCATAGAGTGACCTACCACTTGATTATGATATTTACCGTTAGAAAGGTAGCCACAACAGCATCCAAATTGCTTGATGGGAGGTGTCTCTGACGCACGGTAACCTCCCAGGCATGATCAGTCATTTCATCTGAAATGTTCCTAGTTGTACCAGGTCAAAATTGTGCCATAGAGCACACTAACAACCAGTGTAGATAATCATCAGCCAGTGCCTCAGGCTGCCCCTGGCTCTGTATCATTTACTAGCATAGACATGATTTTTTTCTCTCTCTGTGACTGGTTCTCTATGCCTAATATCATACAGACACATATATGAGAACTTATGCAAAGTATATATACATCAAACTACTCAGTAACTGAGAACACTAGCTAATAATTACTTTACAGATTAATACTTAAGTCTTTACACCATGGCAGCTAGAACATAATGTGACATTTTTGACTATATTGTAACTATAGGTTCAAGAATTGTTCTGCCTGTTTAGAGGTGGAGAAGAATTTTCCACCAAAATTGAATCATAGAAGAATTTAGGTTGGAAGACTCCTCAGGAGTCATCTGGTTTAATTTCTGCTCAAATCAGGGCTAATTTCTGAATTAGATCAGTTTTTTTCAGAAGAATCTGCACAGAGAAAATGTGTACCAAAACAGGCACATGCTCATTTAAAAGAAATGTCTGAAAACAAATGACTCCTCATATTCAACTTGAAAATTCCTACTGGAAGTCAAAAAATAGCCCCCTCAAAATAGTCTATTACCTGGTGATCAGAGCATCCACCTGGAGTGTGAAAACCCTGGACCAAACCCTCACAGTCTGGGTGAGAACCTTAACCCGAGACACTGTTCCAGTACATAATCTTCCTTCTTCCTCCCCAGCCTTTTACAAAAATCTGTGGAAGATCCCTAGTTTTATCCAAACTTTCAAACCTCTGAAATATTTATTGACTGGGAAAATACTTTCTCATCCATCCCTGTAGATGAAGACAGAATTAAGACCTAATTCATTCATGGAAGAATCTGTTTGAAGAACACACATCCTTCAGCAATACCTATAGGGATAAACCCACGACCAGCTGACTGTGTAAAACAGTGACAGAAATCAGGAACAGAAGCTCTTTTCCACATCAGAGTATGGAGAGAGAGAGGAACCTCATACAGCCATGAAGAATCAATCATTATTTTATCTAGGTAGGTATTTCATCCATAATCATCATGTAGGCATCTGAATAATACACTGAACATACCAAGGGTTCTTATCTTCACCTACAATGGTCTCCCATAGAATTTTTGTTTCTTCTGGGAGGGAAATGGGATCAAAGCTTTAGCCTAGCTACAAAGTGTAAAACCTCACAGAGTATAATAGAACTTTATAGACTTAATAGTCTTTTTTTCCTTAGGAAAAAACCATGGATTCAAGCTAAAAGCACACAGGCATAACACTCTGCAACAGGACAAGCTATACGTAGTTAATAAAAGAATGCCTGGAAAGGGAGAATACTTGTGACTGGATGAAGTGGTTGAAATATGAAATAGTTGATTAACTCTAGAAAAAAATCAATTTTGAAGTCCATAATGAACGAGTGCCAGGGTCCTCTGTGAAGGTCTTATTTCTCATGAGGCACTAACTCAATTTCCTTTTCTGATTTGGTTATTATTAGATACATCTCCCAATTAACAAGTATAACTGATTGCTTAACCACATGTCCTGTGGATCCATTTAAGGTCCTTAGAATATTTATTAAATTCTATTGACCGTTCAAAGTCAGAGCTTGTCATCTGGAAACTTGACTGGGATTTAAACACAGTGAGTATTGCATTTAGCCCAGAAGACACTGGGATGCACAGGCATTCACATCTCTGCTGAAGGTCAGCCCAGCAGTCATGAGACAGTCGACAGCAAAACTCTTGTCTCTCACATTTGCAGTTCTTACCCTTGTAACCGCTCTGGGAAGTCGTGTTCAGAGCTTATGGGGGAAGCTGCCTGATGGATGGCTCGAGATATTTGACCGGGGAGGTGAATCTGAGTGCACGCTCCTTGGGAACCAGTGCAGTTTACGGGTGACGTGCTCCTGGCACACTGCAGTGTGGAGTAAGAGGACCGTGCCACCTGAAACAGATGCCACCTCCTCACGGTCACTAAATTCTGCCCTAGGAAACACCTATGGGAGCTGCCAGTTCCAGAGGCTCTGGCTCAGTCCAAACTGGTTAGGGCTGCCACAGACAGAAGACACTGCTTTCTTAAACGGAAGAAAAAAAGAAGAAAAATACAGGATGAAGTACTCAGTAGTATTTCAGACTCCCCAAAGGTTCCCTTCAGCTTGATCACTGGAGAACAGATGCTCTCAGTGTTTCTGGGAAACCTGATAGAAATCTGGGTAAACAAACAGATAGAAAGTGATGTTACGGAGGACACACGTATTTTCTGCTTCATAGCATTGCCACCTCCATCTTAGCCAGGACGAACCAAAGCCAGCTGTCTTTCATCCAGGCACTGATAGCTCCCAGGCACTGGACGATGGTGAGGACTGTGATTGATATAAAGAAAATACAGAGCTAAGCATCATCCATATATTTACTGGTACTTCAACCCACTTTTCTCTCTCACTCTCCCAAGCAGAACTGGCCTCCTACAGATCAGTCACAATCTGGTCCTAAGCCTGCTATAACTGTTACAGTCTGGATATAATTCAGTCCAAATGCAAACATTTGTATTAGTGGGTTTCATGTTTCACCCTGAAAAATTAAACATGCTTAAATGGCCTAGGAAAGGTGGCAGTGATATTCAGCAAATGGCTTACTCAACTCTAATCCCCCGTGCAGTCATTTGTAGGGCAACAGAGATTTACCGTGATTAAGATATTTGCTAAGGATAATATCCCTTTTATTACTGCCTGTTTTCAGAGACACTGGCTTAAATATAACTCAGTAGACAGAAACCAAGGAGGGAACAGCTGCAGGCTTTTCTAGACACGTTTTTAAAGGTCATTATATGACATGATTATAACATAGCTAGAACAATTGAGAGAAAACAATTATAAATGTTTCTAATGGAAAAATTGGCTTTCTCAAACAGTAAAGTGAACAAGAAGACCCTTGGTAATTACAGGATGTGTAGAAGAATACTAAAGTATTGACCTGTAGTAAATACATTTGCCCAGGGTCTTAAGGACATTTTCACCTACGGTCCTTAACAATTTTCTGAATGATCGTGACTGGTAAGCTCAAAACTACATGTCAATTGGCTCAACCTCTGCAAGACCTTAGAGATAAAAGCTCCTAAAAAGATTTTGTGTCTAACAAAGTGATGGAATGCATTAATGCCAGAGGTCTACCTTGCCTAAAATTATGTTTTTCAACAGAACTTGTGAAAAAAATGTATTAAATTTTGCTAATCAAAAGATGCATGCTTTGCATAATTAATGCATAGCTGACCCTATTTCTCAGATCAAAGAGCTGGAAATACATGGAAAGAGAAATCTGTCTTCCTCAAAAAATCCTAAAGGATTTAAAATGAGGATCTGAGCAAAGAAAGAGATTTTGCAGGAAATGGAGATGGTCTTGCCAACTTCCTTAATAGGTCAGGATTGTTTCCCATAGAAGACTATCTTATCTCGTTTATAACTGTTAAATTAATGAGACTGCACCCAAGATGCCACTTCAGAACTGAACTGCACTCCACATTAGCCAATAACTTCTCTTCAGTCCAATTTTTACTTTGGTCTCCTTCATCCCAGCTTTGTTAGCTGTTCCACTGCATACCACCCAAAACAAAGAACATTTCTTGCCTTGAAATTCATAACTTTTCATTATATCCAGCCATTCCACCAACACCTGTCTTCCTTTAACTGATAAATGAATGTGTTTAACTGTTGGGTGATGGTTAGTGTTGGTCTGTGAAAAAGGGCATAGGGACAATTCACTTTCTCACCCAGCCACTCTCTCCAGAAGAACTGTGTTAATGGCAGATACATCTCCAATTCTCTGTGCCACTCTTCCTACCGATGTCTCTTACTGCACCTATGAGATGCTGATTGGTTGCAATGTTGAACAGATGAGATGCACAGTAGGCCAGATGGCTCAAGTGGAATACGCTACCTTTTAGTGACAAGTTAAAACTCAGCAAATTTTTATGGAGACCAAATAATAAAGATGATGATCTCACATGTGATGAGATATTGCTGGTTTCAGCCCATACCTAGGCAGAAGAATACTTACATTGCAGAAGTCACCACACAGCAATTTTTTGTGTCAGTCCAAAGAGAAAAGCCAAAACAAGGGTTAACCATGGAAATATGAACCCTTTACTATGGATGTAGTCACTCCAGACCGTAACTTACAGAGTCACAGAGGACAGAAGGCACCTCTGCAGACTGTCTAGGCCAACCCCTATGCTCAGACCAGAGTCAACTAGAACAGCAGGTTGCTCAGGGCCATGTCCATTCAAGTTTTTAACATCTCCAAGGCCTGAGACTCTACAACCTGCTTGGGCAACCTGTTCCAATTATCCTGTTAATCACTGGAGACATGAATATAGAGAGTACCTGTTAATATCTCTTCTGGGTGCATTAGGAATATGAGTCTCCAAGACAGGAAACCCATTAAACACTAGGACAGACACCTCTAAGCAGCGTCCTTGAACAAGAGGGCCTGTGCGACAGGACTGACCATGAACAGCTCAGCTTGGAGACACCCATCCAGAACCCTTACTTGTAACCTGTGACCTTCATTTTTACATATTTTTATTTTCCCCCAAATCAGCTAATTCCCAGGACCTTCTGTAAGAAATAGAGACTTTTTTTGAGGGCATATAGATCTAAGTCCATCCTCTCAAAATTAAAATAGGTAAGTACATCTCAAAGCAGTCAGAGAAAAGGTGCCTTGGACACTCCTGCACTCTTCTGTGAAGCAGGTAATTGGACTAAAAGGACATTTTCCAGCGTGTGTTTCCCTTCAAACCTTTTCCCCACACTCCCATTTCTGTGTTCCTATATTTACTTCCTTTTCATTTCAAGCGAGCATTTGTTATCTGAGTTTTGCATTCTCTTTATGCTTTGGAAGATATAAGCAGATTCTGGCCTCCAAGTCCCCAAATGTAAGTAAGTCGACATAGATCAGAAACTCCTCACTGTGACAAAAGCCTACGCTTTAGAGCACTGCACATTGCTATGGCTCCTTGCTTTTCGTTTTCTTCCAATTTTCTTTCACTTATGACATGCATGGCATATCCTGAGTTCCAGAGCTTCCTCCTCATCCGCATGAACGTGCTACTAATGAGAACTTTCTGTTCATCCCAGGATTTGAATAAATCCATGTTAATCAAGTCAGCATTCCCTTAGGCAGGTTTGGGTGGAAGAAACCTTTCCAGGTCTCCAGAGTCCTCAAGTACAGCCTTTCCTCTGCTTTCGACAAGCACTTAAGCTGTGGGCTACCTGGTCATTCCCTCATTTCAACAGCCAGGATCTAAAAAGGATCATCCCCTTTCATAGAATCATAGAATGGTTACACTTGGAATGAATCTTAAAGATCATCTAATCCAACCCCCCTGCCATGGGCAGGGACACCTCCCACTAGACCAGGTTGCTCAAAGCCCCATCCAGCCTGGCTTTGAACACTTCCAGGGATGGAGCATCCACAATTTCTCTGGGCAACCAGTGTCTCACCACCCTCACAGTAAAGAATTTCTTCCTAATATCTACCCTTTTTCAGTTTAAAACCGTTATCCCTCGTCCTATCACTACACTCTCTGATAAGGACTCCCTCTCCACCTTTTCTGTAGGCTCCCTTTAGGTGCTGGAAGGCTGCTATAGGGTCTTCCCAGAGCCTTCTCTTCTCCAGGCTGA
>RSEF01000003.1:120042409-120070563 GCA_003993805.1 Himantopus leucocephalus
GCTCCCAGGCACCACTTTTATAATCCTGGTTTCATCCCCATCTATCATTCAGAGCTTGCAAACCTCTTTCACAGTTTGACTGTGTTGAGATTTAGATTTCTGGGTTTGGTTTTGAAAAAAATGGTTTCCCTGTGTTATTCTGGAGAACGCGTCCAGCTCACTGTGTCTCTGGCTGCAGCCAAAGCCATTCACGACACCTGAAGCACCGTGCACAAGGCAGCCTCCATCATCAGCACAGAAAGGTATCACAGGTGCCCACAGTGCCTAAGGATGGGCTGGATCTCCTGAAACCTGTTGCACCTGAGGGTAAAGGCTCCCAGCTCCTTCTGGCAATGCTACTGACTCACCTGTCCCAGCACAGACAGACTGTCACATACCCCCTTCTTGTCCTTCACCGAAAATCTGTGGCTTAAAAGGGGTTTTCACCCTTGTTTTTTTTTCATAGGACCCCATAGAAAACTTAAATGTCAATGACAAAGGGGATGGATAAAAATCACAGCTCTGTGATTTATACAATTCAGGCAGATTTGAGAATTTGTCTTTGTTAGTGGTTCATATCTGATCCAGCACGGCGAATTTTTCCATCCACACCAGTAGGAAGCAGCACCCTGGTCTCGCTGGCTCCCAGTTCTCCTTTTTATGTCAATCAGGGCCGATTGACAAGGTTTGAAAGAAAATTGGGATTTTTTTTTTTTTTTTTTTTTAACCCTCACGGGTCAGCAGCAGTTTCCTTCTCCATGGGGGCAGGGGCTGACAATAATCTCTGCATTCGCTGACAATGAAATCACGCGTTCCTCTTAATCCCACCCCTGACAGCCAAGTGATTAGAGTGCTACAGAGATAGGGCTATTTGACAGCGCCTGAAAATCTCTGTGCATCAACAGCTTAAAACAATATTAATCGCTTGCATTAAAGTTTCTCTGACCCCAATCGCAGGCTGATGGATCTGTCCTCTGTTATTTATAGCGTTCCTTTATTTACACCTTTTCATCGCCACAGCGTTTGCTGCCTGAGGTTTTATTGCCCTTATAAATTTCCACTCCCTGCACCACCTTAACAGTTCTGAAATAATACAGATAAGCAAGAGCAAGCTGATGAATGCAGGAGGGAAAAGGCTTATTCTGCTGCCTCGGTGGATGGGCCAGGAGGACGTGCCCATCAAACAGTCCCCACTCCATCACGCGGCTTTGGAAAGCCTGGCCCACCAAAAAGCAATGCAGCGAACAATACAGTGAACTTCTGCCACCAATAAACCTGTCTTACAAAGGAGATTAATGCTTTTCTGAAAGGGTTGATAACTACTGAATTACAAATCTACCCCAGCACTAAAATCAATCACCAGTGTTAAAGGGACCAGGAATACATTTAGGTCCCTCTTTGCTCTCGTCTGAAATGTCTACAAAACCTCTGCTCTTCCCACAGCTCTCTGCTCTTCCTTACAGCATTTTGCAAATTCTGCCTAGGGAGGGAAAGCCTGGAGGATGTGTGATGAGACCAGGCTTTGCACGCCACGTTCACCAAGTTTAACAGAAACAGCCTAATCCTCAGCCCAGCAAAGTCAAAGCTTACACTAGATTCATTATTAAAGGAATGGATTGTAGGGAAATTAAAAGATGAACGAGGTGCATTCACTGCAAGCCTAGGTGGTCCTTCCAAAATGTCCTTTCCATACATTTCAGCTAATGTGACTGAAATCTGATGAGCAGACCCGACCAATCCCCCAAGAGACACGAGGCAGCTTCACATTCACCAGCACCTGGGAACCACCAATACAGAGAAGGACTCCGCAATTCCTTGATTGCTGGAAAAGCTCTGCCAGAAGTAATGGTTTTCTGCTGTTTGTACAGGTTTGGAAGTACCACTGACAAAAAAAAATCACACATCCTCACCAAAAGGCAAACACTCCGGGGATACAGCATGGCAACTCCATCACCATATGATAGAGAGCGCAAACTTGAAGATGACATTTGTATCAGAAGATGATCTAATTGGAATTAATTCCTAACTGGTTTTAAAATTCAGTTGTTTTCTACTTCAAATTGCACAGCGCTGCTAAGAAAAATAAAGTTATCTGAATAAGATTTTGGCAAGGACATCAGGATGGGCATTCCCATGTTTGAAAAAAAAAAAAAAGTCATTCAGTCCAGAATTAACTGGGCCTCTTAGATTAGAGTTAAATCTATTCTGGAGAGAATGACTGCCTGCTCTCTTCAAAACATGTGTCCAGGTCGATTCTCAGCACAAAAGTTTTCCCATAAATCAAAGCTACAGGTTCCAAACTATAACAAAGTGAGCTCCCCCGCCCCCTTCCCTCCTCCTACCCTCACACAAACTCTTGGCACTTCACCCTTTGCCAACAAACGCAAGTTTCCATCCAAGATGCATTTCTCAGAGCCTTGATGTCTTTCACAAATATGTTTTTGTATTGTTACAGAGGGATTTGAGCTGCAACTGGAGCCCAGGTCACAATCCAGGCTTTATGAAACTTCAAAGGTTTTAGGCTTACATTTGTGAATAGAAGGGAGAGCAGCAAACTTTGGATTTACACTTTGCTGCCTCACACCCGCCAGCCTCCAATTATCACATCCAGCTGTTCCACACAGCATTCTAAAATTAAATAAAAATAATAATAATTTAAAAAAAAAACACTGGATGGAGATTATCTCTCCCAGAGTCCTTGAAGTCATAAGCTAAAGTAGCAACTGTCCGATAGAAAAGAGGGACAGTATCACCATAGCATTACAAGTGGCTGCAGTTCAGGCTATTCAGAGCTGAGAAGGGGATGGTGCATCCAGGACAGTGTGGCAATGGCAGAGGGGGAGACAAGAGAAAGGCACTACGTGGGGGGACTCATGGGGGAAGCCACACAAGCAAGGTAGGAGCCCTCTCCCTTCTCGACAGCGCTGCCAGCGCATGGCCACTCAGACAACACATCTCATCCTAAGTAATCCCTTTGCAGAGACAGGCAAACATTTCTGTCCCCATTTGGTTCAGCATCATTAGCACTTTGAAATAACAAAGCCAAAAAAATAACCAAACAACCAAAAAGCCACTGTGGGCAAACAAATGCTGTGCAGGGGCAGATCAAGCCCCGCTTCTACAATAGGCCGGAGCAGCAACCAGCCCTGGTAAAATCAGCTGAAATAGTATTGCTGGGGTGCAGGGAGGTGAAGTTATTTCTTCAGCATGACTTGGGGAGCCCCACAGATCCTGTTCTTAGCCAGGATTAGACCACACAACCCCTCCGGAAAGTCTGGCACACAGAGCAAATATTTCCTAGCTTACGATAACGCACGATCTTACACGGTTCTCTGTCTCTGAAGTGAGGGGGATGAACAAACACCAAATTCTTTGAATAATATTGGTGCATCCAGATTTCAGTTAGAGGGAATTCAGACCAATTAAATAGTATGTCAATTCTTTCTAATTACATGTTCCTGCAGCCTACCCGGTAATTATACTTAATGGGTCTAAATCAAATCAGCATGTTACCTGAGAAATAATTGGATTTGTGTGCAATTTTTTAATGATCTTGAAAGGTACCCCGGAGACTGAAGTCCTCCGTGTGTTCAGGGCTTGATCCTAGGCTTGAGTGTGCTTTGGAGGTAGATCTCAGGCTACATTGGCCCTAATAAATTAAATGTGCCTGTTCTCTGGCACTCAGGCCAACTGGCATGGGACAGCCCACAGCCATTCTCATCAACTTTTTTAGCCTCTAAAACGGGGTGGCTGTATCCAAACTTCTCACTGGAAAAGTGCTAAATGGCAGGCTACACCTACACTAGCAGAGAACAACTCCAGGTTTCACCTACAGCAACACGTCCCAGCCTTGCCTGCAGGGACCCTCACGGGGCTCTCTACGGAGGCTGTCGATAGCAGGATGATTTGGAAAGGCACCTCCAAGCTCAGAAGCACTAGTCATAGCTGTGCTCTGCCAAGACCTGTACTGTCCTTTTGAACATCTTCCCAAAGGGTAGTGCATATTAGAAAATAAGGCCCATGTGCAACAGGAAAAGAAAATAAATGCTAAGCCCCCATACACTTTGATGAACCTTGGCCTTCAAATTACATAGCAGCAATAAATAAGTCTCACTTACCCCCAAACTGAAACAGAATAGAGCATTTTATTGATTATTTCTGATCTTCCTAAACATTCTGTACCTTAAAATTTAAAGTGTACACACAGATAGTGTATTTATTTATTTACAGGCACAGAGAATACACAGCACTGCCAAACACCTGGCATTTAAAAGCAGTCCCATGCACATATATGACTCCTGTACACGCAGATGAGTGTCCACTAGACCCCAGATCCAGTCATTGGATCAGAGGGGACAATGATTAGCACAAGACTTCTGAAAAAACACACAAGCCATTGAATTTTTCACTGCTTCTAGTTAAGCAAGCACTTCTCTAAAATATTTCTTTGAATTTCTAGAGGAGATGAACCATAACGCTTCAGCATCAAACCTCTGCATGAGCTTCCCTCCTTCCAGCGAAAGCATTTTCAGAGCAGTTAGTGCAGCAGAGATTGCCCCGATAGCCCTGTTCCCCAGAGCCCCACCATTTCGAAGATCTGGGGCTTTCGGTTTCAGCATGATTTACTGTCCTCCATCTCCTTAAAATTCTGCCCAAGAGAATCCAAAATAGCACCTTGCCTTGTGAGTGAACCCCATACAGCCAGGGAGCATCGAAACCACTAGATTTCAAACGCAACGTAATGTCAGAGAGGCATAACTGCAGTGACAGTGGCTGGAGGGGATGACTGCACCATCTAGTTATTCTTCAGCAAAGGTACAAGTAAATGCCACTAACTTCAGTTTTGCTTTCTTTCAAGGAAGTCTTTCTTTTTAAATAACTACCTCTATTCATGGGCCTTTTGAGGTTCCAGTATGACTCTTGACAGTGGGAATGCTCGGGCATCCTTATTTTATGTTGAAGATGTCCTGTCCAAACTCTGCAGGCCACTTTCCAAAGCACCTCTCACACCTGTATACAGGAAAACTCCCATTCGTTCTACCTAGGCAGGCACCCAGCCAAGGCACCTACTTCAGCAGCATGGTCACATCAGGCTCCCTCAATAGGCAAAGGAAAGAAACAGATGTCTCCAGAGGACAATTCAGACCTTAAATAGCTTCTTATTAAAATACTTCTGTAGTGTCTACTGTTAAGAAGGACAAATTCAGGAACAGAAACAGAGCCTAAAAAATTGCATTTGTCTTCTTATAAAGTTATGGATTGAAGCATGCACCAGGCAGTAAGCTCTGGACAAGACTCTCTGGTGCTTTTGGGTTACAGTTATGTGTGCTTAGTCATTCTGGAGCAGATCAATACTTTACAGGACCACAGCTTTTGGGGTCAGCTCTTAAACATGAAGGCCTTGCACTGGATTCATTTACAGCTCATAAACAATACGCAGATACTCAATAACCCCAAAAGCCCACCACAATTTTTCACAGTCCTGTACTTTTCATTCTGTGGATCCATTTCTTCAGTCCCCTCATTAACCTTCTCCCTGCAGCAAGGTGAAAAGGCACGGTTACCAAACTCACACAAGCGTGAGATTCAGTTTGTGAGACTGAAAACTGATGTCTTGAATCATCAAGGAATGGTTGACCGTGTCCTGGTGTCTCTGCGCAAAGCTAATCCTCACATATTTCAAACCTTGTTATTAATCCAGCGGGTTCTGATTAAAAGTTTGCTCAGTGACTAAGAAACGATAATTTGTGTCAGGTTACCCTGTTTCACCCTGCAAAATTGGAGCTGCCTGAAAAATGTCTTGGGGAAATGTTTTCAAGCAACTTCCCCTGCTCTCTTTCAGGAAAATCACTTACCCAGCACACACGCAAACTCCTTCTTTTCTAGTGTATCTGTAATTAGCAAAGAATGCCAAGCCATAAATATTTATGCACAGATGGGATCCTGAAGTACCTTCAGAAGTTCAGCAGAGGCCTCAATAGCCAGATTTCTCAAGCAAGCTTTGATACAAAACCTGCAGGTTCAGGAGGACTTGTCAGAACACCCTGCTAATCACCCCTCTCTCAGGGATGCATTTCTCACCCAACAAGGGATGTTCCAATCACTCATGAAAACCCCACAACAAATGCAGGTGCTTCATTACCTACTTTTCATTTGAATTCCTCACAGATCTTGCCAGATCCCTTCAGTTCATTAGCACAGGTCTCTGCGTGCAAAAAGATTGTGCTGCTGACAGTCTGAATGTTTCTGCTGTTGTTTCAAACCTCTTCTGAAATCAGGTATGTTTCAATTCCCTGTGCAAAGTTTTTTTTTTTTATTTCTTCCTTGAAAATCTTGCTGACGTGATGCTGGAACCATGTTAGTTATGTCATCTAAAAAGCTTGGGATTAGGCTGGTGTGAAATGCCATGTCCAGACTATTAACTCAAATAGAGTCAGGGCCTGTTCTCTGGCTGAAATCGGTTGGTGCAGTTTGGCCGCCATCAAACCCTATCCGTCTCCTAACTAATATCTCTGCTTCCAAAGTGCTGATGGAAAACAGTGCCCAGGCTGTGCTAACTTCCCCAGTGGGGCCAGAAATTGGTCAAGAGGGTGTTGGTTGTCCTGGGCCAAAGCCACACCAGGCTCCCTCCTCCGCAGCACGCATGATTGCACTCCCAGTATCCAGGCGCCAGTCCCATTTAATTTAAACACAACTAATGAGATCACGCAAAACATAGATTAACATTTCCCAGCCTGATCTGGGAGCAATTAAGAGCTGGCTTGTGGCATGGCGTGGGCAGGTGAGCTTCCCGTTGCACCACCATCTTCAGTGCCTGCCTTAGGCACCCAGGTCTGAAGTCTTTGCCCACGCAAAGAGCTCCCGCTCCCTCTGGAGGGGCAGGCGGACAGGGGACAAGTCCCACTACCCCAACAGGACAGGAGGGCAGCTGCAGACGGGAGCAGGAGCAGCCCACCCACCGCCGGCAGCGTGAGCTCAACGTTGGCAAAGGCTTTCACTGGCACCTGGAAAAACAATCTGTAACTGGGGCTGCCAGCAAGGAGGAAGGAGCCGGAGCAGCAGCATCCCAGCTAGGCAGCAAGCGAGGGGGAAAGGGGAAACGCTCCGCACCCGGGGGGTTATGTTACGCTGAAAATAAAGGTGGAAGGGAACAAAAAGTCCTAGGAGGCTTCTCTGGTGAGTATTAAGTATGAAAACGCTTTGGTCTCGCCAGAGCAAAGAGATTCAATAGTGACATACTTACTTGGCCTGCACTTGTACCACACAATGAGGTATTTGCCGGTTCCAGGGCACGGATCTGCACCGAACAGCCGGCTATTGACGAGAAACTGGCAGCTCCGCTTGTCCTGGCACTCGTCCAGCATCTTCTGCAGCCAGGGATGCACACAGAGACACACAAGAAACAGAGAAACAAAAGCACATCAGTATCTCCACCAAAGGGATCATCAAACAGGGACAAGCTGGAGAATGGCAAGGCCGTCCTCGCCTCCGCATCCGTCCCTGGCATGAGGCAGGCAACAGTGCTTAACGCAACAGGAATCGCAGGAGCCATGGGCTAGGAGAGGACTAAAAGTCGCACTGGTTTAAGGAGCGTGATGCCTTTCCCTTTCATGTGTGCAAAAGCAGGGATTTGCACTGGGACGGTCACAGAGATATTGAAACATTTGCACGCAATTTAAATGTAGTATAAGGCAGTACTGTCCCAGGAAAAGCAGCTTTGAAGACAGGGATCAGCTTTGACAGTTAAAAGCAGAGACCCAAACTCTGCCACCACCATTCTGCTTTAGATTTCTCTGGAGATGCACAATTTCAACCACAGCTTTCAAGAGAGCTCTTGCCTCAGCTATATAAAAACTTTGGCAATTGCTGGTATTCCAACAATTAGTAATTGTGGTGGGAACACTGTTGTACAGCCAACTTAGTCAGTTTTTAATAGGGCTCACTCCTCTTCCCCCATGACTATCGCATTCCTTTTAGCTACACTCAGCACGGGCCTGCGAGTTGGAGGGTCCTCCCACCGCCGGCATTTTGGGTCCTGTCCCCTTTTCTGCACTGCCTTTCCTGTAACGCTCGCTCCCCGCTTCCCCATTCATAACACTCATAAAAACTCCATCTCAGAATCCACAGGGGCAAGACATTCTGTCTCCTGCTAGAAAATAGCTTCATTAAGGAAGATTAATGATTTCTTTTAACCCTATGGTCCTCTAAAGCAGTAGTGGGGGGAGAGAATATTATTAAGTGGGGCAGTAATTAAGTTTTAAATTCAGCTGGATGGCTTAGGTGGTATTTATGTGCTGCTGTAGAGCCCCTAGAGCGCTAAAATTACCATAATGTTTGCCTGACACACATGAACCTGTCAGAGCATTTTGAGCCCACAGAGCGAGGTAATCCACCAGCCTCACTAAGTCCCTGCAATACAGAGCTGTGAATTCCAGTCCCAAAACAATTAATTTTCACTTGCAAGGAGGCACTGGAAAATCCTTTCTCAGAAATTCCCCTAGACTCCCCCAGTCTCTTTTGTCTTCTCCCTGTTCCCTTTTCTTACACCCACCTCGATATTTGGGCTTTCCCACAATCTTATCCCCATGCCATTAACATAAAGGCTGTTCCTTCTCTACCACACACCACCCAAACCAATTTTCTCTCTGCCTCAGTGACTGCTCTATTTTTGAGTTCTCCCTGAACAGAATGTATATATTCTTTAGCATTATAACTCTGAATGTCACCCTCTGAACAACAGCAACAACAGCTGTTCCAGTTTCAAGTGCAATTTCAAACTGCCTCATTTGCGGTTGCTCATAACTTCCTAAAGCTTTCACCTTTTGGGCTAACACATGCAAGAATTCGTGCCTGCCTCAAGTCTGACCTTTATTTTAAAGTTCAAACCAAGATGATTCAGGCCTTTCCTAGGGAGCAGAGAACATATGCTGTTGTTTTCTACTTACAAAGGTAATAAAATGCAGGCATCTCATTTCAAAATACAGGGCTTAGGATGGAAAGGCTGAAAGGTGAACTCTGAAGGAGGTGCCTGGGAGCGTTAGCCCCAACTTGACCGTCACGTTAAAACACATAGAAACAGCATATTTTTTCCTCTGGGCTCAGAAGGGTTGACTGCTCACTCAGCATGTGAAATTTAATTCAATGCAAAATCCAATGAGTTGCAAAGGAATTTAAGTGAGGCCTCTGCACAGATACCTCTTTTGATCTCAAAAGGCAAAGAACAACTAGAACAACTCTTCAGTGCCTCACGTACAGAGACAAATCCTCTCCAAATCACTGCAGACCTGAAAGGATTTGTTGGTACCGGACAGCCACGGCTGCGTTTACACCCAACCAGTGCTAAGAATATGGACCAAAGGGAAAAAGGCAGCACCCCAAATGTTTTCTTTCCCACAAGGGAAGCTTTCTCCCCTCAAAGGCAGCACACTCAGGTTTTTGGTCAACAAACCTGTTCATAGCAGATGGATGGGATTTTCAAAAGCTTTCAGCATTGTGTGATAGGTGCTATTAAAACCAGTGGGAAAACCACTGGTGGGTTTCAGCAGAGAGTGAGTTAGGCCAACAAGAAGCCTCTTTGAAAACCTCAGCTTTCATCTGTCCTGAGGCTCAGCACCAGAAGCGAAGGCAACCACTTGCCAACCTCAGAGAATGAAGAACATGGGCAGCCTTCACATATTGCCACTTTGTTTTGTTTTGCTCTAAGTTTTGGCAGTCCTTGCTTACTCCGTGTATTCCGCATAAGTAAAACCTCCCGAGTTTACTTCCTGCAGTATGCAAAGTAACACAGAGCCCTAGGGAGAAGTTTGAACCTAAATTAAGGAGCAAAAGTCTTCTAGGCCACTGTGAGACCATAGAAAATGGGAAGTGCTCTTGAGGCTGAATATGCCTTTTACTAATTGGTTTTTGTGTTTAGCTACAGTTTTGACTTAATTTGATAATAGCTATGACTCTGAGAACTTATTTCATGGGGGGAGAGAAATCAATATTTCCTTTTCATTCATGTTATTCTAATGTGCCTCCCCCTGAAGGGCAACAATTTTCCTCAAAATATAAAAAAACATTAAGATTTCTGATTTCCTGCCGACTGTTTGAGTGAAGTCTTAGGCATAATGAAATATATCCATAAAGAGTAAAAGAAAAAAATATGTTCAATACTCAGCGAAATACATCAGGAAAAATGCAATGAAATTTAGCAATGGTGGACTGTGCCATGTTCCTGATTAATAAGGAACAAAGACGTTACACCAGCCCTAACATTAACTTAAACACTTGTACATACAATTTTTGCCTATACTTGCATACACAGAAATCTTCTTCCCCACTGCTTTCATCAGTATGTGCCATATACTATCATCTTAGAATCACAGAATTACAGAATGGTTTAGGTTGGAAGGGACCTTGAAGATCATCTAGTTCCAACCCCCCTGCCATGGGCAGGGACACCTCCCACTAGACCAGGTTGCTCAAAGCCCCCTCCAACCTGGCCTTGAACACTTCCAGGGATGGACCTTCCACAACTTCCCTGGGCAACCTGTTCCAGTGCCTCACCTGGCATCTTAAACATCTTCTTAAACACTGTGCAACACAGTGAGTCTATAGAACATGCGTGACAAGATGATCCACTACCAGTACTCCTCCCCTGCAGGTCCAGTGTATCTGGTGTTTACAGGGACCCTTACAAACCAAGACCTTGGCTTTCTGGTCTTACTCTCAAAAATCAAACTTCTAGCAATATCAGAGCTCTGGTAGATGGCAGGTGTTGTTTCTGAAGTATTTGCAGATGATCAGCTAGACTGACACCAGGAAGGCTGTGCGTTTACTTGGTAGTGAGGAAGTGTCCTGAGCTCACATGGCTTTTGCTTAATGGCTTGAAAAATTTAGGCAATTCATTCTACATTTGCCTTGTTTTTCTGGCTGTCACTGACAGCTGTAAAGGTGGGAAAACACAACCACAAAACTAAACAAAAAGAGGCGCACAAATAATCTGAACTTGCACAGAAATAGCAGTAGACATGCCAAATCATCCCTAACTGGGACGTATAGTCAGCTGTTTATGTCATTGCCATCTGGTGGACCCCTGACTAATGCGAAATAAAGTCGCATTGGATTAGATTGTATTATAAAAGTCACTCCAACTGAAGAAGGTGGAGGAGGAATTCCTGTCTGGCATGAAAGGGGAGGGAAGACACATTAATTGCATTGTGCCATTTTATAATTGCATTCTAGTGGTAAATCAAGCCTGAGGGCTGACAGCCAGTGCTCAGGAGGGAAGTTGCGGCTGCTTAAACCCATTCCATTCTCTGGTTCATGATTGAGCTAAGAAGCTGCAAGATTTAGAGGAGATAAGAGAGCAAGAAATGTGAATTCAAGTAAAACAAACACTAATCTAACCCCAGTGATTTATGCCCTGGATTAATCTCACTGCGGTGACCCAGCTCTTAAAGCAAGGGCAGCCTCAAGCTCAAAACCATGTCTTTCTAGTAGGCATTGCAGATGAAACACATTTCTCGTGCTCATTTTGTTGTGCTCATTAGCTAAGTAATTGCTTGTGCTCATTAGATAACAGCTTTTTAAATCTGGAACTGGATGCGAGCTCTGCAAGAAGGCTGTCCTCAGCCATTCCCAAGGGTGCACTCATTTTTATTCTGTCTCTTCAAATCACTCCTGAAGAAGCGCTTCCCCTGCACACTTAAAATAAACCACAACTGAGCTTAACGCCCAAGGCAATTAAACTTACCTGAGTTCCTAGTCCCTTGGAGTAGTTCATAGATTCAACATACTTAGGGTGAAACTTTGGACCCATAGAAGCCAATGGTGAAAGTCACTGGGAACTAGGATTTTGCCAAAGGGCTGCTCTCTGTACAGCCTCCATCATCAAAGGAACATAAGGATGACTGCAGGGCACGTCAGTCAGGCATGAAATTACACAGAGGAACCCCACTAAATAATTGCCCAAATTGTATGTTGCTGAGAATAACTCAGAGAGCAAACTGCATGAATGGATCAGAGCCGTGTGCAGTTAAATGAAGATGGGCAGAGATTTGTACTCTGAATTTTACACAAGAAGATACCAGTAATTTAAAAAAATATGATTAAGCATTTTTAGGTCAAACTCAGTCCAGATATAGCCATTATGATGAAGTTACACCAACACTTATAGTTGGTGCACCTCCATGAGTTTTGCAACGAGAAGAAGTAAACAAACAAGGCAGCATGACTTC
Organism: Himantopus leucocephalus; assembly: GCA_003993805.1. NCBI lineage: Eukaryota > Metazoa > Chordata > Aves > Charadriiformes > Recurvirostridae > Himantopus > Himantopus leucocephalus. The sequence goes on from RSEF01000003.1 coordinate 120,054,610, forward strand.
TCCCTACAAAGCCACACAGTGCAACGCATTCATAATGGCTTCATGTCACGTTTCATTTGAATTTTGATAGTTTTATATACCCCTGAATGTTGGTATTACTTTAAAACACACTGTAAACTTAGTAATTTTAAGCTGCAAACTAATTTACAAGTCCTTTTTCCAATTATCTGAAGACTGCGCATCCATCTCCATTCATGCAAATTACTGAAGCCCATGGACCAAGAGGATTTTCCAAAGATCAGCAACAGGGAAGGACAGACTACATGAGGAAGTGAAATCCTCGTTGACTTGCCTATGGCTTCATCAGGCAACTCTCCCTGCCTGCTCGACTAGAAAGTAATTCAGTTTTGCCCAAATTATCGCATTCAATTTGTGCATCACATGAAGAAGAGATGAAAGGCCCTGACTGCTGATGTATGGCAGGTTTTAGTACGCTACTAGCTATATCTTATCGCTCTCCCCTGGACCTTGCAACACTCACAGCAGAGTCAGCAGGAGGGAACTATGCCCACATGTTTGGTGACTCACATTAACACACCAGACTGTGAAATAAAGAGCTGAAAACTGGGCATACATGCCCTTTCACCAGCTCTGCTATGGGAGTAGTAAGCACCAGCAGGGCAGTAGGGCAGGCAGCAGCGGGCTGGGATGTTAAAACAGGACAGCAAGATTCACCAGAGCTCCTCTGGCAGAGCCTTGAAAGAGCCCAGAGACAGCAATTCACTAAGAGCAGGAACATGCTCAGCAAATAGAAGGACCCGATAAAAGCTGCATTACAAATATCACCTAATTAACCATTACCTACATTTCCTAACAGTGGGAAACTTAATCTGTATGCGGGGTCAACTTCAAAGGGAGAGCAGGTCTAAGCTTAAGAAATACAAAAGGATGCATAACCAAAAGTCATGGGATTAAAGAAAGGGAAAGCTTAAAACACAAAGTGGGGGGAAAAAAATCATTGAAAGCAAACCATTACACTGTCAAGCAGGGTCTTAGTGGCAATGATGGAAGCCCCATGACTTGGAAAGTTTAAATTTAGAGTAAACAAGGCATTAGGAGGCTTACACCCGGGGGAGCAGTCCTGCCTCATCAGGCAGACAGGCTGCACCAGCCACCTCTGCCTCCAGTGTCTCCTCTGCTGTGGTACACAATCAAACCGCTCTGACGAGCTATTTCAGTCAAGCCAAAGATTTCAAAGATACGGCAATTTAGAGATTATCTATGACCTCTGCATCAAGCAGTTCTACTTGCAAATAATTAGCTGGGGAAGCTGCTTGCTAGAGAGTTATATTTCAGCCTGGGCAAGAGTTGTGAATGAAGCTGCGATGGTTCTGTGATTTTTAAGAGCAACTTGGGCACTGCAGTAACCTCTTCTGGACCCTGAGCTTACTGCTCACCATCCTCTGCAAAGTAATTAATATAGCTGATGAAGAGTTGCCCAAACTGCTCTTTAATTCACTGACATTTCTCTGACTGAAACTTTCCTTGTTGTAGCTGCCTGTAAGCTGTGGAGATCTTCTAATATGCAGTATGACAAATGGTGGGTTCTCCTCCCAGTGGCACTGCGACCATTATTCTTCCAATCATTTTCCTCCTTCGTTCCCCTTAACCATCATCATCTTATAGACACTCAGAGTCATGAGAACAGAGCGTTTATTGATAAGTTTATACAGTGCCCATACAGTGGGACCTTTAGTCCTGTTGAGGTTACTGTTGCATCAGTGGGACCGTACAACATCCTGTGACTGGGCATGGCAGGAGCCACTGTCCTTGGCCTACCAAGAAAGCTAGGGCAGTCAGATCATTTTCTTCTACTTTGTATTTTATTCTCCCACACTGTTAATCCAGAACACTTGGGGAACATAAACTAACACACGCACACACACCTTCCAGCCCTCTCATTTTGTGATCAAGTGGCCCATGCTTTGAGAGTCATGCAGCTACTGGAAAGTTTATCTCATCTTTCACCAAAGAGGTCAGCTCCCCTTTGCTTACTAGCACAGAAACCTTCCTAGTAGGTGCAAATGAAAAGGGTGGAAGAAGGGCTCAGGGAATCCTGTGGTTAGCATGCAAGGAATCTGCTCCCTTTTGTACCACTGCCTCACACGCTGCTGGAGGGACAGCGGGAGAGGGTGGCAGCAAAGGCCTCCAATACCTCACTTAAAGGACAAAAGGAAATACCACATCAGCAGCTCTAGTGATTCTTGTCATCAAGGACTGGTTGTCCCGGAGAGTGCTGAAAGGGACCCAGGCCACAGGCCATGCCTAGGCTCCCTCCCCAGACTGGCTAATCTTTCAAGGAGAGGCATGACGGGTCCAGAGCACCTTCTAAGCACAGCTCCTCTCCGGGAGACAAGTCACACGGTAAAACCATTGCCCTCTGAAGTGCAGTTTCCTGCTGCTTTTGGTCCATGCATATATGAAGACAGAAGTTAGCCTGCAGGGTCTTTGATAAATACCTGGGAGCAGAAACACCGCAGATAAGTGCCTCCTCTCCAGGGCTTTCTATTTTCCTTCTAAATAAGATTTGCTCCAGGACTTTCTGTTTTCCTTCTAAATAAGCTGTGGGTCAGTTTATCGAAATGAGAATATTGCAGGTAATCTGCTCTAGAGTGTAATCTAGTTTTCTGGTAATACGCAATAATTTTAGGCCAACCATTAACCTTTCTTCCATACAGACCTTGAGTAGTTTATTGCGGAAAACAAGTGACATCAGGAATACTGATCCAGGAATGAGCGGCTGCAGAAAGCTGCACAAGCAAGCTACTCCAAACCTCCTCCTCTTCAGCTGAGCAGCTTCCTGTAAATATAAATGTGCCTACATGCATTTTTGCAGGCACACGTTGTGCATTGTGAGCTTGGCTAGGAGTGACTAGGTTTTGGATTCACTTATCAGTAGGCACTTATCATTAGGCAATGCAGAACACTTATCACTCCTATTTCTCCTTTGTCCTCTGTGCCAACATTTATATGTTCATTTGAATAAGCATACACTGCTGCTGTATCTGTTTATCAGCTTCCTTATTTCCCCAGAGGCAGGATCTCAGGAGATGTCCCCATGGCAGCAAAATGCCAACGTATGCAGTAGCGTGAGAGGGGAGAGAACCACAGCGGAAGGGGGAGGCTAAAGCAGATGAGGATGATCCCTAGCAAATCTCCTTGGACTGAAAGTTGTCTCTACATGTTCCCGTGTCACCCCCTGCTGTGCAGCAATGTAATCTAGCTTCTTCTCCGTACTCTCACACTAAAAAAATCAGACATTGGGCAGATTATCAATAGGCTTGACCAACCCTATCTGGGTGACATGGGACAGAGCAAGAGAAAAACTCCACTGTGAAAGCACAATGCACAGACCTACCAAAAATCTTTGAGCTCTCAAAATTGTTAGGTTGCATGCTCAGACCAACTGCACCCGCACAATTGCTCCAAAGGGGTAAAGGTACATGTGAGTTACAGGTCATCACAAAGACAACCACACAGGACCATGCTAACACAGCTCTGCTCTTCAGCACCCAGACTGACATCTTTGCATGATCCTGCTTTAACGATACAGCCTTTCTAGTGAGCATACAACTCATCTCTCTGCATAAATTATGCAGTGTGGATAAACACCCTCTTACCTACTGCCAACCATTTTCAGTGGCATGACTTTGATACACCGAAATGACCCTTAATATTCAAGGATTTACTTTTCTGGGTGAAAGATCAATAGATTTTGGTCCTGCCAGCTGCTCTTCCTGACCTGCAAGCAAGAAAAGGGATGGTTCAGCGACCGTAAAGCTCCTCCTCGCAGACCTCCTCTGCTAAGGCAGGACAGTTCGCACCGCATGGGTGCCTTTTACCAGAGCCACCAAGGCTCCAGATGTTCCTTTTCTCTCTCCCTCATCCATCCTGGCTGGGACAAGGACATTGCTCTCTCTTACTTTGCAGTCAGGAATACCCTCTGCAAGACTCTACGAGGAAAGTACAGAAGAGCCAATACCAGACCAGACTGTTAATTAACAGCACTAGTGCCCCAAATTAGCTTCTATTATTAAAGGATGAGTGGGAATTTTCTACACTTCCATCCTCAAAATATCTCAAAGATGCTTCACAAAAACAGTTCAAATCTCTCTTTCCATCCTGCCATATATCTCATGTGGCTTGTGCTAACTCTGGGCTCCCATGTTAAACTGAGTGGAATGGGGGGCCCAGAGGGAGCTGTTTAAAAAGGAAATAATGTCTGGCTTCCAACACAACTTTATTTTTTGTTCTGATCTCTCCGTATTCATGTGACTTGATCTGGAAGTTAACAGGAGACCAACCCCACCAAAACTGAAATCCCAGTCTGAACGTCCAAACGCTTTGGGCATTTGCATCTGACGTTACAGTGTTAGAATAACAGAAATGTGTAGTTTGGGGTCACTGCCTTAATGCCTCGGACACGCTCTCCCAAGTGGTCTGCATTTCGTTTCAAACAAAAACAAGTGACTAAAGCAAGGGATCCTGGCAGCCAACCACATAAGGCTGGATTAGCAGTGGTTGTCTCAGTGTAATCAACCCTTTCTTTTCCCCTTTTAACATAGAAACAATGTCTGAACTGGACATTTACAGAGGAGAGAGCTTCTAAATGGGAATTAACTGTTACTCACAGGTAGTGTTTGCAGGGAATAGTATTAATAACTGCCCCTTACACTCCCTCCAGGCTGCTCTCCAGAGAAGCAGAACAATAATATAGTCATGGGTTTGATTAGACACAGTGATTTTATATACTTAATTTTGAAGGGTTTGGTTTGGCTGACTTTTTAAATTACTGACAATCAGAACATGCACACAATTGGTCCTGCCTATAGCAGCCATATAGCTGAGTTTCAAAACCACAAAAATACACGCAATTTTCTTGTCTACAGCTTTCCAATTTTCCTACATCCATACATTTCCTACCAGCGAGCTGCAGGCAGCTTGCCATTCAGCTTGTGGAGTTTCTGGGTTACCCTTCAGAGAGGCCTCACTCCCTCCAGGACTGAGAAAGAAGACAAGATTAATCTCTGGCATTTGGACCCATCTTACCCTGGCCAAGCACAGCACATTGAGGTATCAAAGCCAGATTTGGGGGCACCAAAGGGGCACTGTGGATCTTCTCCAAAGAGACTCAGGAACTTGCCCAAAGACCTTGAAGAAATTTGTGGCAGAACAGAGAATGCCAACTCCTTCCCTAGCACATCCGCATCCCCCAAAATGAGTGAATAGGAATGTTCTGGTCTCATTCATGTAACAAACTTACTGTACAAGAGATCTGCCGCAAGACTGCCTACAGGGAAGACAATTCTCACTCTGATAAACAGGGGAGCTGCAATTACAAGCACTGTGACTGTTAGAGGCCAAGCTAATGGGGAACAGCTCTGAGGACATAAGGAGCTAAGCCAGGGAGGTAAGGATCTCTTTTAAATCCTTCCTGCACCTAAAACCATGGCATGGAAAGCCAAAGGTTACACCTTCCCTGATCTCAAGTTCTTCCAGATGCCTTAAGTGGGCCACTCACTCGCAAGGGATGAGGCTAAGCACATCATAGCTATCGATGACGCTGGTAAATGAAATGTTTCAAGTAAATTTTGCAGTAAATAAATAAAAGAAAGAAAGGGAAGGTTAGCCTCTGCCAAAGTCTTCAGTTCATGTTCTCCCACCCTAAACAACAGTTGTATTATGAACTTCCGTTATTGTGTCTGGGAAAACTTTCCACTGGTAAGGACCATGTCCTCCCACACTACAACTCAGTCATTTGTTGTGCAGTGGAAGTGTTTGAGGGCAACTGCAAATCTGTCAGCTTAAGAGTTACACTACAGGCAAACACCAACCCTGTGCAATTTCTTGATAATTTACCACTGACATTTGGAAGCCAAAGGTCTCGTACCAACTTAAAAAAAAATGCTGTAAATTCCTCTTAAAAACCCTGGATGCAAGAGTGAGAAGTGACGTGGGAAACTCTGGCCTGTAGCCAAATTATTCACTAGTCCTATAGGTTCATTAATCTAGTACTGCTATAAATTTCTACTATGAGATATTATTGATTCATAGCCATAAACACACTGGATAATTGAGATCTTTGCCCAAAAGTCTTTACAGTCCCAAGTCCTGCACTTGGAAAGACTTTTTCTTACTTCAACATCCATTCCACTCATCTCAACAACATCAGCCAACTCATGTTTCTAATTGTAGTTGTTCCTACTGACAGTTGAGTAACACTGGCACCTTCCAAATAATCCTTTGTTTTGCTGACATCACATGTGCTCTTGGGAGGATACATATAGTCAACATTCCCTCCACAAAAGGACAGAGCAGATTAACTACTGATGCTTGGGAGATGATTACAAGCTTAAGTGATATATGGTGGTAGATGTCCCATCCCTGGAAACCTTCAAGATCAGGTTGGATGAGGCTTTGAGCAACCTAATCTTGTTGAAGATGTCCCTGTTCGTTGCAGGGCAGTTGGACTAGATGACTTTAAAGGTCCCTTCCAACCCAAACTATTCTATGAATCTATGATCTATGATCACTTACAGTGGCCTAAAACCCAAACGAGTCAGAAAACGTAAAGCCAAGGATTCTATCTGGGTTTTAAGTTACCAAAGTAAAAGTCTCTTGAAATAGGATGACTTCTGAAGTAAAAAGAACATGACAGCGACTTCTGAATGCGTTGAAAAAGCCAACCATTGGGAATGAAAACTATTGAAAAAAATCTTCAAACACAGGCAAAAATAATGTGGTCTTGCAGTGTAATTCTGTTTCAACCACATTCCTGAACTGTTACTGACTAGAGTTGCAGCAAAATTAAGAAATTCATCAGCAAAATCTAATTCAGTCCTGTCTAAACTACAAAGATGAATTATCCACTAAGCTCTGTGGGAGGTCAGCGCTCCCATGCTGGGTAGCACGGCTTAATACAGGTCTATGCAGCACCAGCACAGACAGCTGCTGCCTGGCCAAGGAAAGATGAAGTCCAAAATGAACAGACCCGGTTTAACATGCAATACCTGAAGGGAAGTGCCAACTGAACAGGCAACGTCTTCTTTAATTAAAGTTGCATAGGAGTGGGGATAGCGAGAAGGACACATCTGATGACTTGGTACAATACGGCCATAAAAAGAAGACTGGATGCTGATGGTGGTTCTGTGAGGACATCTCAGGGAGACATATTCTCCATCGCAGGCATGGTCAGTGTAATTCTTTAGTACTTGTGATATGTAACCTGCAAAAACCATCACAAAAAACATCATTAGTGAAAGGTAGTTAATATTTAGGTGATTTACAGCAGTGCAGTCTAAAAAACATAAAACAAACAAGCAATGAGGGATGCAGATTTTACTACTCATCTCACACACGTGCAAAGGAGAGAGACAATGACATGGCAGGGGGTAAGCCTTGGTGATCTGGCCTTGAGCCATGTTATTTATCCTTAGTGGATGCAATATTCAGACTCTCCAAACTCTTAGTTGAATCATACCACTTATTTACGTTGGCATATCTGTCAAGTTCACAGGAAATGCAGCTGAGCCAGACTCATCATTTAGACCACATCTAGATACCGCATGCAATTTTTGGCCCCCTAATACAAGACAGACTTCAATAAACTGGAGTGAGTTCAACAGAGGGCCACCAACATGGTTGAGAGCTAGAGCACTTGCCGTGTAAGAAGTGGCATGTTCAGCCTGGAGAAGAGACAGTTATAGCGAGGTATTCAAGGAGATGGAGCCAGGTTCTTCAGAGTGGTGCATGGTACGAGAATGAGAGATAACAGGCACAAGATGAAACAACAGAGTTTCAGAGCGGGTATATGGAACTACTTTTTCACTGCTAGGGCAGTCAAGCAGTGGAGCAGTTTGCCCAGAGAAGTTGTGCAGTCTACATCCTTGGAGGTTTACAACACCTTACTGGATGAAGCCCTGAGCAACCTGGTCTGACCTTCTAGTTGACCCTGCTTTGGGCAGGAGGTTAAACTAGAGAACTGAAGTCCCTTCCAACCTCACTTTTCCTGTGAACTTATGATCATGGGCAAGAAAGGCCCAGACACAGAGCCACTAAGGGGAAAGTTGGGGTTACAGTTGGTTGTGTGAAGTCCTGTTCCATCATGGCACACCAATCATATCTTTGGTCTCCCTTCAGAATATACCATTTTAATTCTTCTGGTTGCACCTTCTGTTCTAGGCCTTTGACACAAAAGCTTTGCTTTCTCTCCAATTCTACAAAGTTTCAGTCTTTTTAGAACGAAAACAGTATGCAGAACCAAATCTCTCCTTGTTTGTTAGAGGATGACATTATCCATAATAATGAAGTCATTAACAAGAATAAAGCATGGGGACAAAGCCTCATTAAAGTTACACTGAGTTAAAAGGGCTGATTGCAGTCAGGTTGCCATGGCAACTGCCAAACAAATCCTGACTTTGCCACACATGCAGGAGGGGAAACCACTGTGGTGCTGATATAGAGACATCTGCAGGGAACGCTCTGTCCCATGTCAGGGTCAGCCACGATCCATTTAACCCCACAGACTTACTCTCTGTAATGAGTTTGGAAGTCCCCTTCCCACTACTGGCCACCAACACAACCAGCAGCAATCCTCTTAAGAGATGGAGTAAAGAGAAAAGCCAAAACCACTATGAGAAACAAGTAATCCCTGGACAAATGGCTAAAATGTGAATATTCTCTGGGTGGCCCATAATCATAGAATAATTGAGGCTGGTACATCTTAAAGTCATCTAGACCAACATTCTGCTCAAAGAAGGGCCAACTTAAACAGGTTTCCCAGGGCCTTGTCCAGATCTAAACATCTCCAAGGATGAGGCCTCCACAAGCTCCCTGGGCAACCGGTGCCAACGTTTAACAACTTAACAGTGAAAAATGTTTTCATTACATGTAAATGGAATTTCCCATGTTATGACTTTTGTTTGCTCCCTCTGGTTCTTTCATTGTGCATTTCAGAGAAAAGACTGGTTCCATTTCCTCTATACCGTTAGGTAGTGTAAAACAGTAATTATATCCCCCTCTCCTTATTCTTTACTTCTCCTAGATTAACAGACCATTTATCATATGTTCCACTACCCTTGCCCTCTTGGAAGCCAAAGGGACTCTCTCCAGCTTCTCAACATCTTTGCTATACTGAGGGGCAAGCTTGGTATGCAGTTACCCCTCATTGCTGCATGGTGCACTTCTTCCTCACGTTCATCATCCTGTCTTCCAAGTCATGATAATGCACACAGGCAAGCACAACTCATGTGGTTGGAGAGAATTCACGTGGCTTGCCCAGAATCATTTCAATGTCACCTATAGCTATCCTTGTAGACACATCTGTAGGGTATATTTACTCCACTAAGCTAAACACTCCTGAGGCCTTTTCTCTGTCCCTAAAGCCATATCCAGCAACTTCTTCTTACTCTCCAAAATGGTATGGCCTCATCCAGAGCTTCTACTGGGAATAGTTCTTCTTCCACACCAACACTGAAACCTAGCTCAGGAGTTGTATGAAAGAATACTGGGCTGAACAAATTTCGAGGTGCCTAAAACAACTATAATCACTGTTCTTAGAGATAACCAACACACAGTCATTTAGCTTCAGCTTTCAAGCTGCCCCTATGAGGGCTGGATTCTCTGATTTCTCTAAATTTTAGTCTGCAGTTCTTATTTAGCAGTTCTGTTGCTACAGTGCCTCAAGGTGTGTGCCAAATAGATATTTACTCAAATCAACATATTAATTTCCAAGTCCCCAGGGCAGCATTTGCTTATAAGAAAAAGGCTGAGACACAGCCCCAATAATTAGAGTAAGTGACAGGGCTGCATCAGATCAGGGAACAGCTCTGTTTAATTTAGTGCCTTTATCTCACTTGTACAAGGAAGTGCTCTGGGGATAAAATGAACTACTGGAGTGCACCTCCTTTCCCAGTCAGTAAAATACATGTTCTGTGTGATGCTGTACACTAAGTCCTGGAGTCAGATCAGCTCTCTTCCCTCGAAAGCAAAGCAACCATACAAGATGGACATCAGGAAAAGCAAACCACAAACAAAACCAGCATATAACACAAAAGCTTAAACCCCACTTTCCACACTGTTACTCCAGTGCCTTAGGACTTTTCCCTGAGGCTGACCTATTAAGGAGCCTGAGAAAACACAACCAAAGTGCAGTCAAGACTCTACTGTCTCCTCTCAATATTCAATTATTCTGTCAGAACAGCCATCCTAGAGCATGCCTTTCATATTACCAATTCCCAGGATCAGGGAAGGTTTCAACCCCTGCAATTAGTGTAGATCACTTGTTGAAACAACTCCTTCCTCTCGTCTTCCATCAGCAATCTCAAAATAACTTGAGTTCATTCAAGCTCAAGATATTGAAGGGATTGAACGCTTTGATGGTGAGTGGCTACTAATAAACAAAGCACAATGTCTGAAACATCTGGCACTGACCACTGTCAGAGAGAAGATACTGGATTAGGCATGGGCATGATCAGGGACGACATGATGTTCTTCAGAGCAAAACAAAGTGGCTGTAGAGAATTAATGCTCTTTTTTTCTTTCCTCTTAAGTCTGCCAAATCTGCACTACATTCATTGGTAGTTCTTTTGAAAGTGTTGGCGTTTCTTTACTCATTGATTCATGGTTCAGTAACTCAAAATCTGAATTGTTTTCAGCATCCTTGCTAAATTTTTGGTAACAAGTTTCCAGTGACCTTTTGTACCACTACATGTGGTACCAGGGAGCGAATTACTGGGATTCTCTTTACTGAACGAAATGCATAAACGTGTAGCCAATGGCAGGTGTTTGAGGACTTCAATGGCACTTGTATACCAAGGTAAGAAGCACATGAGGAATAGCTTACAGAGCTCATTGACTCTTTCCTGGCAAGCATGAAAAAATCTCTTTTGGATGGCTACAAGAAACATTTTAGTTTAGTAAAATGATACAGCAAGCCACCAATCAGCTATTCATAGACCACAGAATATGACAGTCAAGAAACTGAGATGATAAAGGTATTATCAAATGATTTTATCACTCTTCATTGAGTACACTTCTCTGCATTATTATCTGGAATATAAGGTACAGCCTTACAAGTGTCCACTCCAAACAAAGATAAGGCACACTGTTATTAAAGACGGCCAAAGACATCTGCCACTCCTTTCTTCATCCTCAAATTCCAGGATATGAAATCACCATTGTCAATCCAGGAACTGAATGCAAACAATTATTTGAGGAAAACATCCCAGCTGTACCGCCACAGTCAAATCTACTCTATTTTGGTTCATCTTGGAGTGGAAGTGACGTAAATTTTCATTATTTTATCAGGAAATTTTTTGGTGGTTCACTCATTAGTGTGTCTAGAAAAGACAATGTTAGAGCAGGTGGTAATTTAAGCTTTTCTTTAAAAACATATATTTCAGCTTGAAAGCATGATGAAAGCATAAAAGAAATTTAAAGCACTAAGGCCACCAAAAGCTTTTAAAATCTGGGATAACAAAAGCAGTCTCAAAATTTTTGGGTTTAGCAATTCCCTTTTTTTAAAGATTGTGTTGAGGACATGGAATCTTTGCTGGTGGGCACCCATACTCCCAAATTAAACCAATGTATAGGAGTCAAGTGCTGAACGTCTTCTCGATTCAAAAGACCAATGTCATTACCAAAGCACGGATGCCAAAGCACTCTGAAGGCAGAATAAACAACCAGAAGAAACACCTCACAAAAATGGTAGATCATTTTTCCCTCTAATGAGAAGGAAATGTTCCTTTTAAACACCACGTGCAATTTATTTTTCCAAAGTCCAGAGTCTGACTCCTATCAGTCATCAGCAATTATTCTCACTACTCCCAAACACAACCCTTAATGCTGACTGTAACTCTATCCCACCCAGCAACGTCCGTTCCCAAGAACCATTTTCACCATTGCCTCTCCAGGGAACTGTTGCTCAGTTCACATCCAGCAGCCAGTTCTAACCCTTAACGCATATGCGGACTAGAGAAAAACAACAGTTTCATAGAGAATATCATCATTTTACAAGTACTATAAATTTAAACATCATCCTTTACTTACTGGTATAGAGTTACAGCCCTGCCTTTTTGAAACCACAGCAACTGATGGAGTGGTTCACAAAAGCACGGATGATATGAGAGCTCTCCTCCCAGCTAGATGTAGAATAACTGTAGAGCATACAAACACTCATCCATATATCGTATTTAACCATGGTTGTCTAAAAGAGGTGAGCCCTCTTTTCCTGCTCCCACTAGATACAGTTCTAGCTTTGCTTGAGAAGGCACACAGCAACACACCAGCTCACCAGTCATCAGAAGAAAAATTTCAACTTTCACCAGGAAACATCTCTGTGAGTGTGTGCCGGAGGAATAGAGACAATCACAATAAAATTAACTCTTTGTACAGTTTGGATATGATCCGAAACTTCTAACAAATTACAAGGAAACTCAAAGGATTTTAATGGTTAATGAACTACTATACATAATACAAGCCAGAGCTTCATTAATATCTGCAGCGAACTATAGCTAAACTATAGTAATGTCTTCTTAAAAATTCTTATTTTGAGCTTTTGTAGTTGCAAATATGGAAGTGTATACATATAATTGAGAAAAATCAACATAATGAAAAAAGAACGTCATACTTAGAAACAAGCAACTTCCCATTATCTGAAACACATGAAGTCAGTGCAATTAACTGCGTTAGTGAGTAAAACATTGCCTTGTTCCTGATTGACACAGATTCTTTAATTTTTTAATCTTCTTGTTTTCCAGATCTATTTTTTTTTTCAATATCTACTGTTATTTTCTTCTAGTTTCCTTAGCTTCCTTGCAGATGTTTTTGAGACTGTAAATGTGAAACAGAACTTTCGTCCAGGAAAGGCCTTTATCAGAAACTTTTCTGGAGCTCAGACTCCCCCTGGACCAGACTGTTTTTCAGATAGGCTATAGACTGCAGAATTTCAGCTTATTCTTTATACGCAGAAGACCAATACTCGTAACATCTCACAGAAACAGCGCTAAGCCAGTGGAATAGAGTAACATGCCACGGGGATAGGCAAACAGGGCTGAAATGTGACCCCAGGCAAGGCCTGAAGCCAGAGCAAGTAACTCAATAAATGCATTTCATACCAGGCATTACTGATAATCCCGTGGTTGCAGTAGTAAAAGCAGCTCTCTCAAATCACAGAGCACCCTAGTACGGACAAGTAGGGTTTGTTTTGTTTTGTTACTAATACTGGAGATTAAAACTTGCTATTACAAACCTTCTACAGAGAGATTTGCTTTCACTTCGGCTGTCTCCCAACTCTTTCACCTTTCAGATACCGTACAGTACTGGAAAAACTTGAACATCTTGCAAGCATACTTGGGAAAATATTTTTATTTTAAGTCAACAGTTCCTTGCCCACTATCTGATCTTCTGTACCGCAGTGGCAGCTCCAAGCAGTGTTAACTTAGAAAAACGGCTTTGAAACGAGAGTGAGTTTAGAACTGCAGTTGAATGCCAGCATTTCAAGGCTAAACAAGGTAACGTTTTGTAAGTGTTGCGTAGTATTTCATAGGGTAAATGCTGAATAGTATTTCATAGGTCTCCCTGGGTCTGTGTAAGGATGAGAAGGTAGTGGAAATTAGATTGGCAAAGGCTAGGGGTGACAGGAATAAAAACCTGGCAGTTTTCAAGTCTGCAGGCTTGACTCTAACTCAGATATTAGTGAGGATTATTGCTAATTATCTCCTTAAACTTCCTAACTGTAAACTATCGAATTTAATAAAACACTACAGCTCTTCCACTGGCTGTTGGAATAACTCTGGAGAATTTAATAAGCAACTCCAACTGCAAGTATTTTGGGTCTAGAACTTTAAAGAATTGCTTTAAAAATTCAATACAAAAAATCTTGTTTGCCATTTGAACACCATCTTAGATGATTTTCTTTTAATGTCTCATAAGTCTATGGTTTCTTGAGAACTTACTTTTTTCTAAAACAATTTTTTAAAGCCCTTATGGCTATGAAGATCTTTTTTTTCCCCAGCCTCTGGAGCACCCACGCCAGTGCTTCACCGCCCTTCTGATTAGTATCGGTATTAGTTTAGTATCAGTACCTTCTGGTTAGATTTCCAGTATCTGAGGGGCACCTACAAGAAAGCTGGAGAGGGACTTTTTACATGGGCATGTAGTGATAGGATGAGGCGGAATGGCTTCAAACTGGAAGAGGGGAGATTTAGAATAGATATCAGGAAAACATTTTTCTCTATGAGGGTGGTGAGGCACTGGAACAGGTTGCCCAGAGAAGTTGTGGAGGTCCCGTCCCTGGAAGCATTCAAGGCAAAGTAATAACTTTGCATGTTACTGTGATCAGCTGCATTATCAGACAGATAAATAAATCTACAGGAATTCCATATGAATAAGCTCCATCCCTGGAGGTGTTCAAGGCCAGGTTGGATGGGGCTTTGAGCAACCTGGTCTAGTGGGAGGTGTCCCTGCCCATGGCAGTGGGGTTGGAATTCGATGATCTTCAAGGTCCCTTCCAACCTAAATCATTCTATGATTCTATGACTAAATTTTCTTTTCATCTAAGTGCTTTTTATTTTGCACCTCTGAGAGAAGCCTAGCTTTGGTTTACATATAACCATCTTTAGAAAGCAGAAGGAAGCATCTGGATATGCCCTCAGCCTTCTCTTCTCCAGCCTCCCCTCCTATGCCATGTGCTCCAGCCCCAAAGCGTCCTACTGGCCCTCCACTGGACTCCCTCCAGTTTGTCAGTGTTTGTCATAATCTTGTACCAGTATCATGACCTGTAATTCAAGGAGTTGACCATCCAGTTCCTCTAGATTTAAGGATTTTTTTAAAAACTCTTGTTTCACTAGCTATATGCTTGCAGGCAGGCAGCCACGATTTTGAAGGAAATTAAAGAAAATTTGGCTGGAAGGAGCTACACCAGGACTTCACCAGCTTGCAACCCTCTCTCCAGCTGTTTATTCCTGCTCAGCTATTTCAGATTAAAGCCCCTTCCGTTGACCTGTGTGCACATGCATGTACGGGGTCTCACTGCCAGCAAATGGAGTCAGACCACAGGTCAAAGAGCCCATGTGTGTGTCCTGCAGCAACCGGAGCAAGCAAGAGTGTGCAGACTGTGTGGGTATGTATCTCGGTGTGATCACTACTGAATATCAAGCTGGACTAGCTCGCACATAGAATAAGAGCTTCGGGAACCAGGTAGGAAAGCGGCCACAAGTCTGGGCCAGCTACTGGAGAGACCGGACAGCCTGTGAGTTGGCTACAGGAGAAACTAGGAGGTCTAAGCCAGCTACGGGAAGACAGAGAATCAACTGAGAGACCCGTCTGTACACACATGCCTGTGTGGGAGGTGACTGGAGATGAAAGGACCCATGAGCCAGCTATTGCATGGACTGTCTAAGGCCAGTAACTTGGGGATCCACATTGTACGTATGCACACAGATTTTCTAATAACAGGTTTGCATCCTGACCAACCAGAGAGGGGACCAGGATGAGGCCACTGGTGCTGTTTGTGCCTGCACGAATGCTGGGTGTTTCTGCCTGTGTTGTTCTACGTGGCCAGACACACGCATGTCCCTGTCAGGAATAGAAGCTCAGCATCGCTACTGCCTGGACCTGGGAACACAGGGCTGTCGCTGCCTTGCCTCTATCAGGCTACTGGATTTGGCAACTCCTAACACTTCCCACTAAAAATTCCATGTGTGTGTGTGCATGTGTGTATATATATAATATATTTATATGCAGATATACACACACAGAGATATGTTAAAAAAAAAAACTTTGCAGAATATTTTACCCAGTTTAAGTTGCAGTAGAAGCTTGAACCCCACTGTATCTGTGGAGTTCATTTTTTGCAGTGCTAAATTTCTTAGAACACTTTGTTAAAATAATGTTATAGCATCATAACTATTAATACATAGAATCATAGAATCATAGAATTGTTAAGGTTGGAAG
>RSEF01000003.1:120070663-120088387 GCA_003993805.1 Himantopus leucocephalus
TACAACCTTCTTGGTTGTGGAGTTTGTTTTCCGCACGTCACTGGCTCCGTGCATAAGTGACACTATCAGAGGACATTTCCTGCCTGGGCTGCCCTTAGTTAATGAAAGAAGGGCCAGAGGAACCACTCTTCCTTCCAGAAAGGACATGCACATCAGAGCTGATGGCTACATAAAGTTAACCAAGCCCTCAGCTCCTGAAGAGAACAATGTCTTTGTGGTCATTAATACGATATTAATGTCTGTGTGCACACTGTTACACAAGGGCAGCCTTGATGCTGTGCTTGAGGCCAAATTTGAGGCTGTCCACAGAACTTCACCCTCTGCAATGGCAGTACCAGAGGAGCTGGTGCTGTTCAAGGCAGCCCCAAGAGCATCCTAAATTTTAGATCGTGCTCAAGGCCATGCTTCTCTCACAACTTTTCCACTTTTGCCCGTCTATCTCATTTGCCTTTGCTGTAATGCCATATGACTGACACTGCCTGGAGATGTTCCTAAAAGGGAACTATCACTGCCTCCTGCAAGAGCTGCTGAGATCTGAAGTTGCCATGATTTCAGCGCACCCACCACAGAAACATATACTTCAGGTGCCATGCCATGCAGTGACCAAGCTCGGGTATATATGGGCCATACCACCAACTCCATCATCTTCAGCTGACCCAGATGATTTCCTCTCCTCTTTGGGTTTTGCATATCTTGTCATATGACAAGAAGGGATGCCCTGATCACACATTTTTCTTGTACACTCTCAAAAAGGCTCTGGGGAGACCTTATTGTGGCCTTCCAATACCTAAAGGGGGCCTACAGGAGAGCTGGGGAAGGACTTTTTACAAGGGCATGTAGCGATAGAACGAGGGGGAATGGCTTCAAACTGGAAGAAGGTAGATTTAGATTAGATATTAGGAAGAAATTTTTCACTTTGAGGGTGGTGAGACACTGGAACAGGTTGCCCAGAGAAGCTGGGGAAGCTCCATCCCTGGAGGTGTTTGAGGCCAGGCTGGATGGGGCTTTGAGCAACCTGATCTGGTGGGAGGTGTCACTGCCTATGGCAGAGGGGTTGGAACTCCATGATCTTCAAGGTCCCTTCCAACCTAAACCATTCTATGATTCTATGAACTAGTGGCAGGTCCCCTTCTCTTGCCCTGAGACAACTGGCACGGCCTGGCCTTGGCCATAAGGTTAATCCCTTGTAGCCTCCGAACGGAACTGCTGGGCCCCACAGGCCCACCCATAACTCCAGAAATTGCACTCAAACTGTTTAGGAAAGTGCCGGGGAACTGGTCTGACAGTACATCAGACTATAAAAACACCCTGGCACTGTGGTCACAGTCCACAATTTCTTCTATAAATCACAAAGAAAAAGAAGCCGGAGAGAGGATATAGCCCGTACCAAGAACTGTAGCACAGCAGGAACCTCTCAGGCACACTCTTCAATAGTTACTGTACTTCATGGGGTGCCTAAAAGTGATGGGAACATATCATTCCCAAAAATCTACGGCAAATAATAAAATCCAGAGAGAGTTACAGCTTACAAAGACAGAACTCAGTACTTCAAAGCTTCACCTGCATGCAAAAGCATTCCCACATGTCAGAAAATAATATTAAAAATCAATGATATTGGCACTCACAAAAGCAGGTCTGTTTCTTTGTCTGAAGGCACATCTTGATTTCTGTATTACTCATCTTCAGAAAAAGGGCTCTGAGCATTTCCAACAGCATGAAGCTGTGTGTTAATTTTATTTCATTCCCTGGATGGATTATTTTTGGGATAGATGTTTGGTCTGAACTCATAAAAACAAATTCAGGGCTCCAGCTGGGTGTATATGAACATTTCTGCCTACACAAGCGACAGTGATTTTTCAGTCTGAAGTGCCATCTTTTGTAATCTTCACTATTGATTTTAGTGTCGGTTAAAAAACTCCTAAAAGACTTAAAAATTCTGTGTGACCAAAGGCCCCTACCTGTCTTAGATTATTAAAAACAAAAGAAATGAAAAAACGCAACTGTGTACCTCACTACTGATTTTTCTCTTTTTATAATTTTTCCTCCTAATTAAAACAAATGATTTTTGAGCAAAAGTTTTTTCTTGGAAAATTCTCATCTTACTTGGAATTTTCAGGTTCAAAAGTTAGAGGGAAAATAAAAGATCTCCTAGAAAAAATGAACTTGTAGAACCTGTTTTCATTTTTGTTTAAAATAAAAACTATAACAGTTACTTGGTGTTATGTTTTAAAGCAGGGTGTTTTTCAATACAATACAATTTCAATACAATAATAATTTACACTTTTGACTAGCCATTTGCTAAATAGCTTTGAACTATTTGGTAGCTTGTTAAGGCTGAGACGAAGTCACGATCCATCCCAAGAGGCAAATTTTTTCATTCACCCATTTGCAAAGAAGTCCATCTCTGAATAGGCTGAATTTCTCCTCCTCAAACCTCAGCCCAGGATCCGCTACACTGCATACGTGCACAGCCAGCTCTCCCTCAGGAAGGAGAGCCCTTTCCAGGCAAACCCCTGCTTTCCCAAAGACCGCAGGAGAGCACGTCCAGGCCAACCTGGGAGGGAGGAGAAGCAGCCCCGGGCAGGGGGAACAGCAGGGCGCAAGGGCTCTGCTGCTGACGGGTCAGGGTTTTCACCTCTTTCAGGACTTTCTTTTGAAATCTGTCAGAGCCAAAAGAGAGTGGTCTATTCAAGTTCCAAATGCATAGGGTCTCTTTGGTATAAATTTTCTTAATCAGTAAAGACCAAATCCTAGCCTCCCGTCCCTGCATGCAGCCCAATTACTGAGATTTCAAAGCCAAGCAGCGCTATTAAGCCCGTTTAGCCAGACCTCCACCTTAACACGGGTCTTTCGTGTTCACACGATGAACCTTTCACTAAAGCTCAATAACTTCAAAAAGAAGTATTCACTGAGTAAACCCCTACATTTTGGATTTAAAAACTCCAAGCAAGCAAAAATCTGTGGCATACCTTCATAAGCTACAGTAATAGTTAATTACCCTCCTTGTTAAATGCTCATGTCTTGTTTCCAGCAAGCATTACTCACAACTGGATACAGGCCCAGGCTCTCTCTAGCTGAGGTAAATGAGTGTATTTTTCTCCTCTCAGTTCCTTTCACTACACTTCTGGAATACAAAATGAGATTCACTAATGGTAATTGAGCTGTTGACAAGTCTTCCCATCCAGGGACATAAAATTAGTGTTGCTAACCTTCATAATTTAAATTACAAACCCAACAGTAATTAGTGTTTTTCTTGGAGCTCCATCTCCTGGAGACAGGTGATTATGGGACAATCCCTACTTCACTTACCTTAAAAGTACATTTTAAACACTATGGAAAAATCTAGAAGTGCCTTGAGTACCCGTAACAAATGTAGGGGTACAACCAAAGACAGACTGAATTAACTCTACCTTTACTTATTTCTCATTAAAATTAATGATTATTGTTATAGCAGATGTCATGATTTGCAACTGTTGAATGTTTGGAGGGAGAGAGACTGCTGAGTTATCTCTGAGACAAATAAAGGCTGAGAACATCAAAAGAAACCAAAAAGTCCTTCTGGCCCTGAGAGGAAAAGAGATGACCACAATGGTTTTGAGGTTGGGGCAGTCACCACCAGCAGAAATGGTGCAGGCACCAAGGGAGCTCATGTCAGCTTTGCCGGTAACTTTGGGAGATCGAGTATCAACTCTCATCACTGGAAAAATGCAAAGTTTTCTTTGCCAATGGAACCTTCTCTGGCCAAGATGATCTACAAAATTACCTATACGAAATATCAACTGAGACACAGAAAAATCAGCATACTCCTGATCGGAACACGTCAAGGTAGATGCACCTCCTGCATTCGTCCTGATATTAAAAAAAAAAAATCAAGTGTTTCAAGTGTTGGCCCAGGACATGCAAGTCCTACATAGCAACTGAGAAATGATGACTACTATAAACTATTGCTACTACTACTTAGTGATGATCCATTAATTGAAGATCACTGGTGTTGTTCTATTACTTTAATTTATTATTTGAATTGAACTACTGAGTTTAACTGAAGACAACAGAGATCTAACTGAAGTTTCCCTGCAGGCTGGTCCTTGTGTATTCTGCAAACCAAGACAAACATCTTTTACAACAACACGGAGTGACCTCCTTGATTTAATAAAAGGCAGCACCACACTAATCTGCAAGAGCATACAGGATGTTCAGCTTTCACATTCCCCACATGTTTTTCTTCTTCAGAGTCCGCACTGTCAATGTTTGTCTCCAAGTTCAATTTGCCTTAAGGGGAGTGTAACAGTCCCCAGGTTCTCCCACTGCACAGGGTTAAGTCGGGCTAATTCAGTCCGTCTCCCACTGAGCTCAGACAAACAAGCCCACATGTCCCTCCCGAGGCTGAGGGGAACCCACTACTCTGCGAATGACTCCATAGTATTAGCAGCAGTTGAGACCCTATTCTATGAAGAAAATGACATTTTCTAGTATCTGCAGTAAACATGAAAGGCATTTTTTCCCGGGAATTCAGCCTCCCATGCTCAGCTGGAGAGAGATCTTAGTTCACAAATAGCAAACTTCTGCTTTATTTTTGACTATTCAATGAAAATTTCTGTTCAGTCAAGGCCCGGTAAACAGACTATTGGGTGCTGTTTTACTGGAGTTAGCATTCTGCAGAAGACCATTTGACAGATTAGCTCTTCCTTAGATGTGGTCCCCAGGAGTCAATTTAGGAGGTCTTTTCTGAGTAAAATGCTGCTGTTCGGCACTGTAAATGCTTAACCCTTTTTGTTTGTTTTTGCTTTCAGTGTGCTGTAGGCAGGAAGATAATCCCACAGCTGGGTTGCAGTGGATAATCTCACTGTGTATTTATGTGATTTCCCCATTTACCGATGTGCTGTACAAAGTCCCACCTTGCCTGCTGACACCTCATCATTTCCCTGAAACCCAGCAGCATTTCCCCAGTGACCCTTCACTCAACTGACGACCCCCTTGAAAACCTTAGGTATTCAGATAGCGTAATCTAAAATACATATCCTATAAAAGGTTTAATTGTCCTTAATTTATTAACTCTGATTTCCCTTTATCTCAACATACAGTGCAGGGGGAAAACAACTAACTCCCAGCTATGGTGCTACTTCAGCAATAGCATCAAGTAAGAGTCTGTAATAAATCTCTAACTTACAAGTACATTTTAAAAGCTCCACTTAATCCTGTTAGAAGTTTAAAAAGAAGTTAATATTTAACTTTATATCTACATGTTTTAAAAGTTTATTCTCCTTTGGCTTTTTGTTCCGAAAGTGATTTTTGTGTGTGAAAGTTTAACAAGAAATGCTTTCAAAGAGAGGAATACAATTTGATTTGGCTGAGCTACTGCTCTGTTTTTCTTATAGTCCCTTAAAGAAATGCAGATACAGACCAAAATTGGACATTTCCAGAGAATCATTAGATTTTTTTTGAGTCTCAGTCTCCTTTACAACAGCAATGGACACTACAAATACCTCAAAATAGACAGAGAGATAAATAAGGAATCCAGGATTACTTTTAAAAGTAGAGTAAAAAGAATATATCCTCCTCCCAGAATTGTCAGATGCTATCAACATCTGGCAACATCCGCATGGATTTGTAAATGGGAAACGATAGTGCAGAATGACAATCTTTAGCTGCACCTGATCAACATGGCATTCAGTGACAGCTGAAAACACAGCGGAATTGATGGGAAAGGCAACCTTTAAAAAGGCATGTGCAGAAGCATTAGGCACCTGTTTGCTTTATTGACAGGGCAGGCTTTGTTTAAGAAGAATAGCAAGCATATTTAATCTTCATGTCAAAAGACACAGTGGCATTAAAGGGTAGAGAGTTACCTCTGGGACAAAACTACAGTCTTTAATCATCCCGATCTTCATTGTATTGGACACTGGAGCTTGATTCAATAACTTCACCCTTGTGTTCTTACTCCCCACTTCTACTGCTCTGACTTCGAAAGGTCTGGGACTCTAGCCCTCGTTTTAAAGGTGGTAATTACACAAAACTGGCAACACCAACAGGTTCTGGTTCCAGGTCAAGTAACACCAGAGAATAAGAAGGAGATATTAATTATAGAGAGTGGATAATTGCTTCCTTAGCAGCTAATCCTCCCATTTATCCACCCAAAAGGTCAGATCCAGAAACCCAACACCCTTTCAAAGCACAGTGAATAATCTGTTCTTGTGGCCCTACGCCAGAGCTCTTGGCTATGTGCTAATCTGGACTACTTATGGGCAAAGAGCCTGCGCCAGCCATTTAAAGAAAATGTAAACACTCATGTTTCTTCCTGGCCACTTGAAATAGGCACCTTAAACTGATCAGAAACAGGCACAAATGCAATTCATCACAGCCAATTTCTGTCATTTAGCCAAGACAAGCAATACTGTGGTGTCTCATTATGCAAAGACAAGGGAAAACATGAGGGCTGAAATTCTGTCTTCACATAAACCAGTGCAAGGCATGACTGTGTCTAACTAAAGAAGTGGCTAACCCGGCAGAAAGGTGCTCTTTTCCTTCCCTATGGGGAGATAAAGGTAGCTTTTATCACATCTGCCAATACCAAGCACACAACGCGTCACCTCTGAGAAGAAACACTCCCACTCTTCCAGTCAAAGCCATTTGGGGTCAGACAGCCAAGCGAATAGTCTGGCAGCAGGTTGGTGGCCTCAGACCAAATAAATTAGTACAGTTAACATTATTTTCCTATAATGCATCCTATTGACCAACCACTTGGGACATATGACGGGTGCGGAAACTCATGGTGATAGCTTGCCCCGCTGTCTCTAGCTCTCACCTCCAAACCATCTGCTCTATTTTATTTTGGTCAGGCTGTTCATACATCCCCATACAGAGGCCTTCTCCCACGGCAGGCCAGTGACAGGAAGGCAAGTGATGGGGAAAAAGCCATGGTGCCAGGCATGGAAATCTGCTCTCTGCTATGGCCCCTTCCACAACTCCTGTACGTATTTTCCCCCATCCTGACTGCAGAACAAGACCACACTTCTGAATGAATAGAAAATAAACCCATCAAACTCTGTTTTAACAACTTTGAACCAGCAGAGGAAGTTATTGCATTACAATGCTGCAGCATTTTTGATTGCAGAAGCCCTAAAGCCAGATTTCCTCTTTGGTAAGATTAGACTCCCAGGGCAAAGTTTTGTTCCATTAGTTATTCCAAATAAAAACCATCCAGCAACTTTAAGTGACGTGGGCTCAGACCCAGATTCAATACAAGATTTAGCTTCCCACTAAAAATCAACCAAGAAGCCAGGAGTCTGAGCAGGAGCTAAGATCCTACTTAGTTACGATCCGACTTAAGTCATGGTGTTTCAAAGAGCATTTGAAGGAACTGACTTCTGGAGCTGCATCTCCCTCCCTGTTGCCCATTAAGGGAACCATAACAACACTGAAGACGGAAGGAGCTAAATTCCAGTCCCCCAGGTAAGGAAAGATCATTGCAAAGCAGGCTTTTCACACAAGCAACCACCTCAGACCAGGGCAGAATAAGGCATTTTGCTTTATTTCCTGTAGGCAGGAAATAGGGCAGAACAAGGCATATTCCTCCATTTCTAGACAACTCAAATAAGCCTTGAGAACTTCTTTTACAAAACCAGAGAAACAAAATAATGGGGCTCACACAAAAGAGCTGAATGAAAGCATCAGGTAGATGAGGGGATGCTCTCCATGACATTTAAAAATGATATAACTTTTATTTAATGTGTCATCAACCAGTCTCATTTGTTTTCTTTCTTGATGGCACTTTTTGCTCCCCACACAGACTCAAATCTTAATTTGTTACAGGACAACAGAAACTTTTTGCTTTTGATATTTAGTACCAGCAAATTGTTTGGCATACACAGGGAGTATTTAAAAAACATATTTCCCAGTAGTTGCTCTGCTTACTGGTCAGAAAGTGATTCTGGAGAGCTGGGAAAAGCTGGTGCCTCAGCAGCAGCTGGCAGAGATACAGCCTGTACTTCCCTCTTTAGTTACATCTATGCTGCCTTGGAAAGAAAGAGCAGGAGAGAGACCTTCACGGCCTCAGATCTGGGCAGAATTTGATCTTCCCTTCAACACACAAAACACCATATAATCAAACTCTGTAAAATCAAATCAAAGTCAGTTTTGAGCTACAAACCTGTGGCTCATTATCTGAAGAGTGCCAACTTTGTGTTTGAACTGCTACATTTGGGTTTTCCCCCCCTGGTTTTGGGCTTTTTAAAATTCCTTTCCCCCACTCCGCTTGTGAGTCAGTCTCTGCCTGCAACATTCCTCAGTGAAATGCCTTTGTTTCCTTTCCTGTTAGGAAAAGGCCTGCCATACAGCGGGCACCGTCACAGCCTAGTAAGTTGGCACTTTGTTGTGCTTTTCCACTCCAACAGCTCTCTGCAGCCATCAGCTGCAAAACAACCTACAGAGGCTGCCAATTAATTTACTGGGCCATTAATCAATGTATTCTATACCAGTAACTTTCAAACAGATAAAAGCCATGCAGGACCGAAGCAGAGATGCCAGATTGCCCATGCTTGGCTGAGCTGTACTTGGTTCAGCTTCTCCTCTGTGTAAGGGCAGAAAGGGAGGGGAGAGGTTGGAAAGCAGCTGGGAGGGCTCCGACAGACGTATGGTGGTACATTAAAATCAGACGGTTGAAGCTGTTTTCATGCCTCCTGGCCTTTGACGGAAACATCCAATTCACAGAGAAATTGGCCCCTGAACTGCCAGTTCTTACTTTGGTTAGTTGAAGAGGTGCCCAACCTTTGGCTAGGGCAAGTCACACAGGCCCCTCGTTTCAAACAGCTTTATTTACAATATGAGCACAAACCAGATGCAGGACAGGACATGGAAGTCGTATCTGAATCCCAGTATCTAGGTTTCTGTCATGTATATACAAGTGACAGAGGCATTTGTGCTTGTATCATATGATGCTTTGACAAGTATCTATCATGTTACATGGGACCCACGGAGTCCCTCTGAAAGACTGCGACAGGGAGCAGGTCACCATAACAGTTCAGATGCCCAGAAACTACTCCCTGTCCACATGTTGGGGGGACTCAGGAAAGAGGATGCCTGGGAGCAGAGAAGGTAATTTTTTCTGGCAGAGACCTCCACCACTTGGAATTCAAGACACCTCTGAATGTCTATCCTCCTGCCTGCGGGTCCCCAGACACACAGTATATTTACATCTCACTTCCAGCTGAACCATCAGGGCTGGCAAAACCTTATGCCAGGTCATTGGGTTACCCATGGCACAGAGCTGGCAATGACGTGTGGAAACCCTCCTCTGCCCAGGTGCCGGCAGCACCCCGCACCGTGCTCAGGCTGCGGGGGTGCGGGGATATGCACGGTGGTGTACCACTTCTGGCGTAATTTTGAGCACACGCTGGCAACAACCACCACCCTCCAACATATCCCGTCCCTTCTGCGGGGGAACCAAGGCGCTGACCAGTATCGTCCCTGGACCACCAACATAACGCTTATGGAGGCTAACCCCAGTTAATGTTTATGTGGTGTTTTAATCTACCCACTTGCTTTCAGGCTTTTATTACCAGCCCAGTCTGAATTTCCACTGTTCATTGACACAAACGTTACCGGAGAGAGGAGCATTGAATGTCTCCAAGCCCATTTACCCTCCACCTCACAAGGTGGAGGGGTGGGTCCTGTATAAACAGGTTTTTTTGTTTGAGGGCGCTTGACAAAGCAGAACCTGACCTTTCCCCTTTGGGGGAACAGCAGGCTTCAATTAAACATTTCTGAGGGTTGGGGCTATTTTCCCCTCTTGCAGGTCAGGGTGATGCTTGAACTCTCCTTGCCTCAGCTCTCCCACCCACCCCATCAATCTCCCCTCTGCCCTGCCCGACAGCTGGGGCCACTATGATTTATAACAGCCTCCCCCACAGCTGCATCTCCTCTGGGACTTTCCCCACCACTGCTAAGTGCCTCTGTTCACTGGGCACTGCCGGGCAGTTGGGTCCCCTTCCAGCAGCAGTACCTAGACCTGGGAAAAGCCAGTCTCCGAGGAGGAGGACACATGCCAGATTAATGTTTTCCACATTAAAATTCTACTTCTAGCACATGGTGCACTCTTAGGAAGACCTTAGTTTGGAACTGATTTGTATGTATAGTGTTGGTTTTGATCCATGATAATGTAAATAGGACTCAAGATGGGGGCTAAGAAACTAGAGCCCATATTACTCTATGGAGATGGTGAAGGATGCCAGGAGAATGGTCCAGCTATGTTTAACCTGAGCTACTCTCAGGTTGTATACAGATCATTATCACTGCAGCAGTACTGCCGTCAGACCTATGTTATTGTACGCTCGCTGAAGACCCAGCCTAATGAGTTTTCATAGCACCAAACACACTAAGCTACTACAAAAAAGTTCCTCCTTTCCCTTCTGCCAGGAAATACAGAGCGCTGACTGGCTGTGTCCCAGTTACAAGCACATTTTTCAATAAGGCTTCTTATCGTAAATACACTTTTCATTATTTCACAGCCAGATGAAGTCTGGCTACTATTGTGGACACTGCTTTAAAGACTAAGAGCTTTTATCAGACTGTTCCAAGCTTGGGCACTCATCAGTAGAGCTGCTGCAATGGCCCAGAGCCCAGGACAAGCCTTTGCCTGCACTGGATGCACGCTAAAAGACACTAGCACCACAGTGCTGCCAGGTAAGGCAGCCAGAGTGTGCAATTGGATTTCCTCAGCTCTTATTTTAGGCAATACAGCCAAGCTTGGCAAACCCTGCTCGTTGTTTCCTGGAAAAACATCGGTGTGGGTAGGTGAGAGAGGTAAGGAATGAGTGCTTGTGTTGAGCATGGAGCAAATCAGAAAGGAGGAGGACTATACCCAATTTATTCCCACTTACCTCTGGGGTATCTCTTGGGACTCAACCCTGCAGGGGAACTCAGGGTGGGAAGTTCCTCAGTGTACTGATGCCTCAGTGTGTGCTGGCGCTGAGCATACTAAAAATGAACGGAAATGAAAGGAGCTGGCAGGTTTTCTGTGAAAGCAAAATCTGGTGACAGTATCTCAGGTCGGGCCAAGATAAAATAGAGGTGTTCCTATCTCAGAGGTCACCCTTTAAAGGTGCAAACTTTTTTCCCCTCTATTTTTTAGCCCCAAACCACTATTTCTTGCCTACTTCAGTGGGAATGAAAGGATTGATCCCAGAAAATGAAAAGTTGAGCCCAAACAAAGCATTATGCTGAAAGAGCCTACAATCTCATCCCAAAAAACGAGTATCAGGATTTCTGAATCCTAAGTCTTACATATTTGTGGATAAGCAGACACCACAAACACAACCTTCCCTACAGAACAATGATATTTAAATTATCAGCCTCTTCCAAAAGAATGAGATGTCAGAATTGTTTCTTCTTGCTGAGCCACTGATCATACAAGCACAGCAATACACTGCCAGTGCCCCATTAACTTTTGCTGGAGGCCTGTCTCTTACTGCCCAAAACTGGCCAAAAAGGCCAAAAAAAGAGAGACAACAGGCCTGGATGAATCCCACAGGCCTGCACTCAACTGAGACATCACATTATGTTTTAGGGTTTTTAGCTCTGAGAAATCACATGCCACCTCTTGCTACAGCTTTTGTTCTTCAAAGCTACTATTGGCTCTCCTTCTTTCCAAATTAGTGGAACCACTATGCCAGGCCATCTGGCACATCAAAATTTATCTTCAGATTTCATTATCCAACCCACTGACCCCAATGTTTCCTCCCGTTGACTAATGAGATTAGCCCATCACCTCATAATTGCAGCATTTATACCTAGTCTGTTTTACAACGCCCAAGAAAACAAATCCCCAGGTTGTTTCAGAGTGAATGAATGTCATTCTTCTCTTAAAACAAGCACAGCCTTTATAAGAATAGGAGACGGCACATACATCAAAACAATAAATGAGTGCCCTTAGGCTGGAAAGTGAAAAATAGAAAATACAAACACAAATACACTAATGTCAAACCACTGAGGCCAGTCTCCTCACTCCTTGGGCTTGTTTAGCTCTGTCAGAGCAGTGCAAGGAGTATTACCCAGCACTCCGCGTAGTAAGGGAGTAACTGCAAGGCTAGCAATCCACTACACAGACATTACTTGTAAGGACACTAAGAGAGGATATTATTCCAGTTCCATACCTCACCACCCTAATAGGAAGTTTTCGGCAAAAAGTGTCTTACAAAGACAGAAGGAAGGAGTTCCAGAATCACCCTATATCCCTTTCATATCAGCAAAGTGCCAAGAACTAAAAAAGGCACAGGAGATGTGCCTCAGTTTCTCCATCTGCAAAATAATGCTATTGGTATTTATCCTCTATGGTAAAATGCCTGTACAGCCATGAATCAACAATGATATGTAACTGTGAATTACTCTTGATAGATTTATCGAGTGCGGGTGAACATGTTACTTGGAGACCTGCTGGAAATTCAGAACTAGAGGGATGGAGAAGAGGGAGGAAACATTACGGCTTTCAAGTAAAGCTAGAAAATTTAGAGTTGTTGCAAACCAAAAGCATATGGCCTGTCTTGCCTTGGAGACAAACTGAGCCTCCAAGGTGTTTACCTGTAGCCTTACTTACCACTACAGGTATTAATGTTTCCAGAGAAGTCCTAAAAGCCTCATTAGAAACACCAATGATGATTGATCACTGAAGCACTAGCATGAGCAAGCCATCAGAGTGAGAATATAACAGAGCACCCACACACAGCAACGCTTTGCTTGTGCCTGGGCATCAGGAGGGCTGGATGCTCCCCTCACATGGCCAGGCAAGACTCAGATGGAGAGCAGCCTAGAGGGGTAAATTTCCACCTCTGTCCACCAATTTCCTGCACGCTCAATCTCTGTCTATAAATATACTCCATCAGATAGACACTTCCCTACCTCTCCCCACCACGTTTTTGTGATAAGTGTGACTTCCACATGCCTAATATCTAAGAAAACTTCTTACCCTCATTGCACATCCCACAGGGGCTGGAGCACAGCTGAGCTCTGTTATCACATGAGCCAGCCACCATTTACATTCAGCTTCTCTGCAATGCAAATCAGGCTCATTGTCACCAATGGAAAAAGCCCTAAATGAAAAGTTATTGCCCCTTGATGGCCACTCCGGTCGAGAGCAGAAAAGGGTGTTGACCTCACTCTTGCCCCAACCCACCACCAGGCCAAGTGTTCAGGGAATAGCCTGATCTTCCTCCACATCCACCAGTCAATGACAATGACAATTAAGCCAATGACATATGGCTAGGATGGAGGTAGCTCTGATCTCCTCCAGAAAACTGTGCTAGAAAATGGGCCAGAAAGGCCCTGAAACAAGGGATCAAGCATCTAGCCAGCCTCCCTCCCCATCCAGCATTTTGTAGCTTGGGCTGCTTTGGCCAGCAGGCACAGAAAAGCAGCTCTGTACTAATCTCCCAACACTGACAAGACTGAGAGGGGGGTTAAAAGGCAATTCTGCATCAAACAAGCATGGATACTCAGGCAGTATCTCACACAGGGTACTAACAGCGTCCTGCAGCCCTCACTAACCCCACAGCAGAAAAGTAGTTTCCAACCTGCAGAAGACTTTCGCACAAAGGGACAGGTCTGAGTTCAAAGACAATTCTGAAATCTCTTAGGATAAAGGTGGGTCGGGCCGATTTGGCCCTTCATAAGACAGCATGTAAAGTTTGGACCAAGCGAATTTTGATACTGCACTGGGGAGCAGAGGGGCCACAGCTGGACCACAGCTCCAGCGGTGAAGAAAGCAGAAGAGGTGTTTCATTCTCTACCACCTCTGCAGGAGAGGCATGGGGACACTGGAGGAGAGAATATCATCATTGTCAGGCTGAGCTGGCAAAGAAAACGCTGCCACCACGCACAGCTGTGCCTTTACCTTACTCCAGGCCTGCTGCCCAGCTTAGGCAAGCAGCAACCATTGGTCTTACAGGCTAACTTGCTGAAGCAGTGTCTCCCCAAAAGCACTTGCTGGCAAACTTCACAGATGTGGGTAAAATCTCTGTATGCTCCTTTTGAACTTACACTGATGCTTTGGACTGCTGAAGTGCAAATAAAGGCATCCTTTCCAGGAGTAACTTCATCTAACTAGTCACAGACAGGATCAAGTAAAAACACTCACTTGAAAGCAGCAGATAGACAGGACTATCTATCTAACCATCTGCTCAGAGTTATCGATCTACTTTGGAAGACCTTTCGGTACCAGAAAGTCTTCAGAGAGGCAGCACTATTAATGGGGCAGTACACATACCCGTCAACTTCCCCACGCCAAAACTATTTAGAAATCACCACAATCCAGGTAACTACAGGATCTGGACTCCAAAAAAACCCACCAAGGAATCAAGCTACAGTAAAAGACACAGGGAGACACTCAGAAAACATGTAATCCAAAGGGACAAGCAGGGAAACAGAGGCTGAGTCCCACAGACCCCGGAGTCTTGCAGTGAGCTTCGGGGCTATGTTGGCAGGGACACACAGGAGGTCTGTGACAGTCTCTTTAATTACAGGCTCCCCTCACACTTGAGCCAGGCCTGGGGCTACAGCCTCACACTTCAGGAGACCCAAGGGTTGTGCCTCCAATTGGCTTGACGATATTTTATTTCGCTGAACATGATTTCTTTCCCACGTGCCTCATTCTCCCCCGTGCGCATAAAGGATGGCAGCCGCTGAAAAAGCACTCAGAGAAATCCAGGGTGAGCATTAGTTATTATTTTTGACAGCACTTAAACAACATATGAAAAGGGTTTCTTTGTTGCTTTCTATTTTTTCCCTTCCATGAGAAACAGAAGACAATGTCCCATCCAATGCCTGCCTGATAGAGCGACAGAGGCTGGCTCTGCCACAGCACTGCAGAAGTTGTGCTTTTGGGGGACTATTGTTTTTATTTCAGGAGAAAAAAAGGAAATGAGCAATCCCAGAAGGAAAGGGTCTGAATGTTTGCTCAGGGTGTGCCATGAAGAAAAGAGATTGCTATTGTCAAAGGGTGTTTCATTGTTCTGATCTTTCTGAGAAACCTTAAAAAATATCCAGAAATGTAACGAGAACAGAAAACAGATCTGTTTCTTCAGCTGCCTATTTGCACCCTGGCTAGTGAGAAAGAATCTATAGTTTAGCAGTGTTAATTACCCTGGTTAACCCTTGTTCTTGCTAATTACATTTATTTACAAAAAAACACTTCCTATCCATCAGGAGTGGGCATGAAGAGAAGGCAACTCTCTCTCATGTGAATAGCCCCAGTGCTTTAAATTGAATTACTCACCAAGTCAGGGCTCCTCACCACTTAAGCATTAGCCTCCAGGTTAATCAATAGCAATAAATTACTAGAACAACTGGCTAGGCTCATTCTTTCATTGGTGCCACTTTCAAACACTGTCCACAGTCTGCCCTCCCTGCCCAATTGCTTCAACCACAAACTGCCAGCCAGGAGTCAAGCTCCAGGCAATACTTCCAAGATGACTCAGAGAAGTAGGGCATAGGAGAGATGCAAGAGCACGAGGATTTCCTTAAGGATCACAAAATGGCTCTTAACTCAGGAAGCAATGGGATTTGCCCCTCTTAGCATCCTTAGCGTGACTCCATCTCATGGCAGCAGCTGGAATTAGCCAGGGCTGTACCTCTAATCTCCTAGAGCTGAGGGACCTCAGAAAGAGGAAAAATTGCAGGTAATACAAATAAGTAGATAGATACGGTGGATCCCAAAAGCAGGATGTGAGGATGCAAAGGGAAGAAAGCAAACAACAGACAACAGCACGTACACCACCAGCACTGAGCTAGGGCCAACAGAGGCACGCGCATGAGCATCTCCAGAAGCAGCACCTTCACAGCTCAGCACTTCTCCTGAGCCACAGTTCCCCAAGACCATGCTGCAGGCACAGTCACGCTGCTCTCTTGCTGGCACCAGTGTGCACAGCGCCAGTGAAATACTCTTGGTCCCAACTGCTTCATAAAGCAGCTTGGACAGTCCATGCGTAACCCATCAAGAGCCAACAACCATCACCAAGAAGAACAGACAGAACCAGCACAGGTCACAGGTGAAAAGGTTTGCCTTTCTTTTGCCTCAGAAAGAGCTTCCTGTGTCCAGGTGTTGGAAAGGTTGAATAGGTCCGGATTTTCTGATTTGTAGAAGAGAGTAATGCTGAGAGGCAGAAGAGGATCATCTTCTGTCTCACAGGTCAAACAGGTGAAGAGTGGCCCTTGATCTCCAATCCCCTGCAACAGGCGTTTTAATCAGTCTTGTATTCCAATGACTTAAATCATTTAAAAATCACTTTATCATTCATATTGTGATATCACAGTGGCCAATTGACTTCCTTTTCACCCCCCAGCAGGCTTTTCTTGAGCAGAAACAATCGCCACCAGCTCCACCACACAGATGTATAAGCGATGGGAAAATGCAGAGGAGGCTGGAGAGAACAAAAGGCACTTCAGCCCTGCTGGGGTCAGAACGCGTATCTGTACGGTAGGTTGGACTCTTCACTAATCCAGCTCTGTTTCTAATGAGATTGGTTCCCATTACAGCAAAAGGAGGTAAGGGAACCATTGTCATGCAGCTTAGCGAAGCTAAATAATCTTATCAGTTTGAACTTGAACCCTGCCCTCCAATTATATGGGCATTTAAGAAAAGAGAGATAAAGCAATTTTCATTTTTCCAGCAAGAAAAATGAGTTGTCTAGCATCAAGCATTCAGCTTCCTGCAGCTGCTGATAGATCTTTACACTCCACCCCCCAGCTATACCGTTGCCAAAATGTACTAACCACTATCTGGGCATGCTAACTCCAAACCAAATCCAAGCCAAATGGCACCAACTGCATTTACAGTGCAACTTATTGGGATAGCAGAGCCTCTACTCTTGCAGTATAGCCAAAGCACGAGCCTGGGGCTGTCAGCTGAAGACAAGCAAACCCAAAGGGCAGGAAGAATCAGAAATTTTTTTCGCCCCTCCTTGCGGAACCTCTGTCTCTGCCTCCCTATTCAATCCGTCAGCGCCTCTTGGCTGCTACAGAAGAGAGACCATCCTCTTCTGGGAGTTCTGCGTCCCACACAACGCAGCTAAAACAAAGAACATTTTGGCAAATAACAGCCAGGCTTCAGCTATTCTTTTTCCTATACAATTCATTCCATCAAAGTTGTTTAGCTGAACAAAAACCAGTGCTATCCTTTATTGTGAGGCTAACAATAAACTAACATGTGAGCACAGCGTGGGTCACAGATGTGTGCGCTTCATCATCAACTGCGGAGC
This sequence comes from Himantopus leucocephalus, assembly GCA_003993805.1. NCBI lineage: Eukaryota > Metazoa > Chordata > Aves > Charadriiformes > Recurvirostridae > Himantopus > Himantopus leucocephalus. Next base: position 120,087,904 of record RSEF01000003.1, read on the forward strand.
CACTTCCCTGCTCAACTCACTTTTATAAAGCTTTAACCTCTTTGAGCTGGAATTCAGCTTGAGCTCATAAACCAGGAAGCAAACAGTGTTAACACAACAGAAGCAGCGCCTGTACAAAAGATACACGAAGAGACGGACATGCTTTGGAAACAGTCAGATCAACCACCTCAGTTTCCAAGGGGTTACCCACACAATAAAAATCTAGAAAGAAAACAAACTGGAGAAATCCCAGGGGCTCTATTTTTAGTGATATCACTTGCACCTGAGGATCTTTATTTGTGCCTTTGAATAGACATGTTGACTTTTTTTTCTCCCATGAAGGGACAGAAACAAACAAACAAAAATTTGAAGAGGAAATGTCTTCAAAACTCATTTTTAAAGATCTCTTGGAATACGTTCCAAGGACTGACCCCAAATTTGTAACCCAATTTTAAGTACTCTTAGTCTAGTTGGAGGTCAGTAACAAGTGGTGTTCCCCAGGGGT
>RSEF01000003.1:120088397-120100826 GCA_003993805.1 Himantopus leucocephalus
CCCCCCCCCCCCCCGCCTCCTCCCAGCAATCTAGAATGGATAAAACTCATGTAACTCTCAGTAGCTTTGTACTAATCCAGATACCAACAACAAGGGGCAGTTTGGATTTTCTGACTGCAGGCATTAATCAGGGGCTACAAAATCTAACTAAGGTCTTCAAGAGACTTGAGCAATTTCCTTGCGATGATGCTCCATGATGCTTTTGACTTCCTAGCAATTGGAAAGCAAGTTTTAAGTTGGCTATAACAATTTAGGTTCCAGCTACCTTTCTAGATTACATGGCAGTTTGTCTATTGTTCTGCGAACCTCCTTTTCTTTTTGAGGAACTCCGAGAGAGAAATTGATATTTCTCTGTACATTGTTGGATACCAAAACTTGTGTATGAGCTGGGTGCTATGGCTTTGATCAGATTTATCTTTCCCTAAACTGTAAATTTTTCAGGCTAGCAGTTTTTTTCTTGATGAACTTGATATTCCTATAAGTATTTGGGTTTGGCTTTTCAAAGAGTTTTCAGAGAATTTGGGATCCAGGTGTCATTAAAAGGGAATCTAGCACAGCCAAACCCATACAGAGTGGCTTCATATGACAGATATTTAAACGGATAGGACCTCATCAGCCTTATGGAGGAGATAGTTATAGAATCACAAACGATATGGGGAAGATGTCTAGAGAAGACCTGTACACTATCTCTTCCCACACAAGTGCTAAGGTCATCAGTGAAACTGGTGATATAGTTAAGACAATCTCAAACAGGTAACCCTTTACACAACATGGAGTTTAGCTGAACTAAGTTTTCATGGCAAAAAAAAGCAAATCAACAAAATCCTAGAAAAATAAATCTATTGAGAGCAGCTAAGTTGAGAGATATCATCCCCGAACCAGAGGGGTAGTCTAGGAACTATGCACTTGCCCCATCCTGCTGTTCTTTCCAAGGCATCTGTTACCAGGCATTGTCAGAGATAAGGTATTCAATTAGATGAAACCTTGGCCTCACCTGGCAGAGTTATTCTTAGATTCTTTGACCTAATGACGTGAGAAATCACCCTCAAGTTTAGATCAGGTGCCCAAATTGTAGAAGATTAAATTTAGCTGAGATGATACTTGTTTAATGATCTTCAGATCTAAGACATCCTAAGATGAAGACTTTGCAGTCACAAGAAGTTGGATTCAATGACCTAAAGCTTCCTTTGAATTTCACCCATTACTCAACATACCAAACTCAATAGAGGGGTATTAGGCTAAAATTTATCATCCTGAGACATGTGATTTTTGTTTTGTCACGTAAAGTTAAACCAAACCTCTCTATGAGAAAACAAAAAGCATTCCTGACAACTTCATCTTCAATTTGTTGATAAGGGACCTCCAATATGACCTGTGTACTCCATTTGCATATGCAAGTTATCAGTGGGTCAGTGACCCAGTTATACATGCTGTTAAGGGAAAAGTCATGGAAGAACCTGAGCTGCAGGTAAAAAAACCTCTCTATTTTCCAATAGGTTTTGTGATGCTTTCACTTTTCCTTACTAATGTCAGGTCAAACAATCCCCTCAAAGAGTTAAAAACCTTGCAATATTCTCCCGTAAAAGATATTAAATGGAACATTTGTGTCACTGACTAATGAAACTAAAGATACCTCCCTCTTTTGAAAAAAACATTGAATAAACTCCAAGGAAAATTTACCAATAGCTAAAACAAAAAGTTGCCCAAGGAACGCATTGTTTGATGTGTGTTCTGCAATGCAGTGTCAGGTCCTAGGGAAGTGGTACGCAACTGTGACAGGGTCGGGTATAAGAGGTTACAAAAGACAAGCAAAGGTCTTCTGGAGCACTGACAAAATATCTTTTCCAACTTGTGAACAAAACTACTGAGTGGATGAGATTTAATGATTTCATTGCTGTGAAAGCTGAATCGTGACTCTTCACTGCATATACAGTTTTTACCTTTTCTTTTCTACTCTATGTAAGGAAAATGGATTGACATTTTTGCCCCGCTTTGCCTTATGTTCTACGGTTGTGTATGTTTTTGGGTTTGTTTGTCTGTCCTTGACCACCAGGTGCTTTCGTACGTCCTGACCAATTTCAAAAATTGCAGCAGAGCAAAAGAGATTTCAATCATAATAAATTTCTTCAATTTTTTTTTTTTAAATAGCCCATAAAGAGATTCTATTACTTTCCCCACAGGGAAAGAATAAGTATATTAGAGGTCAAAATCCATGTAAGAGAGATCTTTTGAGACTTGCTTCATTAGCTGTATTGTTCAGAGCTTGACTTCAAATAACCTAAGAAAGAGGTAGAACATCTGTATGTATGATTAGCAAAGCCTTCTCTCCCTCAATATCCTACCAAGGTTATTCATTTAAAAGCAGGTTAACTGCATGATAAAGTTCTTACTGTTTCTTGGCTCTGATAGGAGACGTTAAAAGTCCACAGAAGGGATTACAAAAGGCACTGAGCTGTCCTTTTGCAGACAGCCGAGGACTAGGTTTGTCCAGAAGCTCTCACTCCCACACATGGTGCCTTGAAGTTGACTGGTATTGTGATGGGAGGAATATTTCCACTGTTTTTTTTGCCTAATACATTCAGCTCTTGTATAGCCCCAGCATCACACTGGTAATGCTTTCAGCAGCGTAGTTATCATCTCTCTTGTGGGGTCTTCTACTCTTTCAGCTGCTCCCATGAGAAGGCTGTGCATTAGGAGGGTTTTGGGTTTGCTCTCTGCACAGTTTCTTTTTGCTGTGGTATCTGCTCTAAGCAGAAACAGGCTTTTTGTTCCCAGGGCTCCTAGTCTAGTTTCAGAAGGTTTAAAATGCCTTAACTGAAAACTTCGTGCTAAACTGTTTTAAGTTACTGTAGAAGGACAAAAGGTTCCATTGCTCTGCACTCAGTATGCAGAATGCCTCTCTGTCTTCAGCTTCTGCAACTCTGTATCCTCCCTGGAGGATAATAATTTATTCACAGTAATAGCAAAAGTATCAACTAGAAACTTAAAGAAACACAGAAAATTTCACCTGCTAGGGTCTCACCAGGTGTGCAGTAATCTGCTGTTTGGTCCTCTTTATAAAGCAATGGAAGTGCTCCCTCTAGTAGATTATACCTGTGGTTTCTGAATTTACTGAAGATGGCAAAATTATATAGTACTAATTGGTTTCATGGTTATGCTAGCAAAATAGTTTTCTTCATATGTGGGATATCAACAGCGGGGGAGCTCATAACAGCAGGAAAAGCTACAGCATTTAAAATTTCTGTGGCATATTTGCATTTGAATATGGGTTGGGGTGTATAGGTTGGGCAACTCTAAGTGTCATATCAAGCTGTAAAGAATGCTTTTCTTCCTTGGACTTTAAAAGTAGAGTATGAGCAAAAAATTGCCTACTGCTGAAATACTACCAATTACTGCAGGAAAATGAAATGACAATGTGCCAAGACACAGTTACATATTCTCAGGGAATGTAGAATGATTTTGGAGACTGCTGAGCCACGTTGTGTGGCCACTGCATTCACCAGTGACATACAGCCACATCTGGGTACAAACCAGCAGCTGCCTAACAGAGCACCACCGGCACAGTGCTTTGAGCCAGGCAGAGCTCACCAGCACCGTATCTAACCTGCACGGCAGGAGGAATTTGAAGAAGATAGATAGAAATGCAATTATCCACACTGAAATTCAGCCAAGGCAGTGAGGACAGTATACCCACTCTTGCAGAACAAAAATTAAAGAGCATCTTTAGTGATCCAAGGCTGCGAAGGCCTGAGGTTTTTCATCTCATTCCCTTGGTGGTACCACTCGCAGCCCTGTGCCTTCGTCTATTGCTGGTGCAGCTCTCACGACCACTTTGAGCATCCCAAACAGCATCCTCATCTTGCAGTCAGACAAGCGTGGATGAAACATGACCTGCTTCACCACATCCAGCAGGACAAACACATGGAAAGTCACAGCTGTAATACCTGAGTATACCTTCGTCTGAAGGCCAACAACAAGGAAGATGGTTGTTGAATAACATAGGCTGCTGCTATCATTTGTTATCACTCGTGGAGCAACAAGCCTGGAGCCAGCGTGGCTTGAGCATGCTGTGTGTTATTGCAGGTAATTATGCTACCAGAGATGGGAAAGAAATCCCACTTCATGGGAAAGAAATGGAGTGAAAAAAAGGATTGGAAATGGAAAGATAAAACTGAATCATTAAAGCTTTGACTGGCTCCTGGTTGTACAGAGGACATATAAATGATACAATATCAAGTAATGTCTTTTTAGTTGGTTTTGTATTTGCAATAGACTCTTTAAGCTTTTAATTCTATGCAAAGTTTTTGGCAGATGAATATAGCAGATAAATATTGACTTAGAACATTTGGCAAATAGTCCATTGAGTTCTGTACCCTGTTCCTAACTCTTCAGGGGAAAATTATCAGAAGGAAAGAGGGCAGCTATGGGAAAATTTCTTCACAAGTGAGATTTCTTTGTGCCCATTTCTGAACTGGGCTTTTGAACATGGTCATTAACTTTTATCCTTCTTCCTTACTGTTAGGTTTTAGTGTTGCAATGTTATTCAAAATAATGAAGATGTTTTAGCTAGCTGTGTAAAGACCCAACCATTTCTGCATCAGGCTGAATTTTGAGCCACAGCCGTATCTCGACAGTGAGTTCCATGGGCTGTTTGCACATGAAATGTATTCCAGGGGAAAATAAATGCATTTGCTACATTTCATTTCTGCTTAAAAAACAAAGGCACAACTTATTTCCCTACAGAGGAACAAGGTACCTCAGGAAAGCAGACAGTGTGCCTGACAGAGCATAGGATCGTTCACTCTGTGCTCCCTCAGGCAGCAGAGCCCACCTTTCCTGTCCAGCAGAAAAGAAAGGACAACGCAAGATTACACTTTCCCACCACACACCAAAGAGCACATGGCACATCCTCAGTCTATCCCACATCTGCTCTTTCCTGCAGATTCACAGTTCTCCAACAGAGACCAGAAGCCACCATCAATCTTCCCGTATGGATGGAGCTCACAGGAAAGTGTGAACTGCAGTAACGTATCTGGGAAGAAAAGATCTGGTAGGAAATTATATCCAGGCTCAAGTAAGCACAGCCCTACATATAAAATATCCTGAAAGTATTTGCAAATACAGAGATACTGTGAAAAATTACACTGCATAGTCAGGCCAGACAGACTCTGAAGTTATAGGTATAAGCTGCAGCAGTGAAAATATTAAGAAATACCTTTATAAATGTATGGCTGTTTAAGCACTGGAACAAGCTGTCGAGGCAGGTTATGGAATTGGTAGCAATGGTGCTATTCAAGGCTGGATTTGACATTGCCCTATTAGGGATGATATACGTGGAGCTAAATCATTTCTGCCATGATGCAGCTCCTTTCCAGACCAAATGAGCCAAATGTAAATGTGATGTGCATCGATACATACTAAGTACAAGGAACAAAACTCCTGCTAAATTCGATCAACACGCAGAAAAGGTGCATCCAATAAAGAACCTTAAATAACCCAATCATAGGAACGAGCATTGCCATGAACGGGTAGAAAAATGAAAGCAAGAGGTGTTCAGACAAATGCATGAGGCATCTGAAAAAGAAATATCCTTTACTATCTGAACAGAATTTGTGTATTGATTAAGAGGACTAAACATACATTTTTAAGTGCAAAAGAAAACCATTCCTTTTAGCCTTTGACTTTTTAGCTCAAAACACTCTCTCTTCTCTTATGAAACCACTTTTTTCAAAGGATTGTAGAAATGCTTGCAGCAAATTAGAAGCAGCTCAAATGACAGCTACCAGTCTGTTAGCTGTAGATGGAGAGCTGAGGAAGCTGTTTTAGTAACAGTAACAGTAACAGTGAAAAAAACCACCCCAACTGTGTTTGGAGACTTCATTTAGGACAAATGGGTTAATTGATTTCCCACCAGAGTAGGAAGGAGGAAGAGTTTAACTGGCTGTTCTCAAGCAACAAACACAGCCAATATCTTTTGTATTTGCTCTGTCATTATGGAGGACCTGGTAGTGATGGTTTGTGCTTGGGCAATGGTCCAAGGATGAATGCTTCAACCTGAGCCTCAGAATCACTGACCAGCAGACCTGCAGACCCACCTCTTGGGATGGAGCAACTGCCCTGAGGGATGATGGCATTCGAGTTGATAAGAGACTTCTGGTAAGACTCTACAGGAGAAGAAGAGCTAGAATTCAATCTGTAAGGGATTCAAGTCAGTTTATGCATATATGCTGTATGTGCATACGATATGCATATGTGTACCCATGTCTTAGAGCTTATGTACATAACCTTAGGTGTTAAAGCATAAGCAGTCACTGTAGCTTTTCCAGTGATGGATAGGACCTTCCAGAGATTAACACAGTTTGTCCCAAGTATGTACTAAGTGATGGTCCAAATGACTTTGGAGTTGCTTATTTCTTGCTATTGACTGCAAAGGAAATTGGGATTGTGTCACTTCTGTTAAGGGAAGAACATTTGGGACACCTGAAATTAGGTGCTACAAACCCTGGTTTTAAGACTGAGGCTGGCTGTGCTGCTTCTTACATCCCTTTCTGCTGGGTGTGAGAAGGCTCAAAGCAGACATCCTCATCTCGCCTGTGTTTGAGGAGAGAAGGACAGCCCCAGTCCTGTTGCCTCTCCCTAACCATGCCTCTCCGGGACATAGCTGCAGGGCTATGTGAGTGTAGCAAAGTATCCCAGACAGGCTTTGGTCTTCTACTCAAAATCCAGGAAAGACTGTTCTGAGGCAGGGGTTATCCTTTTGCATGGAAATGAAAAAAAAAACCCTCTGCAACTGGGAATAGACTCGCTAGGGAGTATACCAGGTTATGAGGAAATCAACCTTACAAATATGGAGAATGCATAAACCCATTCATATGATTATCTATGCTACCTGCCCATCTAAACAGGTAATTTTAAACATTTTTCTATCTTTCCATTTTTTTCTTCTGCTGCCATATAGGGTTTTTGTTATTCCCATTTCCTACTGTAAAAGTCAAGAACAGACATTTTCTAATTAAAGACAAGTTTTTTTCNTAGAATGGTTTAGGTTGGAAGGAACCTTGAAGATCATCAAGTTCCAATGCCCCTTGCCATGGGCAGGGACACCTCCCATTAGACCAGGTTGCTCAAAGTCCCAGCCAGCCTAGCCTTGAACCATCCAATCTGGCCTTGATCCTTAATGATCTGCTGAGTGGGTGGGGACATGGACTGCCATAACACCTAAAATGACAGATTCACTGTATTTCTAAGACATGGAGTGGCAGGGGGTTATGTCAGTAGGTCTCTTTGCTCTACAGAGTTCATTCTCTTGCTCCTCATACAGAGAGGACATGACCCTATAACATGAGATTCATATGGGTTTTGCTTTACTGCTGCATCAAAAGGACAAAACTAAAGTCAAAGTCACTCTTGAAATATTTCTAATTTGCGGCTGTAATGAGAAAGTCCATTGGTTGAAAAAAAGGTTAGAAATGCCGTGATACCTCATGTACAGGTAAACTAGCAATCACATGCACTTTAGCTCTCACATTTGTCTTCTGAGGTCTAAAAAAAATAATTTCCTCATCTGCATTAGGACTTTTTTCTCTAATTTCCCACAACTCCACCACTAATGGTAATACTGTGACATCTGAAATTTACTTAAAGGTGATCACAAGCCATTATTTTAATGACTGCCATCCAAAAGAGGTTAGATGGCTTTTGTCTGAAATGCTAATAACTGCCTGGAGTCTTGTCTGCTTTTACCCTGTTTCGTCCTTCCATGTGAATAACTCAGGGGAAGGAATAACTGGGAAATTTGATGGAAAAGTCTGCACTGTAAGTACAATCTCTGCCATCCATTTTGTTCTCTTACATCAGGCATGGGGTTCCTGCTGGAAACAGGTAGCCTATTTCTTCCTAAAGTTGTTGTTGTCTCTTTACTACACCACTACTAACAGTATTGTTATTGGTAGTAGTAGTAATGATATTGCAACGTGCTGTAGGGCATCCATTGAGCTTAGCGTTCTCTAAAGACTCAATGAAAAATAGCCATTCCCATGAAGGTCTTATAGATCTCATGGTCTGGACTTAAAAAGGGCAGGAAATATTTCTTACATCCACTGTGTACCCAGCTTTCTAAGAAACACACCACTTTAAAATACAAAAAGCATAATTACACTCTAATTACGCTGTAGTTACATTTTTAACATAAGATTTCCACTAATCTATACAACAAGGTACTTCATGGACGGGCCAAAAATAATTGCAGTGTAAAATGACATAATTAATACACCTGAATTTAAAAATATACATTCAGGTCCTCAGCTGAGCTAAATTATTATCTCTGTGATCAGTCTGGTTCCTGTGCATTAAAAAGCAAATCATGGGAGCAATAATATCTCAATTATGTAGTTAACCTTCTGGTTATATTAATTAGTGATGATTAGGCATGGGAAACCATAATTATGTCACATACATAACATCCCTTTGAAATTGCATCGTGAATCCAAACACAAAAGGCAGACATGAACACCTAACCAGGTCCATTTCTGACATCTAGAACAAATGTGAAACTCAAGGATTTGACCCCCTTCCTCCTAACTGAAACTCATCCAATGGTGATAACTCTGATGGTGCCAAACTTGCAGAAGAAGCTGGTTTGTATTTGTCCAAGAAGAGAAATGCAAGGTAGAAGTGTCCCATATTCTAATCCCACATGCAGGTTACTAAAACCTGACTTAAAAAGAAAAAAAAAAGAGAGACAAAACATCTGGATCCAGTTCGCTTCCTAAAGGAGGAAGCCCTGAAGCTAAAGAAGCTCCTTTTATCTAACCCACCACATTTATCCAGTTGTCCGGGGTATGAACAGCTAAAAATCAGCACCTCTTGCTCCAGTTTGCAGGAGATCCTGGCAGCCAGAGCACAGGACCTGTGTGACGACTCACTCCTCACTGGCTCCAAAAACACAGCGGTAGACACTGTACTGGGGAAACTGGTTTTCTTGAGGCAACTGCCCGAGAAGACCCTGGTATCGGGAAGAGGGAGTCAGAGCAAGTAGGATTTTCCACCACTGTCTTCCTTTTCCACCACTGTCTTCCTTTTCCACCACATGCCTAACTTAAGACTGAAGTTTCTCACCTTCAAGGATAAAGAGAAAAGCCAATCTGAGCTAACGCTCTTTCCCCAGTATATCAGAGATATGCTTTATCCCAGCAAACCATTATCTCACAGCAGGACTACAGTAAATAATTAGTGTGTCGGTCATCCAGTCCAAATTTAGAAAAATATTAAACATTTCACTCTTATGTAGTCTTCTATCACCTACTGAAACCCACAGAAGCTCTGCACTGCAATAGGAATTACGGACCTAAACATTTGTACAAGTCCAGGGTTATTTCTGTCATTCAGATTGCAGCATCCTGCCATCTCTGCAGGAAAAAGGACAAGTACAGAGGAACATCACAGAATTTCCATTAAAATTAATCCTTTGAAAAGTGAATGTCAGAAGAAACTGTGTATTTTTAACCAAACAAATATACATTAAATGGACATTTTGTAAATGTCAGGTCGAAGTGTTCCAAAGTTAGGAGCTGCCAGAATTAAGGTGGCCTGTGTATTCTGCATAGCATTGCACTTGCAGGCACTTCGTGGCCGTTATTGCCTGGTTTACCTTTTATTTTTTTAATCTAAGCAACTTGACTTTGAAAGGCTGACTTGCAGATCTGGCATTTGTAATTCCGGGGAACCCCACTTTGCACACTTGTTCATCTATATTCACTCAATTATTATTTGATGTATTGTTTGCTTTCTGCTGTGCTAGCGGCAAGGGACACTGGTACAACATGGGACACTGTTATGTATGGACCTACAGAATTAACAGTCTTGGGATCTTCAGTGGATCTACTCTGAGGTGTCAGATCAGTTCACGGTAAAGCAGGTTCAGGAGAAAACCCTGTGCTGTGAGGACCCCGGGTCTGTGAGGCCCTGGGTATACCACGGGCACAGCAAGGTCTCATTAGCTGCCACTGTCATTTGAAGGACTAAAGGCACATGGCACTTTGCAGGCTGTAACCCGGTATGGCTTTGGTAAGATGTGCTTCCTGCCTTTTAGTTCGCCAAACTATAAAACTGTTGCCTAATATTTACCAGCAGCAGTTCCCAGGCATCACAAGCTGTTCTGTAATGGTGTTTCCAGTTCAGTCTGAGATTCCTGAATGAAATGTCTGTAGAAGGGTTACGTAAATGTTTTCTTTTTCAACCTGAAGTTTTTTCAATATAATATTATAGAAGCAATCCTTGCAAAGATCTCACTTCAAGAGAGGTTGGGTTGTTGGTATTTTTTTTCTTTCTTTTTCTTTTGCTCTTGGCAGTGGTTGTCACAAGAATGACAGCGCAAAACACAACAGAAAGTTATAAACATTACTTTCCCTCAGAGAGCAAACAAACTCCCGGATTACCACCATCCAAGATGGGAACCTGAGCCACTCTGCTTTCAGAAACCCCCACCCTTGTCTCATCCCGGGGCTGCAGCGCGTGTTTAGATTGAGTGCAATGCTACTGCCATTTCAGTCGATGCTCCTGGCCCGTATGGATGCTGATGCTTTTGAGGTCAGCCCGAAGGTGAACATCATCTATGGGCACTGTTTGGGGCTCCTTGGGAGTGACAAATCTGGGACCTGTCAACAAAAGGCTATGGGCCACCCATATCTACAGCCATCTAAAAAGGGACGCCAACAGAGGAATAAAAATTGAGGGAGGGTCCTTTTCATCACTTCAGTGGTTTTTTGCCTTTAGTTGAAGTTGCTGCACAAGCAAGGCAGTGCCATTTGGCCCCACTCTTTGATATACACCTCCTGACACCCAACAAAAAGGTTGCCATAACCTGATAACACAACAAGTATGAGCCTCCCCTTCCCTGCTGTCTCCCTGTTCTCCATTCTGCCACACAGATCTCTTTTTCCTAAGCCCACACCCCTCACTCAGGTCGGGATCCATGCCTGTCACAACACAGCATGTTCTCTGCTTGTCCTGCTGGCGTTCTTCCCTTCCCCATCTCAGCACTTTCTTTCCATCAAGTCCTCTTACGCTGCAGTGCACAGCATCTGAAGAGCTGGCACAGGGCAGACCATGCCAGGGGCCACCGTCACGATTTAACAGTGCAGATGATTGAATTAGAGGTTTTGGCACGGCTTTATCGGTATTAACGAGGCTGAACCAATCAGTCAACTCCTTGGGGTCTTTTGCCTCACTCCTCCCTTTCCCTTCTGGAATCTTGACCATCTATTCCATCACCCTCCTTCCCACCTCGGCCAGTTGCTCCAGACATGCTGGGTACAGGACTGATGAGGCCACGGCTCAGCCCCCCTTGGTTAGTGACATGGATGCATTGTCAGGGGACAGACAAACTAGGAGGCATGGGGTTGGGGGATGCATACACCTACCGGACTTTTCTTGAGGGGAAGAGCAAGAATATGTAGGTTTTTAAGAAAAGTGTAAGACCCTTTTCCAAACCCTGACTCTAGCTTGTGCTTTGCATATTTAGTTCTCTCTCACTGTAGCATAGGACTGGGGCTGGAATACTAGAAGCATGAATGGAATTTAAGGAATTAACTGTAAAGATGCAGAGTTCTGTCCACAGGTAAGGTTTGCTGGATCAAAAAGCCAGCACGAAGGTTTCTGGGTCTGGGCTGCCACTGCTGAGATTTTGCATAGAGTCATCGCTGGGGTTCAGACTCGTGATATGGTGAAACTCTGACAAACTTGGACGTGATTGCACCGAACAACACCGCCTCAGCAAGCCATTTTGGGCACGTTTCCCTCTGCCTTTCCAACGTACCTTCCCAGCAAACTCATTAACCACACAGAGGCACTAAAATGCTTGGAACAGAAACGAGAACAGAGGAACGCAAACAATTCTTCTGCTAAAAGAACAGGGGTTTATGGTTTTTTTTCTTTGTCTGCACCTTCCCCTGCCCGGGTAGGACACAAAGGAAATCTCTGCAGCTGATCTGGGACTTCACAGACCGCGGGATTATGCGCTACAGATACTGGCAGGCCCCTTCGCTTACAGCCTGGCAAACACCACAACAGTAATCTCCTCTCCGAGATAAAAGTCCATCAATCTCATTCTTACACCAGCTTGTTCCCCTCTGCCCCTCAGGCAAAGCCGGGAGAGCAGCTCTCCTCGGGAAGGATGCTAAAATCTTTCCTTCCCTGGCACCCTTCTATTTTAGCTTACTCTTTCGGCTGGCCTCCCATCAAAGTCAGGTCAACACATATTCGTTTTCTGTGCTGAGCTGACTAGTTTTCAATAACAATTTCTCCTTCGTTTTGTAACAGAGATCAATAAAACTGCCCCTCTCTCATATTGGCCGAGATTCCAGCAACGTCATTTGCTCTTTATTGTTGCTACTGCTTTGTTTTGTTTCCCTTTCTCTTTTTTCTTTTTTT
>RSEF01000003.1:120122555-120143795 GCA_003993805.1 Himantopus leucocephalus
TGGCCCTCCTCTGGACTTGCTCCAACAGGTCCATGTCCTTCTATGTTGGGGGTTCCAGAGCTGGATGTAGCACTCCAGGCAGGGTCTCACCAGAGGAAATAATGCAGAAGAATGGTCTATTACAGCAAATAGATGAATAAAGAAGCACGAGGAAAATTGAAACTGCCATCTGCATATATTCAGTGCTAAAACAACATTACTGGCTTTTGTTTAACAAATAGAATCCTCATGTAAAATTAGACAGAAAAAGACAATGAAATTAAGCATATGCCTAAAGTCGTTTGATTCCATTACTGTAAAAGCCCATTAGAAAATAATTACACCACTACATTTACTGCTGTTAGTGTGTAATCATATTGTAACAGGTGAAATTAGAACTGAAAAGTTTTTTAGAAGGTATTTTAATTCAGGAGCAATTATGACACAGCCCACCAATTAACTGCAACTTCGGAGGGTATGTAAGAGGAACAGACTTGAGCCTCAAAGCATCTCACATTATTTGCAGAAGGCAAAAGATAATAAGGTGAGGCCAGAGGTATCTGAGCAATTAAAACATCACTTCATACATCTAATTTGGAGCACTCCACCTAATTTAAAGAGAAATTATGTTTCAAAAGCTGCCCTCATCACGTTATTATAAAAGAAGCAGAGCTGAAGCTGCCTTGCGTAATGGATCCTGACCTTGCTGATCCAAAGACATCACACTAAGGAGCTCTCAATTCAATGAACCCAGAGCTTAATCTGAACATGGAGAAACATCCAAATGTCATGTAAGAGCCTGCAAGACCCTGAATTGCATACTGTCTGACTCAATGCTATTTCATCCAGTGCAAATTCAGTGGTTCCTGATCCACCGTCCCATGCACACTATGGACAGGTCTGACCTTCCCTGGCCAGAACAGTCAAGGGATGGCTAGAGGTATAATTTCAGGGAGTCTGGCATAGGTGACTGCCTGCAGTGGGTTCAGCTGAAGTCCACCCAGCTCACTTTCCCGGATATGTTTCTGGTGAAACACTGGAACAGGTCACCTAAAGAGGTGGTATATGTCCCATCCCTGGAAACATTCAAGGTCAGGTTGGACAGGGCTCTGAGCAACTTGATCTAGTTGAAGATGTCCCTGCTCATTGCAGGGGGTTTGGACTAGATGACGCTTAAAGGTCCCTTCCAACCCAAACTATTTTATGATTCTATACCAGGGCAACTGGTCTTGTACGTTCTTTAGGAAAGGCACCAAGGCTATAGGGAAGGTACTGGAGCTGTGGCATGTTATGCCACCAGCTTCTCTGGATGTTTTTAAGGTGGTTCACCCCAGCACACTACAACCAAAAATAACAGTAGTTTTGGACAGACTGGCTTCAATTCAATGTATTCTCATTTGCACCTCTACAAATTCAGGCTAACTTTATAGATGCCATTTAACATACATTGGCATAAAAAGAAGCAAGTGAAAGATGAGGGCATGAGACACTAAATTTATACCCAGTTTTACGTGGAAGAATTGTAAGGGTGTATACTGGGTCTGGTTGGGTTGGAGCCAGCTTTCTTCATAGCAGCCCATTTTGGATCTGTGACTAGAACAGTGTTGATAATACAGCGGTGTCTTAGGTATGGCTGAACCGTGTTTGCACAGTGTCAAGCAAGTAGGCTGGGAGTGGGCAAGGGTTTGGGTGGGGACACAGCGGGGGCAGCTGATCCGAACTGGCTAAAGGGATGTTCCATGCCACATGATGTCATGCTCAGCAATAAAAAATGAGGATTTTGTCTTTACAAGGGAGCTGTTGCTCAGAGACTGTCTGGGCATCAGTCTGCTTGTGGGAGGTGGTGAGTGCCTTTGCATCATTTTTTTCCCCTCCTGTTTTCCTTCTGTCTTTAGCTGAACCCACAAATGTTTTGGTTTTGTTTTTCAAAGTCTCTCCCGCATCCTGCTGCAAGAGGGAGTGAGTGAGTTTTCCTAGTTCACATACAATAAAGAGCTGCAATTTTGTACTGAAGTGAGTTTTCGATCTCCTCCTTCTAAAACAATTGTTCCTCCAGTGACCTTGCAGCATTTATCAGGAGAGTAGCAATCCTGCCTGGGAGTCTGGCATTTGTGGAGGAGGAACTTGAGCAATGTCAGGTTTTTAGCTCAACATGTTTAATTCCTTGCTGACCTGCTTCTGTTTTTCTCTGTTGTATTCATTCAAGCTGTTTAAAACATGAGTGGCAAGATTTCATCTGCTACTTTCTTCAAATGCATTTCTCACCAAGACAGGCAATGTAGATTTTAGAACAACTTCTTCAAATTGACTTGCTGCAATTTTGTACATGTGGGAGTATGTGCAGATGCAAAAGCAATGTAATTAGGTGGAAGCAATCCTTAAAATTCAACCATATTAAATATTAGTATTGAGCTAGCAGAGATATTCCCCAAGAAAAAAGTTCAGGTTTTGCTGGCAGGTGATTTTGTTGTGTTAGTTTTGTGGGGTTTTGTTGTTGTTTTCATCAAAGGTAATAAAAAAAGACCATCCTGGAATTATGAACAGAGCTGAATCTGGAATATTCCACTGGCTCTTTGCAACACTAAACTTCTGTATAGCTCAGATCACTTGCTTTTTAAAAACAACTGTTAATACTGTCCTTGGTAATCCCAGGGTGTTTCTTGCCATTTTATTGTTCCTGCGAGTTCCAGTGTGTTTTCTTGTCCAGACAGTTGAAGCTGTTTACCATAATAACCTGACATGAATTTGTCAATCATGCAACCTGTGGTTCGGAGTTTTGAAAAGATGGAGAGAAAGATGCAGGAGGAGGGGGAACAAATAGCGCAGGAGCACCCATTTCTGTGACACGGGTGCTCAGTGAAGCATAACCATAAATCTCATTTGAAAACATGCACTTTTTTATATGTGAGGTGTTTTTCCATCTTCTTGCAACACTCCAGCTTGACTGCCGTGACCAGCTCTAAGACAGTAGATCTGAAGGAGAGTGGGAGACAAAGGGTCAAAATACACATTTACTCCAGATATCTATATGTTTAGGAACTTAGGACTAGATGTGTGACTCCAACTCTTCCTAAGCAAAGGCATCCGGGGACTGAATCGCAAGTTAATAAAGATGACAAGGAACACGGGCAATGAGGAATAGTCATCCTACTCGTTTGTCACACTAGAGAAAATGAATTTTCATTCTTCAGAGTGCTTGCTGCCTATCACAAGTGGTAGTTCTCCTTGATTAATTTTTACTGTATGCTACCGAGAAGCAGTGCAATTCCCTTCATTACTGACCTGGTTGATCACATATACTGATAAGAGATAGAGATGAGATCAACATGACCCCTGCTCCCATGTTGCTGTGCTCACAGCCCACCTCCTGAAAACCCATTGACATTGCCAATCTTTTTGAATCATTAATCATTTCCCCAGGCAGCGTTTTCCTTTGTTGAACAATTACAATGAATAACTTCCAAGATCATGGCAAAGAAATCTATCCTGCTTCCTTGGTGGAAACACTACAATAAACAAAGCATATTTTAAAGACCTGAACTTGAACAAGAGTGGCTTAAAACCAAAAATGTGCTCACTGGAGACATGAAAAACACTATCTGATGTAGTTGGTACAGCTACATAAAACAGAAGGATTGGCTGCCCTCCAGCCATCACTCTTCGAAATAACCATACGGCTCATGTTAGCACAGAATTATCATCCTGTGGAAATCAGTTCTAATAGTTCCTATTGAAAGTCACTTAGGCTCCTGTTTTTAAATCTCAAACAATAAAAGCATAACAAATGCTTTGGGTCTGTGGTGTTTCAAGCATTCATCTTTTGACAGCTGTTCTACAAAACTGAATGAGTGAACATCTGTCTCTTTTGTAGTCTCTTCTGAAACTCTACATATTGAAAATGAGAGAAGATTTTCAGCCAAAGCTAGGATTCCTCAGTGCCTTCTGGCAGCAGTGCAAGGATGGTCTACCAGAAGAACATCTAGCGATATTTATCCTCAGGTGGTCTCAGCCATAATGCTGAAACTGTGAGCTATCTAAATACATTGCATGGTTGTGTGGATGGGCATAGATGCACAGCATACAACAGCAGTCCTCCATCGGGCAAATGACCGCCAGAGCTGTAACATCCTTTATGCACTGAAGAGTTCCTTGTGTTACTTGCACTGAAGATTAAACTATCCCCAAGCTGTGGAGAATAAAATGCCACATCTGAAGGACTGAGATAGATTCTACTTAGCACAGGAAGAAATGTATGTCTACACAGAGAACAATCTAATGAGGAGTTGATATGGCAGAAAAAAATATTTACAAGTTAGTTAAGAACTATAAGGAAATAACAAACAGAGTGTTAGCAAAAACTTTGTTTTCCATCACAGTCCACCAACAAATTCTAAGGACTCATTTCCTTCTGCGGGTCATAAATCTTTATATCCAGTGACATCTTTTTTTCATATCACCATCCAAAACTCAAACCACAAGAACTTTTCAGACTCTCAAAGTTCTGAATTTTTTAATTTCTGAAACTCATAAACAATGGCTTTTTTTTTTTTTTTTGCCAAAAAGTTCACACCAAAACTGGTGTAACATTATAGCAGGTGCTGTACCCAGCTGTGGCAACAGTTGCTGTTTAAAAGAGATTAGTACTTAAACAGATAAGAAAGATGTAGCAACTTCATAGTGGTTTGCCAGTAAGATAGTTTGTCTGAAGTTTGTCAAATATGCATGATATTATACAGGGGCTTTTGAGTACCTGCTAGGTATCTGAATTTTCTCAGATAATGAATAATCTGTTGAATTAATATTTGAGTAAACTGAATTTGGACTTCTAAATAAAAAAAAAAAAAAAAAAAAAATCTGCAGTTTAGCTGCCTGGGTATCATGCTTGCTTTCTGGTCAAGTCTTTGCACACTGAATTGCTGGGAACATGATAATAATGAATGACACTTTTGAAACCATCAGAGTAGTTAAACAAGAAGCCAGACCCGTTCAGGAGAGCACACTATTTTGCTTTAGATCAGTTAGAGTAGATACAGCAAGAATGAGAAAAAGATGAAAAAGCTAGACTAAAATGGAACAATTAACCTCTCTGCAGGAAAAGGGGCAGAAAAACTACCTAAGCCAACTGCAGATAGCTGTAATTAAGGGATTGCAACTGTCTTTGAACCAGCTAAGAAATACCACAAAGGCAAAGACTAATCCGTTTAGTCTAGCACCCTACCTCCCACTGGTCACAGATGAAGGTTTATGGCCTGTGATATTCAGAAGATTAAGCTAAATGACCATAATAAACTCTTGTCATTTTCAGCTCTGTGAACACCATCAGGAAAGATGTATTGTCTTCCCCACCTTGTGGTGGTGCCCTTAATAGTGCCTTAGCAGATCAGGAGGAAATCTATGCCTACTTGAGTATTCAAAAGAAGGTGTCTATGAGCAACCAACTCCCTAAATTATTCCTCACCCTATTTCACCCTCTGAACTTGCAGTGTTAGCAATCTACCTCTTTTTTGCTTCCTAGTGGTTGGAGACACCCATCCTTCTTTACGTCCTTTCCTGAAACTTATTTAGCTGTTTATCTGATCAATAGGGTGTATATGAAAATTACTTTCTACTTAGAAAGTACTTTTTACATGTACTAATTTTTGCTTTAATATCATCATTGCATCATTATAGCTGTTATTAATTGACTATTAATTAGTACCTAGAAGATACATTAGGGAACTAGTAAAAATACATGCAGCCTCAACTGAATGAAAATCACTTTCTATGAAGAAAACAGCTAAATACAAAGACAAGGAGCTTGGTGGC
Source organism: Himantopus leucocephalus (assembly GCA_003993805.1). NCBI lineage: Eukaryota > Metazoa > Chordata > Aves > Charadriiformes > Recurvirostridae > Himantopus > Himantopus leucocephalus. The sequence continues at coordinate 120,128,340 of RSEF01000003.1, forward strand.
TCTTCCGAAATCCAGGGACATCCTTAGAGAAGGAAGACAATAGCAGTGGATGAGCTCCTTCTGTAACAACAGGAGGACCTTGTCTCACACTGTAGAACTCTTTACTCTTCCCCTTGCTGGCTATTTGCGGCTACTTGTATCTGTGCCTTCAGCAGAGAGTACAATAGTGCAGTGAAGAGAACAGAGATGATGGGACTGACCTGACAATGAGCAAAACTCACATCACGGCTTGTGAACCTCTACTTCTCAACTCACTCACAGGTACAGCCATCTCTAGGCATAGGCACTGCGCTGGCTGCTGTTTGTAGGACGGTTCCTGCTCTTCCCTGTAAATCGATGCCTGGTTTAGATATAGTGTTCTTGAAAGGTTAATGGCATATAAGATGCAGTCCATCTGACCAAAGGTAGACACCAACTTCAAGAGGAGCAGAAGCCCTCTCTGGGATCATTTGGCTTTAGCAGTTATGTTTGGCAATAACAGTTATCTCTCTGGTGACTGTAATGAGGGCTTAGACATGTAGACACCTGCATTTATGTACCTAAATCTGGATCTGGATTCTACTCCTAGTTCTTGAGGAACGACACAGCTCAAGGTTAATTTGCACTGTGTTGTTCTTTGCATCTTTAGTAATTCATTAAACTTAGATGGCTCCCATAAAGAATCTCAGTAAAGTGAATACTCAAGTCATTCTTAAATTAGCCTTAAGTATCTTCATGGAAAGCAAATAATTCAGTATCCAAATTGTTTATCTACTCCTCACATAGATGTAAAATAATAATAATAATGTTAATAGTAATTATTACTATCATTAACATTATTATTAAAAATGTGTGTGTTGTTTTAGTGTTTTAATGTTTTATTTGCTGTGTATTCTTTTATTAAAAAAATGAAAAATATTCCAAAATCAGGCAACAGATATGCATATCATGTTTCAACAATTTATTCCAGTGGCTTTACTATAACGGACATCATGTAAGGAAGAACTTCAGAGGTTCATAGTTCAAATCCATAGACTTGACCGGTAGGTAATCCAATTTACCTTGCATATATCACTGAAGACTTTTGGTTGTCTAAAGTGATGTATTCTACAAAGGTGTTTACATCTGAGATGAAGAAACTTCTACATGCTTTGGTAACTCATTCCAGTGGTCGATCAATCTCACTTCATAAAACATAGTGTTAATTTCTAATTTGAATTTCTCTGAGTTCAGTTTCAAGCAGTTGATCCTTGGCTGCAATCTCCTATATTCTACATGCACCTGTATTCTACATGGAGCTTGACTGCATTGTTCCGAAGAGGCTTAATTTTATGTCTCACTGCATTACAACAGCTTGTATGAATTGACACAGCTTAAGCAGGTGATCTAGGGTACTGTATACGACTTTTCACTATAGTAGTTACAACTGCCTGACAGTGTCTAAGTCATCCTCAGTTTTTACCTACCAGAATTTTACAGGTATTTGGAGATCATTAGGAATAACTTGAGGTGTTGGTCCCCATGAGAAACATTCCTATTTGACTGACTCTCCATTGATGATTACCTTTCATGATAGTTTCCTATCTTTAAAACTTCTGTTTGACATGATTTGCACTGATATTATTGAGAGCTAGCAATTTATTTGAGAAAGTCAGGCAGCATGGAGTAAAACATCTTAACAAGTCTAGAACCTTGAGAAAAAAAATAAAAGCCAGAACTGATACTGTTTTGCCCAGGGTATGATTCAGGCCATGAGGTGATTTATTTTTGGGTCATGGCAAAACAAAGCATTATTTCAAATAATGCTGTAAACTGCAGTGGTTCAGGGGTTCCACAACAGGTATTTTTGTGTAGCAGAGATGGCAAGACCACCTCAAGGCAATCGCTTCACCATCATCACAGACTAAGACTACAATCCATAAGAGCCCTTCAGAACAGAAGTTAGATGATGCAGATACCTCCCTTTTACGTACCTTTCTATAATACCAAAGGTTCTATTTTCTGACTTAGCAGGGAAGGGAAAAAGTGAACCATATCCAGAGGAAAATAAGGTTGATTTTTCCTTACAGTTTCACGGATAACATGCAATGGAGAGGTAGAGACTATTTTTAATTAGTATAGCTATATTCATATTACCCTTAATGAGTGTTTATAGTCACAGGCCAAAGGAGAAATATTCTGTGGCATAATGTTTATAAATGTCATCCTGATTCTACACTTTGGGAAATTAAGGTTGAAAGTAAATTATGATCTTTGTTCTTGAAAACTTAGGAGTTGTTCATCACAGGACTAAAGTTACCTTCCAAGATAATGAAGCTGTGTGAAGAGAGCATCTTGAACAGTAAACTAGTAAAAGCTCCTAGCCGAAAGCCAAAGTGTAATACAGTGATTTAACAAAATATCACAGGAGAAGCAGGAGGAAAAAAATATTTTTTACGATCCCCACCTCCTGAATGAAGCCCTGAATTTGAATTTCACAGTGCGGACTTAATTAAAGGAGGCAACGTTGAAACTCATGCATTTGCAGATGAAAGCAACTCCCTGATGCTGTGATTTACAAATGGCAGTGGGCTGGAAATGGTGGTGTTGCTCACAAGTCATACTAAAACAAATGGCCTATGAACTTCAGCAGGTGCCAGAAGAGCAGAATAAGTGGAACCTCCTCCTGCCTTGAGGATCGCAGCTAGAGTTGGACCTCAGCCTCACTCAGTTTCATTTCCTCTTATTTACAGGCAATCAGATCCAAGGCTCTTTGTGTTCCCGTCTGCAAACACTCCATCACAGGCACAGTTATTAGTACAATTATTAATAGCACTGAAGAACTGCATAACTTTAGCTATTCTAAGAAAAACCTGAAAAAACGCATGATTTTTGGGTCCACACAGATATTTTTCAGCAGAGTATTTTTTCTTTCCAAATATAGTATTTCATCGTCAGGAAAAAAAAAAAGCTTTTTTGTTGAAACAAAGTGAAGATATAATAATATGCTTCGAGAGTATCTGAACTTCCCTCTTCAAATGGCTTCTTTTAAACCTTTTTGGGATGGCATAACCCATAACAAATAGTTGTTAAAGCCTAAAATCAGAAGGAAACATTCAAGTGTTATCAAAAGAATACAGTTGTAAAGGGCTGGAATTTACATTTTACAAAATTTTAATTTTGAAGTGAGGAATTTGGGAGGTTTGGTTGTATTGATTTTTTCCCCCATTTCAGAATGGACTTTTTTTCCCCCCAGCTGACAAATTTTCCTGGAAAGTAGATCAGCCAATTTTCTCATGGCCTTATTAGTTTTGTTAATCAGCCTTAAAAATAGATATATAGAAACATATATAGAGCTAAAGGTAGTGTAAGGCAGCATGCTTGCAATTGCAGTGTATGCCAAGAGATGAATCATTGCTTGACACCAAGGTGGAATGTGGGATTTCATTTCAGTATCTCAGTTCTGCCTTTGCTGCACTGGCTATCCCAAAAGGAAACTCCTTGAGCAGAGTCCTTCCATACATCATCATTTTTTATATGCTGTCACTGTGAGCACTCCCAGAAGATCACAGCCAGGAATATTTTATGTACCCATGCAGGATCATAAGAAACAAAAGAGGGTCACAATTCTCCACTTTGGCATACTTGGGGCAGTCTTTTGCACAAATAACTGTTCAAGTGTTATGGTTCCAATTTGTCTTGCATTCTGCACAGATATCTGCACAGGTATAAATGGATACCCAAGGTAAAGGACTATGGATAATCACATTCAACTCAGACACCTCTAGGATGTGGCTGTGGTACCGCTTCCATATAGTTATAATGCATATAGTTAGAATGCACCAACAGCATTCTTTGCTGTATTTTGACTCAAAATGTGCTAATGATGCATCCAGGAAGGCACAAAAAGTGTGAAGCGAAGCAAAGCGAATATTAAGACCATTCCAGATACAGTTTCAAGAACCATTTGCTGCCTGCAGCTGGCCACACTTGGCTGAAGTGGGAATTCCCAGCCCTCCCAGGTGGTCTGTCTTTCAAAGCCATCTCTTTCTTTGCCGAGCTCCTTCCTTCCAGTACAAGAAGTCAGTACCCTTGGGAATGTCATCATCTATGTTCTGCAAGTGAGTAACAGCTTACAGCACACTCAGAAGCCACTGTAACTCCTTTTGTTAATGTGGGATTCTTTTCTGCTAATACAAAACTGCTCGCACGCATACCATCTGGCTACCGCTTCACCTTTGTCTGCTCATCAAACCTGCATTATGCCCAATTCGCAAACCAACATAAGGGCTCTTTTTTTCACGAGTGTTCTTAATGCACATAGTTTTCCAGTTTGCACCAAAAATGTCTTCTCTGAAAGACAAGAAACCATTCTCAGATATGCCTTATCTGTTGTTTCAGGATAATGCAGTTTTCATCATATTTACAGCTGGGATATTAAGGATGCTTAAGAAATTTTGAACTAAAATCAACACTTGAAAAATAAAGGAATTGGAAACTCTAGTTGTATCTTTTTACAGTCCTTCTGAATAGGCATACCTCATTTCTATGCAAAATGTGTAAGTGTCAGATCTGATCACTAGGGCAGCTGATGTAGATTAGCAGTTCAGTTGATTCATGTCATCTGAAAATCAGCTCCTCATTCATGAGCTTTGCAGTTCTGTGAAACACAAATACAAAAGGTGCAAGACTTAGAGGAGATTAACCTTGCAATCTACTTTATAACTGTGATCCTGTCCAATTCTGGGCTTACTGAATGTCCAAGATGAAAGCAATGAGAGCTGAATATATTTCAGCACTTTTCAGAATCAAACCCAAATTCAGGGTTGCTTCTGGCTCTCCCCAGCTCACCTGAACAAGGGAAGTTTCCCTTTGCCACACCAATAATCTTCATCATTCCTTCTGATGAAGGTCCTTATCTTTTCCTTTTTCTTCCCACAAAGTCCTTTTCTCTAGCCTCCATCAGAATAGATTCATATATTAGGTCAAGATTCGTATATCAGATCCAGTACCAAAATTCAGTTGCCCAGAAAAGATCCCCAATAGTTGTCATCCCTAATTTTCATGATGAGCTAAGTTCAGCCTTGCACAAAAACCCATTTTCCTAAACACCATACAAACACATCATTGGAACCAGTCCCTGCATCTACAAATTTTGTAATCTAAACAGCAAGAGGAAGGTGAAGGTGTCGCCTCACTAACATGCCACCGTCCCATCCTCGGAACTCCAGTACCTCCTGTATCACGTCAACTTTCCTCTTGCTTCCAGTGTTTTGAAGAGAACAGATGTGGCTGGGCAGCAGGAGTATTTTTCCTACTCAAAAACCGTAATAGTCTTTGGCTTTTCAGGGCTGTTTTTAGCAGTCAGGACAGCAGGTGTCTTTGAATGGCTCAACACACCTTCTGCCATTTTTACAGGCTGTGTTCAACCGTAACGTCACCAAACGTGCAAATGAACTACTGAAGTTGCTCCTGTACTTACCTTTTTTACTAGTTGTTCAAGGGAACACAAAGGGAAAATTTCATATATAAGGGAGAGAGAATGCAAATGGAGGGAACTCCTATCCTTATTATATATGGGGTTTTTTTGTATTGCAGAAGATGACAGAAAAGGATCAGATAATTCAGCTTTCAACCTTATGTAAAAAAAAAAAGAACAGTGCTTGCTGTTGAAAACTTTGCTGGGAGGGATCATTTCAGAGCTGCTGAGGAGGTTTTCTCACCAATCCACAACACAGAGGACATGACCTTGCCACAGAAAGCTTACACAGGCACACGTTAGTTTTAGAGCAGCCTTATCAAGGACAGGTAATGGGACAGCTGCTGTAACAGCTGCACAGAAACAGCAAGGGCACCCAGCAAGCTGAATCTATAGATGTCAAACTTTATGCTACCACAGAAGTACCTCAACTATTTATTGTAAGGTTAACTCTTGTGCCTATGCGGTATGACAAAAAAATAATTCCCTTAACGCCAGCTTTGAAAAATTGCTTCTCATCTGTTTTAATTACTGGACTTGTTGTCTTAATCTATTGAGAAATACAGCACCCTAAAAAAGGTGAGTTGCCCAACAGAAGTGGAATCATGCCATGGAGGTACTACTGGGTGCTGAGGGTGCCGAGGAACCAGAGGTGAATCCTACCTCACAATGACTATATAGTCATAGAAGCACATCCATAGGGTCTGACTCGCACATCTTGTCTTATTCCCACCAAGTTACCTGTATTGTTATCCGAATTGTCTCATTAAATCACTATCCATCCTTCCTTCTGTGAGAAGACAGATTGTGAGAAAATAGATAAAAGGGTTGTGTTGCACATATTTATGAGTAACCGTATGTACGTCTCAGTGGTGTGCATTCATTTACAGAATGGGCATTCAGAACATTGGTATGTATTTACAAAAAAAAAAAAAACGAATAATTTACATTGAGAGTAATTTCCTTCATTCAACTGAAATGCAAACCTCAGTAAGAGCTTTCGATAAGAAGATCTAAAGTTTAATATTGCAGTATGTAAAAAGTTTCTTTCATGACTTTTAAATAGGTGCTGTTATTCGATTCCAATTTCTGCACTTCATTTCCGACAAAGAAAAAAGTAAATCACTGCATTCATTTTATCTTTTCTAAATACTATTTACTCAATTTTAATAATCATTATTATTCAACAGAGACACCTTAAAAGAACTTAGATTCAGCTCCATTACGCAAAGCATTGTATATTCATATAGCAAGAGACAATGCTTGCCTCAAAGAAGTTACAGCATAAATAGATAACAGGCTTGTTATAGTTCTTATTTTACAGAACAGGAACTCATACGGCAAAACTGTACCAAATGCCCAAGGACACAGAGGATGGCCAGAGCAGAGCTAACTTCAAGCCCTAAGCCCCTTAGCATATGTCTGCTGGGTTCAAGGGACTGAGGTCTTGATCCCCACCCCCCCCCCAGCATGTCTGCTAGTGTGCTACGCCCATCCATACAGTTTTATTTGGTTAATCACCATTTATTTTGTTTGGGTTACTCCCAATTGAGAAAGGGGTTAATTCTTGAGTGTCTCAGACACAACTGGTGGTGTGAATGCCCCTCATCAGTCATAGGGGAAGTCAAGGGGTGCTTTTCTCCTGCTGTGACTCATCCGTACCCATCTGGTTTGCCCTACGATCACGCAGGGCCTCTCAGCCCATCAGTCACCGTACTGCAGGTGGAGGCGGCAATGGAAAGCTGAGAGGTGTCTGCCGGCTCTAAGGGATGATGTGAACAGTAGGAGCTCCTCCCAGGGCAAAATCAAACAGGCGGGCACACACCAACTTCTGTGCTTCCTTAATGTCACCTGTTTGACTTTCCTGAAATTGTTGGCTGAGAGTTTTTCTAAAAATCAGCCATTTCCTAGTTTCTAAAGGCAGTGGATAATTAATGCCTAAACCTCTGAACTGTAGTTTAGGTGGTCCTCATTTCCATGAAGCAGTAAATTTCATACTCTGCCATATAGTCCACTCCCTGCCTACTCCCTCTGTCATTCTTTTTAGGACCGAAAAGTCTCCCATATAGATACAAGATACTGACGGTATGTGAAGATGATGTTAAGCAGCACTTGCAGAAATACCCTTCAAGCCAGAAATATAATCATAGGACTATCCTTTCTCATTACGTCTGTCCTTTATGTGATGTCTATAAAGTCCTTCACATGCATCTGCACTAACCAGATTTTTGGGATATAGTCAAAATAAGGCTGTGTCTCTCATTGTCTGTAGATGAGTTTACATTTGTGTTCCGTAGAAAATATCTGCCTGGTTTTATCTTCTGTAACGCTGTGCCATCTGAAAGCTTGTCCCTTGGGCTTTTGACTAAACCTGTCAATGGAACACAAATATTTACGTCATTTTTTTCCTTGCTGCTAAACAACAGCAAGAAGAGAAACCTCATATTTTTTTCCCTTATTAACTTTAGTCTACTCAGGTTTGTGAGGTGTATGTCATCAGAGCACAGTATGTTTCCCCAGAGGCCTACAGCACAGGAAGAACAACCGCTTATTCCCTATTTTTCCTTGTTGTAAAGCATCTTATAAATTTAAATACGGTTGCAAGAAATTTTTTTATTTGATCGAGTCCTTCAAATTACTAGGCTACCTTCCTACTCTTTTTCAACCCTGAGATGTTTTTTCTTGTCTCTGTGGGGAAGAAGCCAGTTTTAAGCATCACAGTAAACCTTTCTCCTAATCTCATAGAAATAACATATCGTGTAGACCATTTCAGTAGTGCTGGAGATCAGCAAATACCAAGCACCTCTCAAAAAGTGTATTTAAGCACAGGCCAAACAATGAAATGTTTTAAACTTCCATAAGGTCCTGTGAAGTTGTTGCTTAAGACACCCATCAGTAATGGAAGGAGATGTTCCTCCGGCTCCAATATACACAAGCTTTCCCCTTTTCTATAGGACATACTGTTTCATTTGTGACCAATAAACAAGCACTGTGACAGTTTCAGTTGTGCTTGTCACATCATCATCATTATGGCATCATCATTGCCTTTGCTACAGCTGGCACCCACACCAGGGTCAGCAGAAAGGAAAGCACAGTGACTGTGCTGTCCTGCTGAAACAGGTATGGTACCACAAAACAGCACAGGACTTTAATTTTCACAGAATCATAGAATGGTTTGGGTTTGAAGGGACCTTTAAAGGTCATCTAGTCCAAACCCCCCTGCCATGGACAGGGATATCTTTTGCTAGATCAGGTTGCTCAAAGCCCCATCTCACCTGACCTTGAACGTTTCCAAGGATGGGGCATCCACAACTTCTCTAGGCAACCTGTGCCAGTGTCTCACTACCCTCATCCTAAAAAAATTCTTCCTTTTGTCCAATCTAAACCTACCCTCTTTCAGTTTAAAATCATTGCCCCTTGTCCTGTTACTAATTAATTAATTTTCATGGTTGTGACTGTCCAAGCCAGGGAAAGAAGGTTAATTCAGTACCATGCAGTGAAAAATCTCAGTATGAAGTAAATGCTAAATCTACAAGGAATACAGATACAACACAGACACAGTGAAAACTGATGAAGTTGTATCTTACACAACTTAGAAAGTCACCTCAGAAGGATTTAATCAGTCAAGTCTTTTTTGGCTAAAACTGTGACAGCTGCATGTAAAATAGGGGAAATATTCTTTCTTTTATTGCTGAGGAACAAGACAAGGTGAGGGGACTGTGCAAAAGTTACAAGAGAAATGAAGATATCTGCTTGGTCAAATAATCCCTTCATCATCAGTGCAACTCTCAGTGCTGCTCACTTTCCACGCTGTTTTATTCAGTCCTCATCCACTCCCTGTTTGACAGAGCATCTACCATTTCCTTTACGTACCTAATCTGCAGTCAAAACATTCTCACCATGCAGGAATTATTCACTGTATCTAAACAACACTAAAGAAGGACGTAAAAATGACCTTGGTTCCCACCTGACCTGGGAAGACAGAAACTGTTATTCTACATCAAGATAAGGCACACCTAATCCCAAATGCCACCTCTGACAACGGCCATTGTCCAGGGCTGAAAAGGACGAGAGTACAGAGTCCTTCACCAGACTGAAATGAAATGCTTCTGATCTACTGGTGATTATATATTACTAAACTTGCAGCATGAAGTTTCACATCACTTTCTAGATGTCCAAAGCAATTTGAAAGGTATTCCTATTATCCATGTAACAGCAGTTCCTTTTTTTCAATTGACTGCATTTTTGTCTTAATTGCACACTATAGGAAATCACATTTCTTCTTCTTAGTTGAGTTCCCTCCCTCCCATCTTTCAATTTTACATAAATCTAGCACATCTAAACTTTTTTATGTGGAAGATTTTATACCACTTCCCAACCCAGAATATATAAGCGCTTCTCAGTGGTCCAATAAGTGAAGCAATCCATGTCTTCCACCCTCTTTTTTTAAACAGGTACATACAAGATTCTGGGCGGTGATTTTTACAGTGGTTTCCTTGTTATACACCAAGAAGAAGAGCAACTTCCACGAACAGTACTTGATATCCACTTTACATCCCTAAGAATGTATGTGTCTAGTTCTTCCACGTGATCTGGGTACTCATAATACCTTAAAAATATTAACCATTTATGTGTCACCAACAGCATTCGCATGGTTTTGATTGAAGTTTCTCTCCCTTCCTATTGACCTTTGAACTGCTGCAGTCTAATCCCTTCACTTATTATCTTTATGTATTTTGGTGAGAGCGGAGGGTTAGGCCAAACACAAAGACCTTCACTTACTTTGACTGCTCTTTAAATTTCCAAAATGTCTTTAAATTTCTTCCTGTTCTTGTTTGTCCAGCAGATTCAGTGCCATTGCAATGAGAACTTCTCTGTCCTCGCCTTTCCGCTCCAGTTTTCGTTTTTCATGGTTCTCCTCCAAGGATCCAGCCCTCCCACCTGCTTTCCCTTTTCTCAGTCACCATCAGCAGAACCCGTCCTGACCTTCACACGGTTTTACCTCCCCGCAGCACATGTGCCAAACTGGCATGATTCAGGAGGAATTTCATGGGGATCCATGGAGAAAAAGTATCCCAAGGGACAGACACTGTAGGTTTAGGAATTTAAAGACAAGAGCACAGATTCAGAACCACATCCTTCCACACACCAGTGTCAGCAAATTTAAGCTAGAGCAACACAGGAATAGCTGATTTGTAGAGAACTTCTGTTGGAGATTGAATCAGTTGCCCTTGCACAGCATGTTAAGTCATTTGAATTGTGCTAGTGTCCCACCTGGCCTCCAGAGGTCTATGGATAGTGGCACAGGTCTCGTACACATCCTGCCTCATAGCTACCACTCTCACATGGATATCTTAGATATCTTGAAGTATATCAACTGGCTGAAAATTCCTACAAGCAAGCCTCAGTGACTAGCAGTCTGCTGACATATGGGAAGGATCTGCTCATTGCAAACGATACCTCAGCTCACCCCTAAAATCCAGTTGTTCATCTAGTCCATCAAGCAGCCCTTGGACATTACCTTTTCAAATTAAACTTCTTTTCTGATGGTTTCACAGGTCATTAACATCCCCCTGATCCAGTTGTAACTGAAAGCAATTAGACACTGTAGGAAGTTTAAAAACAGATTTGTCTCTTCAGGCATCTCATTTCTACTGACTGTTATGGGAGATTAGACACCTAGCACACACATAGACACATACTTTATAGAGACCTAAATCTAAGTGTGTAAATCTGGATGCTTTTGTTAACAGGGCCACCTTTAGGGCTCAAGCTATAGGTGGGCTAACAGCCCAATACATAGTCAAAAAGTATGCATGTGGCAGATCTTGACTTGAAACTTTTAACATCCTACTAAACTTCTGCAAAATGTCCAGGATGTTACCAATTACTTATATTTCATCACGAGAAGCATTAAGATTTTCAAATGTGCTGAGAGATGGTGATGATTAGCAATGAACATAGTGAACTCTGGTGTTTCTGATACCTCAAAGAAAACACAGTCCTGTTACTACATCTTTAAAGAATGATAAGGCACCAAAAGGCGACATTTCATCCCACAGTTCTGAGGTCAAGCAGCCTGTTTTCCATCTTCTAATGAAGATCAAAAGTTATTAGATTTAGATCTATTTCAACTGAGAGTCACCAAAAATAACTAGTGAAAGTCATACTAACTTTACATTTTTTAGCCAGCACAAATATTGGGAAAAAAAAAAATAATTGAGAAATACTTTCTTGGCATGTTCTAAATTGATTTGACTGTTTTTCAGTGTACTTCGTTCAACAGGACAAAGACTGACCTGTATTCACATATAAAAAGATGTCATTAATTTAGCTTTTCCATGAGTTGTGCTAAGAGTGGTTTTCCTGAAACTGAGTGAGCATCACATTGTTCAGAAAACAGTATCAGCGACCGAGAGGAGGGCAGGTCAGTATATGTGATCCCAAGTGGGATTGTGAGAGTCCAGATGGCAGATGTAAAAGCTGCTCTTCTCCCATCAAAGATCTCTTCAGTTGTCTGTGCAAAGCATGAAATATTTGAGTCAGGAGGAGAGATGGGCTGTGTTTTATCAAGGATCCCAACAATACTTAGCTTCACAAAACTGTGACATACAGAAGCTGACCAGAGTGATAGACAAATAAACAAGTAATTGTAGGACCTTGGGTGGAGTGATTTGGTTAAGATAAGAACTACTGTCAGATGACCACAGTGCAACGTTTCTCAGATTCTTGGACAGGACTAATAAGAATGGCAGGGTATGATCTTTCCTTCAAGCTCATTTTTCTCTCTTTTCTTCACTTTTCCCTTCTCTCTAGCATCCTGAAAAGTTCATTTCTCACAGAGCTGCATGAAACACATCGCATTTACCATGAAGCAATGGAGACAGGGTGTGTGCAAGCAGCCTGGCAGGCAGGGACACACTCCTCGCACGCAGAAGCAGAAGCGACTCTTTTCCCATCTCCTTTGTCCTTGCCTGTGCAGTCTTGCATGCTTGCAAAACCCAGGTAGGACTGTTCCTCTTCCCAGAAGAACCCAGGCTGGCCAGTTAGGACAAGGAAGCTGTGAGATCGTACTGTGGATGAGGAGAGAAATGCCCAGTGATTTCTGTGTCAAAAAAAAGCCGGCCCTGGTGTTTGGGAGACAATCTGCACAGAGGTGCCCAGATCAGACACAAGACCTGGAGAGGACAGGTTGATAAGGGACAAACCATTTGAGACTGAAAATATTATGTGGAGATAAACAGGCAGTACTGACTATGATCACAGCTTATGGCTATTATCAGCACAGCACAACGATAGTGGCACTTATAGGGAGAAAGTGAGGCTTAAATTGCTGTAAAAGAAAAGAATATTCCAGTTCTGAAAGTTCTCAGAACCACAGTCTCAGTCTTATCCTGTAGATATAAACCAGTTTTCCATATCTAAGTTTAGTGTCTTGGGCTAGCTCTATTTTCAGCGGAGAAACTGAGGTGAGTAGGCAGCTCCAGTGGATGATTCATTTCAGACACCTAACTACAGTGAACAGAGTAATTCACAGCAGATGTCACAAATTGTATCTATTCTTCTCCATGGACTGTAACGAGATCTGAGGGTCCAGTTCAGACTTCAGTGACCAAATTCAGATGTCTCAGGGTAAGAGGAATACCACCCAAATTAACCTTATGAAACATTCTGTTGTTTAATCAAAGTATAAAGCACTTTGATTAAGTTAGATTACTGACTTTTAAACAACTCAGTTTGTACGATTTTCATGTCAGGTTTTTTTTTCCCCCAAAGTGCACTTGCAAACTAACAAGCTCTAAAACCAGCCTCAGACATATAAAAGCAGTAAATGTTGCAGTATGAACACCATTTAATGCTGCAATATTGATTGCAGAGCACTTAATTTTGTTAACAGGTCATTATTTCAAATGAATTCTGCAATTCAGTATTTTCTAAGGATTCATTGGAAAGAAACTCAATAGTCATCATTCCGGAGCGCCCATGTATATCACACAGCTTCTTTCTATTTTAAAATTTCATATCAGTTAAGACTTCCTCCCTTCTACTCTCACCAGGGTACCTAATAGCTGTTTTGATTTTCTTTCTGGATGCATTCAAGCTTCTTCCCATCATGGTACCATTTGCCATGATAATCAATGTGGAATTCCAAGAAGGAATAACCCGAAAAATCCTGATCCCCTATTTACTTTTGGGACCTTGTCTAAGATCAATTCTGGTTGTGATCCAGACTTCACTACCTCTTGTAATTTTACTGAAAGGTATTGCTCAAATATTCAGCACCTCCACCCTTGCTTCCATTATCAAGTTGGTCTGCTGGCAAATGTGATTTTTCAGCCAATGTTAATCACAGCATCATCTTTCTGTAATATCCTGAGGTTTAGATTGCAATGTATCAAATACTTTACTCAAAAAAAGATGGATTACATCCACCATGTGTTTCACCCACTCACCCTGTAATACCAAAAGAGGCCACAGTTTTTGTGAGACACAATTAATGTCTCAAACTCATGGTGCTTATTGCTCAGCAGGTTCATTTCCCCAAAATACTTATTTTTACAGTCTCCCACTACTCATTCTAGCCTACAGAAGTCAAGCTAAGTGGTCACTGATTTCCCAGGTGGTCTTAAACATCCACTGCGCTATTTCCACTCAAATAGCTCCTCACTCATTTTCCAAGAGTATTTTTCTCCAACTTGTGCGTTGCACTATATATGGCACTTTTCAGAATTAGGACACAATCACTGTGTTTTCCTCAAAGAGCCTAAAATTCAGAGGTTTCATCTGGTGAGTCAGTGGAAGCGTTCTGTAGCCACATTTCTATCAGAAAGTTAGGGTAAATTATAGAAGGCAAGCTGGTGATTCAAATACAGACAGAGAGAACTGAAGCCATTTGCAAATGAAAAGTGTTCCCAGTTTTAGAAACCAACAGAGTTTGAACAAGAGATTGAAAAAACACAGAAGATAGCAGATGCATGGGGAACAGCGTTGGAGTGGTAGGCGAAAGGAATGAATTTCAGCTGGCATTCAGACTAAAATAACCTTCATCCCAGGAAGACGGGGATTATAGGAGAGAGGCAGATGGAGAAGAGAGATGGGAGGAGGAAGGCAGGAAAAAACCTGCATAATCATTAGTCAAAAAATTTGATTAACCAAAAGCCAGAAAATTAAATTAGCTATGAGGAAGTCAGGCCTTAAGCTGTGCAGCACCCTTCACAGCAGGGAGAGAATTCAAATCTGAGAATGATAGATGCAGAAATGCACCAAAGATACTGGAGGAGGAAGACACAAATAAGCAAACCAATGAAAAGGAGTTTTACTGTTACTCTTGAACTAGAATGGAGAAAATTAGCCACAGAGCAAGAAACAGGTAAAAAGAAAAGGTGGTAGCTGTCATGCAAAGGAAAACATGGATCTCAAAATTACCAAGGCAAAAGTTGCATAATTTGGAAAGGACCTGGGCGTGAATTAGCTTTCTGCATTGCAGTGTCCTCTTTTTCTCACACTCTGTCTCTGTTCCCCAGAGTCAAATAACGTATATTATTGGCAGAATCCACCAGTCTGTCTGCACCCAGCCTCATGGTAGTCACTAGGCTTAACACATTGCTCAGGTCAGCTGTCTGCAGGCTGTCCATGGAGTGGCTCCATGGCTGGAAGGTTGAAGAACATTCCCACCTTGCAGCCACCTACCCATGTCACTGCCCTCCTGCAAGACAAAGCTCTTAGGGACACATGGACACCAGGGTGTCACACCCTGGAGAAAAGGCTCTCCCTGTGCCTGGCCAATATGAATAGTATCAACAAGGAGCTTGGGTGTACCTGGGACTCCGTCTTGTGAGTATCCATCACTAAAATAATGCTGAAGCCAAGGGGTTACATTATCTCCAGACAGAGCTCAACAGCAATTCAATGACCATTTCAGTTTTTATTGTTTCTATGTGTCCATGAGGGGCCCTTTTTTTTTTTTTCTGAATCAATCTGGGTAAAAGTGTAAACAATGTCTTGCAGTCTGTCTCAGT
>RSEF01000030.1:14084-28310 GCA_003993805.1 Himantopus leucocephalus
AAGCCTGCAGAAAACACCAATTAACTTGCAGATCCCATTTGCCGACAAAACTCAGCCTCTTCCCCATGTCTGGCATCTGGCAGTGCTCAACATTTAATTCCAAAGCAGAGCCTCGCAGCCATCACAATCCCTGGGCTGAGGCACATAGTCAAGTTTCCCCCTTTTTTGAAGGAGATCTTTTCACTTTTGTAGAGAACAAGTGACTTTTACATAATTTTTCATGGATTAACATTAATTAATTACTGCTGTAGCAAGATTGTATGGTCCACTTTTTCCCTTCTAGACTACAAAGAAGGTTAACTGATCTTTTCTTCAAATCAGAGATATCAGCTCAACAGGCATCAGGAGATATTTGATGTGCATTTCCATATCCCCCATTTTACCAATGCAATTTAATTAAAAAGGGAAAACACAAGCAGCTTCAGATAATTAACCATTCTGATATACTGAAGTCTTCAACCATGGTCACCAAGAGTTAAACACCTAAAGATCAGCATGTGAAGTCACCTATGAGACACCATTTAAACAGCAACAACATGAATTCCAACTCTGCTCTGAACTCTCGAAAGTGCATTCATGTATTACTCTGGCAAGTTGGAACTGTTCACCAGTGCATCACTGAAGTTGCATCTAAATTCTTCTAGTATGAGAATTATATGAGCAAGCCTTATAGCTTTGACCTGCAACCTTCATCTTTCCAATACTACACCTCTAGAGTTCTATAAGTAGCATTTAGCTGAACCCATACTTTGATGTACAACAGAGGAATCTGCTGAGAATAATTATTATATTCTTCCTCCTGATCTAAAGGCTTTAAAAAACAACTAGCTAGTTATGTGTAAGGCTTATTTGTTAACTTGAAGCTTTTGGATTGTGAATTGCTTAAAAAATTAGGACTTTGTATTAGAAAATCACTAGGTTCACACTTAGATGTGAAGTATTTGTGAGTTTTGGGTAGGTTGGTTTTTTGTTTTTTTTTAACTCAGCACCTTCAAACATTCAAATCCAATCTGACTTCTGCTGAAGTCAACAACTTACCATAGACTTCAGCAGGAACTCTGATTAGAGCCCAGTGTGTCTTTCCAGTACCCTTGCCAATGCCCAATGTCAGGCAGGAAGCATCAGTTAAGTTCTAATGAAAGGCTCAAGTGACCCAGTCAATGAACAAAGCTGAAGTTACTTAAGTATGCTTAAAAACCTATGCCAAGATGGAACTGACAAAGTGGCCATATGCCTAGCAGTTGGCAGACAGCATACCAGGGCAAGCAAGCAAGCCAGCCTTTATTAAGCAGAGTCTATATTTACATACTTTTTATGTGCTAAAATTCTCCATAACTACAGTGTTAAATTGCTACCTACCTGTGAAATAAGTGAGATCATAGATAAAACATTTTTTTTTTTTAAAAGACATACATACATGCCACTCCCAGATTACTTTGAACAGATAATACAAAAAGTTAGGTATGCAAAGGCCTGTCTCACACCCTTTATTGATATTTTAGTTCTCTGACATCCTAGAAGATGACAAGACAGGAAGCCAACATTATTTTAGAACGTAACATCATCACCCCCTTAAACCCAATGTCTGAGTTATCTCTGCCACTACAGATCGTATGTTGCCAGGGCCATCCTGCTCTTCCTTCAGAGTTACACTAGGAAGCTGCAGGTCTCCCTTAAAATCTCCTTCAACTTCTGCACAATCACTTTTTTTTTAAGAGGCACATTTTACATAGAAAAAGGGTTGTGTTTAATTTGAGTGAAACTCAAGGCAAAAACCTAAGAAAGACATGGCAGCCGCTTGTAACTTTCACACAAGGTAGGAGCCAAACTGGAGATTCATCTAGTTAACCACAATTTTCAGGGAACTTGCTAAGCACCAGTGCAAGGAATCCTACTCGTGTGGGAAAGAAATGAGAAGTTTAGCAACATAAACACAAGCTGGACATGGAAGAACAAAGTTAAGTTCTACCTTTATCCTACTGCACATCTGAAGTGATTGAAGTGTATTTGCAATTGAAACCATGGTACATGAGCAACCGGGTCTGCCTCAGATTGCAAATACAGCAGCTGAGGTAGTGGTCAGACTGGCAGTTGCACTGTGGCTTTTTGTGAGTGGCACCTATAATTCTGATTAAACAGAGGTAAACTAATCAATTCAATTAATCTAAAATATTGCTTATTCTATGCCACAGGCAGAGAGATTCCACCTTCTCTACCTCCAGACAGGTTCTGCCAAGAAAATGATGTTAATATGAAACATGAAGAGGAGCCTCTAAGAAAATTTAACAAAACCTTTTAGGTTTATTGGCAGCATGTGGCAACAGTGCTACAGGTAACAGATGGAGAACACATTTCTGCCTCTCCCACCACCTACCAGGTCAACCCACATAAGCAATGAAGCATGAGACCCTCCAGTTTTCAGTATGGCGGGATACTATTTTGCTGCGTACATGTCCAGCTAAGCATGTGCCCTGCTTGGCAAAAACTGTTATTCCCCAACAAGGCAAGGCATCATAAAAGTGATACACTAAAAGGGTTGTTACATTTGAAGACAAGTAGTTATATCTACATCCTGACAGGGCTTTGCCTGCTCTGATATTAAGGCTTTCCACCACAGAAATCTATAATCTCAACTAGATAGCTAGTACTTTATTAGCCTAATGCTTCACTTAGAGCAAACATAATTTATGCCGAACAGATTATATCCAGTCTTAGCCCACCAGTCAACACGCAATCAATCATGGTCATCTTTAACCTTCAGCAGTGAAAAACTTAAGTTTTGCTTTTGTTGCTTCCTTTAGAAATGAAGCATGTTATTTTTGTTTGCATTTAATTTCATTTAGCTTGATTTTGAACCTTTAAAATATATCAAGAGCATTATGGTCTTTGGCTCTCTTGTCTGCAGTGTTTACATAATGTCCCATAGGGCATCATCTGTAAGGTTTTTTGTTTGTTTGCTATTTAATATTTATTTCTGTGTTCCATGCCACATAAGTCAGACAGAAATATTGATGAGAACACATCTCAAGACAGACTCCTTGAAGTCCAGACATGAAGTGCCCTTCCAGATTGAGTGACAGCACAGGTAACTATTCCAAGTTCCATGAACCATGAGGCAATTCCATTTAAGCTGTGTGTCTTCAGCTTGCTTTGAGAAAGCCTCCAAGACAGCAACCAAAACCTTACTACAACTAAGATACACACATTAATCCCTTCACTCATACACTCAGTGAATTATCTTTCCGGGACACAAACTGGATTCATCACTGTATTTTAAATAATTCAGGTTGTCTTTTATCACTTTTATCTTCTACACACTTACACACCAACTGGTTAGTAGTTTGTTCCAGTACCTTACACCTAGGAAAGCAATGCTTTTGGTTACTTAATATTCTTTCCACTCACCTACCCACCTTTAAAATGCTGGTGACATTTATATTCAAGTTGTTTTGAATTTCCCCTCCCTACCACAAATTCCTATAGATTGAGAAATTCTGAAGCAGTAGTTCAAAACTGTATTAGTGAGTTTCTGGAACACTTTAGAACAAGTGTCCTCAGACCTTACCCATTTAAATATCCCTTTTCCATTTCTGCCTGTGTTCCTCTCTCTGTTGTACACCTAAGTCATGTATCTGGCCACAACTGAACTCTCCTGTAAAGCGGTGTTAATTGTTTTAGCCCTCTGTTATTTGATCTCCTTTCCTGCTCCATAATGGACTTCTACTTTCCCTTGTTGCTATCTTCTCATACTCTTAATGAATCTTCTCCTTTGCCTTCTATTTCTCTCTAGTTGTGAACTGATTTCTTCCTTAACCTTTCCAGTTTAGCACTAGTGGCTTATATACTTACCCTTAGTTGTGTAGCTATGCTTTCAGTTTTTGCTTCATTCTTTTTAGAACCTCGGGTACTTACAACCTGTTGCAATTGTACTTGTTTCATACCATGCTTCCTCTCCTCTAACTGCAATTGTCTCATGCTGTAGACCAGAAATTCAATTTCCCCCAACCTTAACTGAACAAGCAAAATTGCAAACTCTAACCTGCTTCACCTAGTACCACAATAAATTTTCTCTTCACCCCAAATATGTAATTGTTTCTTCATTATACATATGAACACCTAAATAATTTTGAAGTCTGTGCATTTACCCAGTTCATCCCAGAGCTGCCTATACTTGTCAGTCATTGTAGTTCCTTGTTGTCTCCAAAGCGACAGACGAGGGTCAGCCATGAACTGTTCTGTTATCAACGTCAACATGCGAGCTCCATTTGAATCTCTCATCTTTAGCATCTCTCGCACCTAGGAAATGAGTCTTTTAATACAAACTTGAAAAAACAAAGCAATCACAGTACAGACAATATGTTGCAGTGTTAAATATCCTACCTCTGTTAAATCAGAAATTTAACTTATGTGATGAAATTTTTAGGTAGAAGAAAGTCTGCCTTCCCAATTTTAACAGTCTTTGGTTTCAGTATCCCATTGCAATTCTTCAGAGACACTTCTTCAACAAGTAATCCACAAGTGTATTATGCAAACTGCTGCAAGACTAATTTCTACAGATTTCTCCCAACATTTTGGAGGTGGGAAGGCAGAGAGCAAAGCTGCACATGGTTGAAATGTTACGTCATGTCCTTAAACTGATCAAGACACACCAGATTGTGGTCCATTGCTATACAACACATTACTAAGTTGCCATCATGTTTCCAAGGCTTTGTCTTTTTTCAGAAAAAGAGGACTTTGAGTAAGACCAAACAAATACAGACTGGCTTGGGGAATGAGGGAGAGAAAAAAGGCAAGGTTTAGAGTACTCAACACACCTTTGCAAAAAGCAAATTGAGCTGCTTCCCCGATCCATGGTATCCGCCCTGGGAGAGGAAGAGTTTAACCTGTTCTTGGACCTGTTCCTCATCCAAATGCCAGCAGTTTTCATCATCTATGCTAGCACCCGCTGTTGGGTCAGGAGCACCTGCAAACAGCAATGAAAGAAATCATTATGTTCTATATAAAGAAGAAAGGTTCATGGGTCCAGGGGATAGGACTATTGCAGAGGGTTTTTGGATTTGTGTTTTATTCTGTTTTGGATGTCTTGGCTTTAATCTAAACATTCTTTAAAACAGGCTGAGATTTCTCCTCAGTAGTCTTAAGCACTTAGAAGTTACAGCCTATGAAAAGGTATTTAGATAAATAATATCTTATAACAAAACATTAAAATCAGGGTGAGGTTTTTTCCTCCCATCTCTGTAGCTACATTAGAATGCTTTTACAAGGAAAATTAGACTTTGCACAGCATTTCTACAACTGTGATGTTAAAACCACTCTCCCCAAAACACCTGTGTAATTCCTGTACCTTCAGCAATCTTGCTCAGGTTTAAGTGACTGCTAGTGAGCGTTGCTATTGATGAAAATGAGGAAATTCATCACCTCGGTGCCTCTGAGCTGTGATGGCTCTGCAAAGCTAAACAAACAGTAAAAGAAATCCCCAAACAAATCCAAAGTCTTAAAGCACTAAAGAAATTTCCATCACAAGTAAGAGTTACAGCTGTGTAAGACTGTGGTTCTTCCAAAGGAGCATTTTCACGTAGTCAGTGCCAACAGCATAGAGTCAGTTCAGAGCAACTCTATCTGAATTAGCCTAGTGTGAACTGAAGTGACTAGATTTACGTCAGGCACTGCTTTGGTCACAGGCTGCTCTAACTCAAATTTTGCAGTTGAGATCCGTTGAGTTGATCTCTCTCCCACCAGTGGCCTCTGCTAAAGGCTGACAAAATTAACTAAAACAAGTTCTTGCACCATCTAGCAATCTATATATTTTTAAAGATGCTTGCACGTCCACTGGATATTTTTTAAAAGGTATTCCAACTGAAATGTCTGAAAAACACTTATCTAGACTGTCAGGGAAACATCTCACAGTAGTACATCACCATACCAGATGTAAGGTATTTTAAGCACGCTCAAGACTCAAGTTAACTTGACATTTTGATTTTGGGCTTGTCACAACTGTGTAATCTCTATCTCCACTAGGTTGTGAGAAGATGTTAGACATTGAATCACATTACACAACCTATCACTTTTAAATCCGAGTCCATGTTACCTCTCTAACCAAAAAAAGGATACTGGCAGGGAACGAGAATTACAGAGTCAGATTTGTAAAAACTTGCTTTTTCAAAGAAGTCCTGAGAACTTGAAAAGCGAAGATAGCTACAACTCTTCAGATATACAGGAATTAAACATTGATCCTATTGATTCAAGCCTTCATTTCACAATTGCAGCTCTGCCATGTAGGTGAAGATTTTAAGCGGTCACAGGGAATGCTGGAATCTTTATTCAATGAAAACACAACTGGAAAATTTAAAGGGTCACAGAGATGTCTTGTCTACTAATTGCTGACAGAATAAAAAAAGTCTTCCAGCTCAGCAACTTACTGAACTGCCTCCAACTGCAGAGCCTACAGCTGGGAACACTGCACAAATGTGTATGTATATACACACATATACATATCTAGATTAATAAGAAATTGTCTCTTTGAAGATGTGAATGAACTCTCCTGCCTTCCACAGGAACCATAACAGTGTCTCAAAAAGACAGGAATCAAGCCCAATACAGTACAAAAACCAAAGACTGAAAAAACCTTCAGTCAGCTACATGAAATACATGCTGATAAGTCTTCAGTTGCAAAGAACAAGATAGAAAGGGAAATAAACCACATGAGAACAAGCAGTGCAGCTGTTGCACAGACCCAGGTTTGCAGTATCACCTTGCAAATAGTTTAAATATTTCATTGCTCTAAAACACACAGAAAAGACCTGTGAGAAGAAGTTACATAAAAGCACTAATATACAAAATATGCTTATATTTATCCCTCACTTCATTGGAGATTTATCTTTAAATAATCTTGGTATGGCTACTTTTAAATTGAATTAAAAATAGCCCAAGATTCCTCAGCTAAGCTTCCCTATTTAGGGAAAGAAAAAAAAATTCCTTCCATAACTGTTTACATTTTATCAAAAGCTCATCAGTTATGATGAGCTGTCAGCTCAGTGTTAGAAGGTTAAATTTCAACACAGCTACCACAGATTCTTTAACAATTGTGTTCCTTTACAGGAAACAAGGGTGCCCACTGCCCTTACCAAAGCCTCTTCTCCCAGCATAATCCCAAATATACCTTCCCCAGGGGCTCAGCAACACTATACTTACACCACCATTATTTTCATGCCAGTAGGCAAGACGACTAAAAGCTGAAGACATCAAGCCAAGGGTCTGAGCTCTACGATGCTGTTCAGCACACTACCACAGATACGTCTGACACACAGCGATTTTTCCTTACAAGATCTTATACAAGCTACACTATGATCAAAATTTTTAATTGAGACATATAAAGGAATTTCAGTATACTTGTAACCAGCACCAGCTACAGTTGTAATTCACTGATCTTCCAACACTGATGGCAGTCTTCAGCAATAGCCATGGACTAAGAAGGCACAGACACAGAGTGTCTCATCAGGCATGAGTCCAAACCACCTTCCCACCACAGCAGCAACAGGCATCCTAGTGGTGCTGCTGGGGAAGTCTCAGTTTCCCCTGCCCATGTCACTCTTGTTTTGGGGTCAAGACACAACCACCTCCATGTATCTCAACCAGGCACTTTTCAAGATCACTGCATTCACTTACAGTCAGGTGAACACCGATTAATCTAGACTGTTTCCTCTTCCACTAAAACGCAGATCACTCTTGGGCAACAAACAGGATTTCTACACTGGCACTTTTCCTCTGAATACATGGAACCGGGTGAGTAGACAAGAACTATCAAGAACAGGAGGGAGCTGCCTCAGGAGCTGCAAGATGAAGCCCTAGCAATACCCCGCAGGAAGGCTCAGCCTCAACACCAGGCAGGGCTGAAGGTTCAACCCAAAGGTGGTGGCTTTGCTCAGGGTGCAGCACAGCCCCAAACAGGCACTGCAAGGCTTCGGCAAATGGATGGTTTGGTTGCAGAGAGGAACATGGGCAGTTCTGAATTTAAACTCTGTAGTGCAGTTTGGCACCGAGACCAAATCCTGTTGTCCACTTGTAAACTAGGGGTAAGTATTACTTACATGTTTTCGAGGGGTGTCATGAGGATAAATTAGTTCACATTTGAACTGTGAAAGTGAAAAGCACTGTATAATTATACTAAATACTAAAACCTGTAATTAAAATGTGTCACTTTATAGACACTAACATACTAATCTCCCCCTCTCCAACCTCTGGTTTTAACTTCTGTCATGACAGGTCTTTGAAATAGGTTTTACATCAGGTACTTAGTTATATACAATAAATAAAGTATTTATACTTGGTATATAAATACAGCCTTACACATTTACTCATACTCTTTTACTAAAATTACTAAATTGCAATCTTACCAAACAAAGCAGGAATACTGTACAAAACTGTTTGTAGCACTAAACACCCAAATAAAATTTGAAAACAGGGTAACAGCCTTTTGTATTTATGGTCATAGCAGGTTATATGTTAAATATAATGAACTCCCAAGTTCCAAGAAGCAGAAGCATTTAAAAAAAAATAAACACTTTGATCATTTCCATATCAATTTTAAGAGCAACTGCTTTCAAAATGAACAACCACGTTCAGGAACTGGTGTTGTTGTATGGAGAACTTCACCTCAAAAAGCAAGCAGAAGCAAAGCAAGTACCATTGAATTGCCTATATTGCGAACTACTCAGGTGCAGATCAACAGTGAAATCTGGTCAAAACAACAGAAAGTAGTCCACTTCCCTGATCCTTATTTCTGAAGTATCACAAGAGTTGTCTTCAAATGAAAACATGGCAAATTACTCATAGCAATACTGAAAGTTTTTTGAACTTCATTTTATAATCTTAAATGGATTGTAGACCAGTTAAATTTTATTTAATGTCATCCCACAGCAGCGTTAAGGAGAAGAAGATAGGGAAAAATTATTACAAATAAAAAACATGACTGAGTACTACGCAAAGATTGAATAGTCCCAGCTAGAAAACAATACTGCTGTACGCTGATTCGCAACAGAATAGTAATTGGTTTTTATACACTTAGTGTGCTCAGAATTATTCTAAATAATAATTACATAGAACCAGTGATCATAAAATTAATGATTCAAAAATATTATTATGCCTTTGATTCCCCAAATGATTCAAAGTTTAGACATAAGTCACTTCATCTTGTACTTTATTTCAGAACTCTTGGGTGGAATAACACCTGTCAAAGAAAAACAGCAACTGCTGTGAAGCAGCCAGTGCTAACAACAGAAAATATGAACACAGGACAGGCTACTCTAAGTTGCTGAGGAAAGTTAATAACCCCCCAACAAGTTTTTAACTTCCAAGAAATTGTTTGTCTTCCATCTGCACATACAGCAAAATCCATAAACTTACCTGCTGACAATGTCTAACCTCTCCTGCTAAAATCCAGGTCTCACAAACGCTACATGGCAATAAGTTTCAAAGTCTACATGGGTGCGGTAGATAAGAGAACTTCCTTATTAGTACAGTCTAGCATGTGTTATTTTCATTTATTTTTACCTTCCATGTCTCAAACCAAAATCTCACTATTTATTTTCTACATAACAATTTTTATTTTAATGAATGTATCTGGAAAAAACCTTTCCTAAAAATATGAATTTCATAAATTATGTTTTCATGTTATTTTGCAGCTATCAATCTACTTGGGTTTCTGAAATGTCTCTAGTTTTGGCTAGTCTTGTTGTTACTTCCCATTCTGGTTCACTAAACAGTTATAAATACATAGGCATTGGAGCACCTCACTTTCATCCTTCTTGAAAGGAAGCTCACTTGTCATTTCCTACATTCTTCTTTTGCAACTAGTCTCTCAGTCAATTTTGCCAGTTTAAGCAGGGCCATATGAAAGATTCCATCATGTTTTTAGTAACATATCTTCTTTAACATTAAACGTTCCCTTTTCTAGTAGATCAGCAATACATTGTATTCTGTTGTTCAGCCCTATCCTACCCTACAATTTCCCACTAAAATCCCCATCATTTCAGTAAATACACTCAGTTGATATTAACACATACTCACCTGTACCTCTGATTGCCCTTTGGAACTTAACAGTACATAGGAACAGCACTAGGTACTCTGAAATTTTATTTTAAAGCATTTTTTTATACGTTTCCTTCTTGAATGCCTCCACCAGCACTTCTAATATGTTACAGATTAATGTTTGCAGAGGATGTACCTAGATCTTCCTGGACAAATACAGAAACAACTGCCCAGCCACCTCTGCTTCAGAGAAGACAAGTGTATTTAAACCGCTTTCTCCCAGGTCCTCCCTCTTAAATCTGAGTTCACCTGCACATGGTTTTGTACTGGCAAGTGACTCACACTGCAAGCTGGAGAATCAGAAAATGGGAGAAAGCCTGGGAGAAACCCATATAGACATTTAAGAATAAAGATTGCAACAGCAGCATGAAACACTCAGAAAGAAACAGTAGAACTTAAAAGGTAAATATGAAATTGTTTGCTAGGCTGTCCTTGTACCAATAAAAGGCAGACCCTTTTCTACCATGCACATAATAGCAAATCAATGCTAATAAGAGATTAATATGCAAACAGACACACCACCACCACCCCCCACCCCCATCTTGCAGTTACTTTCCTATTTCCACTCAAATTCTCAGGAATTTAGTTCGACCTTCCAACCAATTCATTTAAGTGAAAATTTCATACTTAAGAAAAGACAGATCCAAGAGGACAAACCCAGCTGACAATCTGTCATCCTGACTGTTCTCTTCCTAGGCTTACACACCTGCCAGCCTCAGCTAAGGACGATCCAAACCGACATCCAGCTCCCTGAGTCAGCAGCCCCAAATTGAAACTCCATGTGAAGCCAAGAGTTATGCAGTGTAGGCATCAGGGTATCAATACGAATACCTACGGTTGTCTTCAGTACAGAAGATTAGACCCCACAGATCTCCAGTTTTGAAATCAGAATATGTACAGCTGTAGCAGTGTCACAGGAGAAAAATCAGAACACAAGTCTTACCAAATGCTAGAGGCGCTTTTTGTGCTCTAAAAACATATAAAACCCTCTTGTAACATAATCACCACCACGTGAAAATTAGCATGGCAAATACAGAAGAGGATTCCCAGTAAATCACTCTGCTCTCCTGAAGGTTAGTGAATAGACAACACATTCCTGCGCTTCTAACTGCATTGCCTTATTTTGTCCTGCAGTGAGGCTCAGCCATGAAGCAAGAAAGGATACTGCATCATTTCTATCCAGCCAGGAACTTAAAGGGATTTGTCATTTCAAAACTCACGTCACTAAGTCATTTCGCTAGATCAGCCAGTAACCGCCTTCACAAGGAAAGTGGCCAAAGCCAGTCAAGCACTGCATAAGACGGAATTTTGAGCAAATGAACAATTACCCAATTCACCTTTTGTGAAGGGAAAGTACTGCAGTTGTTCCATCTCCCTAGGCAGTTCATAAGCAAGTCAACAGATGCTGTGGTCAGAGCTCTTCAAAGTCCCAGATCATTCTTATGTACAAACAAACAGTATTCAAGAGCTGATTTCTTTTGCCTATCACTGGAAATATATGAAAACTAGAAGTAGTACAGCCACCACGAGAGAAGAAAGAATTTAAAAAATTGAAGTTTTATATAAAACAACCCGGAAATTAGAACACTTTTAGGTAACACTGAAAAGAATTTCCTCATCCAACTCCAGATTCAGGACTTCCCTTTGATCAAAGCTGTTCCTGGTGTTTCTGCGCCAGGTCTCCTCTTACATTTGTAAGAAAGTTTTTGTAAGTTTTTCCTCTCGATTACCTGTGCCTGCAAGTAGTGTTCAATATAATCCCTCTTCAAACACTAGTTTATTGAGGTTAAACTGTTCAGCGCAAGACAGGTCTACAAGACAGTTTTGTATTACAAACTGAACGTCTGCAGCACAGGAGATATGACAGAGTGAACGGTGATCTTACGTTCACCAGCCTATACTATTAGAACCGGAGATAAATTTCTTTTGGTTATTTTTCGTAGATTTTTTCTAGTTAACTGTGTTCTTTTTAATTTAAGGAATTTGATTACATATCAAAATAACAGAATTAGAGCATGAATCCCAGGAGAACACTTACTCGCTACATAATCAGAGGAACTTACTTTTTCCTTAGAAGAATCCTGTAATTTTTTTAGCATTGTAAACATATAAAAAAAATCAGACCATTGTTTTATGGCATTCAGAGGAAAAGAAGGAGACTACAGATCCTCTTGTGTAGCCCAGTTTTCTTTGGTAATATCAGTTTATTTTCTTACACTGCCTGGATTTTCTACTTCAGTTTTTGGTATTTTATTAGGAAATACTGTCAACAAAGACATACTGCAATCTCACTAGAAAGACAGCAACACATGTAAGAAGCACTTTAGTTTTGTGGACATTTTTAAACTACCCTACTCAAATTCATTCTGAAATTTCATAATTGATCATGAGCTTAGTTTTTTGTTTGCTATTCATTTTGCTATTTGGGCTGTGATATAAATATCAAATCTCTCTCAAAATACTTAGTAATGAAGTAGTAATGAATAATGAGATATTTTGACAATAAGAAAATAGCTGACAAAGACTAACATGCCTATGATTAACACAATTACTGACTTAATGTTGATGAAGTTTAAGCTGTCTGCAACAGCTTGTCATTTCTCTTACATTAGCCATAGTATAGCTAATACAGCCATATATAGCCACCACCTGTTCTTCCTTTCCCACCCCTGCCTTCACCTTTTCTAATCACCCTTGAATATTTGCATCTTCTGTGCCACTCATACTCACCATAATTCTTCCATCCCCTTAATTCCTTATGCTCAGGCTATTATCAACTCTCATGCAATATGTGACTTCAGCTTACAACATTTGAGCACCTTCCTCTGTTGCTTAGTGTCCTGCATCTGCTTTTTAGCTTTCCCTATCATCACCAGGCAACTCCACCAATCACCTTCTCATTATGTTCCATAACAACTAGAGCAACCGCCTTGCTTCTGGCCACATCCCTATAGCCCACAAAGCCAAAAGAGCGCACTGCTCCTGAAATTCACCTGCCTGACTGGGCCTGCAAGGGTCACCAGACCCTAAGGAGAGGGGCTAGGCTGCAGATGACTCCTGTTACTGGAAAGACTCCCTTTGTTCTGCCTACACTGTATCTAACACACACGTGTTTTTCTTTCTTTTATATTAAGCAGCTTGGTTGTGTTTGTATTGCAAATTCTTTGGAATAGGGTCATCACTCAAATATCTAACACAAGAACTGTTCCTGTCAATGAACAAACAAAAGAGATCTTTTTAGATATTTAGATAACTTATTTTCCCCTCCAAGTTGCCCTTATGCTTACAGTTCTGGTCACCTTAGAAGACATTTCTATCAGGCAATCTTGCAGGAACACAGGACTCTAATAAAGTAGCTGGGTCAGCTCAAACCCACAATTACCCACTTTCAGTTCAGCAGGATCCATGGAAAAGCCACCTCAGAAGCCTCAAGTCACACCCAGCACCCTTTAACAAATGTAAGATGTTCAGTACAAGAATCAGAGCCATTAAAACCGCATGCAGCAGAAAGAGCAGGAAAGATCAAGACCTTTGCTGATGCTGTAGGCTACTGCAGCACTAACAGGAAAAAGGCATTGAAATACAGGTTTCCTATTTCTCCTGACTTCATGCAGAAATCAAATCCCGAAGGATAATAAAAGTGTATTTAATGAATGAAAAAAAAACCAGTAACACCTACTTACTTTTACACTTTACCATTAAAACAAAATTACACAATCAAAATGTCAGATTATTAGTTCAAAAAGAGTAACAAAAAATGCCGTTGGTAAGACAGTTCCTTTAAGCAATGTGGCTACAAAAAAACCACCACTACTCCGTTTTTCATAGCTGGAAAATACAAGCATGAAGCAGATCAGGCCACATATTAACAGCGCTGGAGACATCAAGCTCTGCTTATGAATTATTTTCTCTTTTCCAAAAAGTACTGCTTTCTAAACATCTTAAAGCGAAGGTTCAGAATCCTCTTTTGTAAACACCACAGGAACACAGAATAATTCCAGCTGGAAGGAACCTCAGCAGGTCACACTCCTGAATGCCACAAAAAGGCTCAAAACCAAAGAAGAAAGGAAGCAAAAGGAAGAACAAGTATCAAACTCACCATGGACTTGATTGATTTCTGAATTCTGAGAAAGAATTTCA
>RSEF01000030.1:28410-80356 GCA_003993805.1 Himantopus leucocephalus
GCTGCGGCTCCCCGCAGTGGGGACAGAGCTGCCGCCGCCGGCATGGTGCCTCCGGCCAGCCCGGCCGCCGTGGCTCCCGCCTGCCCCGAGGCCTCGAGGACACTCACAGCTAGTTATGGCTCTCGCAGACTTGACCGCCCCTGCACGGGGGCCGGACGACGGCATGGCTGCCAGGCCTGCCGCTGCTCCGACACCGCTCACAGCAGCGGCGACCCCCCCAGCACCGTGTTACGCTAACACCTCTCAGCGTACAGGGAAAGCTGAGGCATTCACTGTAACTCCCTTACTCACAGAACCAGTTTAAGCCCACAGTCCAGGCTAACCAACCAGGGTTTCTTTGGATAATGGTTAGTTTGCTCTCGCTTGTTAACAGCCAGAAAAATATAATTATTAAGCCCTGTCAAATCCTCCTGGCTTTGTATGACATCTGAACTCAGCATCTCTTCTACAGGTGATTAAAAATTCCACCGCAGGAGGGAAATGTCCCCCGCAGATGGGAGCGGTGGTAGGAACTGTGCCCACTCCCTGCGCCTCTCCTCTGCTCGTCGCTGTGACCGCTCCGAGTCACTACTGACCGATGGTTGCTGGTCCAAAAAGTAGTTGACGGCTTTTCCGTAACTAGGAGAGAACCCTGAACAGTCGTGCCTGGCAGTTTTCACAGCGTAACCAGACCCTAGAAGAGACCAACAATGAATCCGGTGATTTATCTTCTCCAATGGAAAAATGGCTCTAACTTTTTATGTTGCAACATAGGCATTGCCACAAAATTATCACAGTGTTGGAGAATTTGCAGGTTAAAAGTTGTCTTGCTTCATAAATTAAGAAGCTATTTGTACATTTACATAAGTGTGTTCTTCATTAACCTTTAATGAATAGAGTAAAAGTTATTTCACTATCCACCAAATTTAAAACCAACTTGTAAATCACATTTATTAAATAGTAGGACCTCTTCTCATCAGACCGTAGCTCACGCTCCAAGGCTTAGGAGTCAGAATACCTCCGTACACGGTCTGCACACCATTTCTACCACTGCAGTTTTGGTATTACTGACAACAATTCCATGCTCTTTTTCTGAGCTAATCCCAGTGGAAAATGCAAACTGCATTGCTTCTGCAGAATATTCTGGACAAGAATTACCAAATTATGCTCCAAAAGTCTGGTAGAACTGGCACACGTTTTAATTGTTTTGGGTTTAAAAAATGAAAGCTGAAGTCCAAGTCATCAGTCCTCAGTTTATTTATTTACTTTTGGACGACCAATATCCATGGAGCAGCAAACCTTTCCTTGCCGCGCTCGCTCGTGATGTCCAGCCTCCATTAACGGTGGTTTCCCCACGGATTGCAAGTGCTCGGCAGGAGAGACCCAGAGCCATGCCTCGCTCGCGCTGCTGGTGGCGGCCTCTGGTTTCGTTCTCTCCCTGCTCTGTTCGACACAGGATGACAAGCACAGAAGCAAAGCACCAGCTCAGAATGCCCTTCCAGCTGAGTACGTTGTAGGGGGTAGAAAATCAAGGTTTGCAGATTGCAAAGGAGCAAACGGGACTCCCCCGCATCCTGGGAGGAACCCAACCACCCAGCAAGGGTGGGGAGAGGGTCTCTCCTGACGCTGCCGTCGCTCCCGCTGCAGGAGACCCCGCCAGAGCAGCCGCCTCGGCCCAGACGCAGACCGGTGCCGGGGCGCAGCCCCGAGACGTGGCTTGCTGCAGCCCCCAAAGGCTAGCTGGAGGCTGCGTGGAGTCTGGCGAACTGCAGATTAGATCCAGGCACCTGGCGTGAGAATTGGGCGAGCTTTAACTCCCCCGTCCGCCTGTGGGTCGAGTCTTGGCTATGAACCAGAGCTCTGGAGTCTACCAGATGGCCAGGTGCCACAACGCCACGGCACTTCGACAAACACGCCGCATGACAAATTTAGGTTTTAACGTGCTGTTGGGCCAGGCGCTATCTTAAGAGAAGACATTTACAACTTAGAGTCTATAGAAGTGGGTGCAAGTTTGAGTGCGTCTGTCATATATTTGTCTGTTTCCTAGAATGAGAGACATCCTCTGTTCAAAATCACCCTAGATATCAGTTTTTACTTGACCTCAATAGTCGTTAAGATGCATTTTGAGTCTGGTTATAGATTTCTCCCTACCAAAGTCCTTCATCTCATCTCATATGAGATCCCTTTCTTTTAATAAATCTCATCTTTCTAAAAGCAATCCTAGAGCTTTTAGTCCAAAATATAATAGGAGACTTATTTTAATAATCAGGAAAGGAAATTGATTTTTTTTTCCAAGAAAATTTCTAGAGAATAGTAATAGGAGCATCTGAAAAGGGGGAGTTCAGTTGTAAGCTGGTTTTTTTTAATACTGAATGTTTAAATATAGCAGTTAAAAAACCATACCATTGCATTCTGAACAGTGATTAAAAGGAAAATATACATATCCTGAAACAAGAAATGCAAGCTTCTGCTCCACTTTTGTGAATAATATGATACAGGAAATTTTAAGGTGAAAACCTAAAAAAGCAACTGGAGTTACAGATAGCATTAAGATTTTGGCAAAAGTGGTAAACCTATTAGTCTAAAAAAGAGATTTAGGATTGGAAATACGGAACCTGTATTTTACCCTTCTTGCTCAAGCTAAGGATGTTTCAAAAGCCAGGAAGGAAATGTTTTGTTATTGAGTAAAAACAACAAACAAAATTGGGACAGGACAAAAAGGGCATCATTTATTCTGACATTAAAAAATTACAAGTAAATTTACTGTATTCTCTATTGTGTCAATCCACCTGCAAACCCACCTTTGGCCCCAGCACATTTTTAATGCATAAAAGCAATATTTGTAGCTATTTATATTTGATACAGTTAAAACTGATTCCTATACAGAAAGTGTGGGATGAATACACCACATTTTAGCGTTCTGGATTTCAAGAGCCTTAAAATCCTTAAGAAGTTAAATAATTAAGAAGTCGTTATTGCACAGGAGTCCAGCATTCGCTGCAGCATCAAAGGGAAAATGTTTTGAATTGGCAGCCCTCCTTGCTGACTGCTGAGAAGAGCGGACTGTACTGGAGGTCTCTCCTCAGGAAAAAGAAAAAGTGGGGTTAAAATTCACCGTTCCTGGAGAATGAAATACGTGGTACGCGACCCGACAGCAAAGTTCAGGGCTCCGTCAGCGCAGGTGACCAGGCGATCCCGTCTCAGAGCTGTTCTGCAGTCGAAGTGGAAGGAATATGCCGGTGGTTTCATTTGTCTTGACGAAGACTCTCCACCGCGAGGACAGCAGTGCTCCTGGCACTGCAAAGCCAACGGAGAAAACGGAATCACCTTAAAAAACGGTAATTTCTTCCGCCACTGGCTCTAAGGATTATACAGCATAGTGTCTGTGGTGGGGTGAACGGGACCTCTGTTTTGGACGCTCGTCATCTGATACAGAAGCACAAGTCCTAGTCTAATCTGGGTTGTCAACTCTGTGTGCTGCCAGCAACTGCTCGCGGCCAGAGCGCCTCGCTGCTGACGGAAGGGGCTCTTCCAGCCCACCACCCTCTGCCCAGCCGTCCCCGGGGCCCTCTCCTTCCCACCCGCACGGAAGGGCCGCGGTGCCACGCTTCTAGCTGGCTGCAATGTGGTAAGGAAGTACTCGGGGACGGAAACTTCAGGGGTGGAGATTCAGCAGCTGCGGGGAACTGAAACTCTCCTAATTCACTACAGGTGTTATGTCCTGCACAGCCCCAGCTGCTGAGAGGGGATAAAGCGAGGGACTCTGGTTCCCACCTCTGGAAATGCTGGAATAACCTAAAACCGCCCGTTGCCTCCCCAGGAGCTAACTGAAACAGCTTTATCTGCAGTCACGACACCCTTGAAATGACTTAAGGACTAAATCTCCGACCCAAGATGTAACATCAACATGCTAAAAAACCTACCGAAGCCCCACAAAGCAGAAGTGACCCTGTAGGGACACTGGCATTGCAAGTGCCTGTTATTTTGTGTGTTTGCACTAAAAAGCCATTGGAGACGAGCTGTCAGCCTGGCACCACTTGTAAATGATACTTAAAATTCTCTTCATTTTATTTTTTTAAATAGGGTGACAGACTTTTTCTGCCATGAAGATGTCAAGGACACCTGGCTGGAAGGAAAACAAGTAAATCTGTCTGAAAGGCAGCACGCACAAGGACCTTTATGCCACGTATAAGCTGTGAAATCTATTAACATTTCAGATATTAATACAAAAGTAGTAGCAGCAGCTGCCACCTTCTTTATACTATTCTGCGAGCCGTCCACAGAAATGCAATGTAAGAAAACAGACTGCAGTTTTCTCCTTTTTTGTCAAATCAGTTTACTAGTTAATTGGGAAGAAATAGGGTGTTATAAATACTATGGCCTAATTCTACAAGTCACTTGCAGGATGAGCCCTAGGCTTGTGCGAGCTGAATTTCATGGCCCTTCTTGAACACCCAAACTAGTGCAGAACACAAATCCATTCATTTTTTATATAGATTACCAAATCAATTTATTGTATCCCAATCCTCTAAACTTGTCAGACTCGCTGGTCGCCACAGTTGGCAATGGAGCAGCTCGCTGTCGTTTTGGTTAACAGGAACAAGTCGGAATGTGTCGCTGGCGAAGTCCCGTGTGCTGGGGGACGAGGCTGCCCGACCGACAGCTGTGCGCACAGCTGGCAGGGCGTCCTGCCACGGGGAGCTGTGCCGGTAACCACGCAGCACGCCGTCGCGACTTCGCCGCCTTATTTGGAGATGTTAATGAAACATCATCATTTCAACCAGAATATGTACTTATTGTCTATATAGTCTGTGAAAAAACAGGCTCATAGCATAAACTTGAGATGGGTGTTATATATTTAAAGCTGTTAATATGATCCAATGAAGTGATCCCCATGCGAAACTTTTGAACTTTCGACACCATGCCGCACGCCTGTAACACCCGCTGCGCCATGGCAGAAAGGGAGGAAATTTCATATTAAAATTTGTAGCAATAGCACTAACGCCGGGGCGCTCTGCACCGAACAAGCGCCTACCACCACGCACAGCGGGTCCCCAGAGGCAACAGCCAAAACGCCAAACTCTCTCCGGGAAGGACCGAACGGTTTCACGTTGGCATTTTTCTGTGGGGTACAGCAGCACCGACGCAGGACTGAGGCCCGGGCTGCGGGTCTCGGTGCCGCAGCAGGCCCACACGGCTCCGGGCCCCGCAGCGGGCGGCGAGGCAGGCAGTGGCCGGCGCGGCCCGGGCCACCCGGCCCCGCCGCCCCCCCGCCGGGCGGTGGCCGCGGCCCGGGAGCGCCGCTGGCGGGACCGGCGGGGCGCGGCCCGCACGGCCTGTCACGGCTCCGGCCTCAGTCCGGTCCCAGCCGCAGCCCCGCCGGGCGGCAGCTCTGCCCCGGCTGCTCCGGGCCCCGAGGCCTGGGGGAGAGCCGGGAGCCGGGCGCGGGGCCCCGCCGCTCCGGGCAGGGCCGCGGTGGAGCCGGGGCGGCGCGGCGCGTCCCCTGCCCGGCGG
Source organism: Himantopus leucocephalus (assembly GCA_003993805.1). Classification (NCBI taxonomy): domain Eukaryota; kingdom Metazoa; phylum Chordata; class Aves; order Charadriiformes; family Recurvirostridae; genus Himantopus; species Himantopus leucocephalus. The sequence continues at coordinate 33,904 of RSEF01000030.1, forward strand.
GGCTCGGCGGCAGAGCGGGGAACCCCCCCACCACCGCCGCCCCCCGCCCCCGGGGCTGCGGGAGGCCGCGACCTGCCCGGCGCCGTCCCGCGGAGCGCTCGGAGGCAGCGCAGCCCTCCCCGCCCCCGGCACACTCCAGGGAGCCGTTTCACACGGAATCACACGGGAGCGTCTCCCCCATCTGTGCAAGCCGAGGCACCCCCACCCCCACCTTCTCCTCAGTCCCGGCAGAGCCTCCCTGCCATTATGTTCCACCATCTCTTGGCCAGGCCGCTCGGCGGGCGGCCGAGGCAGCGCGGACCTTAGCCATGCCCGCCTGAGGCCGCCGGCCGGAGCAGCCGCGGCCGGCCCGCAGCAGGTGTGTTTGCATGGGGGTGCGGAGTTTGCATGCGGTGGGGTCGCCTTCCTCCGGCCCGGCTCCCGCCTCGCCCGCGCCCAGGCCCCGCCGCGCCGCGGGCAGGCTGCGGCGGAGCGGCCTGCCGGGGCCTGCTCGGCGCGGCGCGGCGCGGCGCGGCTGGGGCCGCTCCGGGGCCGGCGGCTGCCGGAGCCTCGCGCCCCCCCCCCACCCCCGAGCACCGGGGGCCGCCGGCTTCGCGCCAGCTCGGCGGGGACGGGCCGGGGGGGGGGGCGCGTCGCTCGGACGCAGCCGCCCCGCTTCCCGCGCTCGCCCCGCCGCCGGAGGGGCCGCGGCCTCCCCTCCCCAGGCGTGTGTCCGTCGGTGTCCCCCCCCCCGCCCGTGGCGGCGGCCGTTCCTCCCGCCCGGGGCTCGGTAGGGCCGACCCCGGGCCGGGGGGCGAGCGGGCCCGGCGGCGGGAGGGAGGGGGGGCCGCGGGCGCCGCGGCGAGGGGAGGGGGCCGCGGTCTGTCAGCGAGGCGGCCGGGTCCGCGGCGGCCCGCAGAGGCGGGAGCGGCCCGCCCGGGCTGAGGGGCTGAGGGAGGGCCGGCGGGAGCCGCCTGTGCGGAGAAGACGGGGCTGAGGCAGCGGAAGAACATGGTCGTTTTCCCCAGAATGGGGTGGGGATGAGGGATGTGGAGAAAGTGCCAGATCTGAGCTCTCTCGGCAGGGGAAGGGGGGGTGAAGGGTTGTGCCCGAGACCTCTGCTAACAGTTACAGGTGCAGCCCGGAGAGCAGCGGGGCTGCTCGGTGTAGCCGAGCCTGGCAGCCGGCTGGGAGCAAAGCCTCGCTGAAGAGCCATCTCACGGCTGATCCCGGAGAGGATGGGGCTTGGCGCGTAGGCGGAGGTAGTTACTGGTTTTACCAGTGCGAGGGTGAGTAGCCAAAAGAGGAGCGGGGTGAATAATGTCTGGATTTGGGGTGGCTGCCAGGCAGGCAGGAGGAAGGCCCTGGGTGGCAGGGGGAAATCGGGGCGAGGAGCAGAGCCGCCACGGGCCAAGGCGGGCGCAGAGCACTCCTGTGGAGGGACGTGGGCACCGTGGGGAGCGGTGGCCTCGATGAGGGATGGCCCCAGAGAGGCGCGGGGCCGGGCGCAGGGCCGTGGTCAGCAGCCATGTTGCGGGGTGGGCGCCGCGCAGGCGGTGCGGGGCCGTGTCCTGGCCTCCCCCCGGCCCTGGGTGTGGGGAGGCGGGGGGGCTGCAGCGCTCCTCTTTTCAGTGCCTCAAGGAGAGTTGAATAGCAAAAAAAAAAAAAGAAAAAAAAAAATCAGCTCAGCAGCCAACTCGGTGCGGCGAGGAGGGGGCAAAGGAACTATTTTGCAGGCATCTCGCTGCTGCGGAAATGGGTTTCTTGAGGGGAGGGAGGCGCGTGTGTGGGTAATCTTTGTAGTAACGCCGTGCAGAGAAGAGAAAATGCCACTGGAGCGGCCCCAGATGCAGCGAGGAGTGGGGAGGGCGGACGGGAGAAGACCTTGATGGGCCACCCCGCGGCCATGGGCATGAGGGGGCAGATGTGACGTGTCTCAGCAGCCACCCCGTGTGCTGTGGGGGAGCAGAGAGGGGGGAGCAGCCCTTGGTTAGCGGGCTGTCTCCCAGTGCTGTGGCCGAGCCTGCCTGGTGCTGCAAGAGATCCTATGAGGATTTTTATTGCGGTCTCTTTGTTAGCTACAGACAGGCACGCACACACTCACAGCTTTCAGCCAGGTTGTGGGAGGTAAGTGGGGGAGGAGAGGAAGGGAGCGTGTGGGGCGGCACTGGGGAGCAAGGGGGCTGCGTGGGCCGGGCACGAGGGGAGCAGGGGGACAGGGCTGCCGCCGGCCCCACCGCCACAGAAAAAAAAAGAGCCCCTGCGATTTTCAGGGACTTGTTGGCAACTCAGCGAGGGTTGCCATAGCTTTTTATGTAGGGTGACCAGAACCGGCTGGAACTGGTTTGAGGCAGATCAGCTCCTGAACACAATGCAGTCACTGAGCTACTACAGTGGGATAGCTTCCTCCCTTCATGGCAGCCAAAAGCAGAGGAGCTTGCAGAAAGATACCATCCCAAAACAGTATGTGAATGCACACTTTAGACACACAGCACTGGTATGTGGCTAATATAGTCATAAAGGATTCTGTATATAAATGTACATATTTGCAGTAACTGAGATTACTTTGGCTTTTCGTGCCTTTTTATGCTTAAGGAATGGGCAAGAGCTGAGATTTATGACCCTTATTAAAATATTTTTGCTTTGCAAGGGTGGGACACCGGTTATGCAGTCTATTTTAAAACTAAACTAAATAAAATTGATTGAATGATTTGTAATTGTAGTTATGCTTGTGACTGAAGAATGCTGCTTTGCATGCTGTTTTATTTACAGGGTGCTGTCTTGTGGTTTTCTTCTTCAGGAGACGTTAAGGGGGGGGGGGGGGCTGTGCCTTTCTCTAAGGCCGAAAAGAAACAATATTGTTGTAGAATTGTGCATAAAAGCATTGCAAAGATGCTGTAAGGCATACCCGTTTTCCCTTTTTTTTTTCTCCTTGTAGGCCTATTGATTGGGGCTGCCTTTAACCCTTTCATATTTGCAGAGGTAATGCATCTGTGGCAGTAACTGGGCATTGGCTAAAAAAATCTTTCAAAGGTCAAGGTTCACAAGGTGAGATGTGGTGGTTTGGGTATGAATATAACAATAGCATGAAGGTACATGTATGTGAAAAGTAAATCTGGCTCCTGATTGCACACTTGGCACATTAGTAAGGAGACAATTGTTTTAAGTGTTACTAAAGAAATGCTATTAACATCCTCCCGTTTTAATAGGATTAAAGCTATTATTTGTGAAGACTTACGGATATCTTAGCTAAATACAGTATTATCATTGAAATATCTTATATCCAGATGTATGTTTTTTCACAGTGTAGTGATACGGAATAGGCCTCTGAGTGACAATCATAAATTGTGAACCACATGGCAGTGAACTGTTCTGTGTTGTATTACAGCATTACACATTCGGAATCTGCTGTCTAATTATTTAAAGGTTGCTCGTTTGGCCATATCTGAGTAACGCAATACTTAATTCTGAATTAAGGTCTTGAGTGTTAAACATGTACTTAATATAGCCTACATGGAAAAAAAACCCCATATAAAATAAATAGTATGGATGGTGTTTCTTAAACTGTTGTAACCCAGGGAGGATTTTGCAGCAGCCAAGTGGAAAGACGTATTTTAGAGGTTTGATGGAGCTCCAGTGGGTTATTAGTGGCATGAATTATAATATTGTGCAGTAATGAAATAAGAATAGGAAACCGGATGGGCAGTGCATCAGCTCCTGAGGGATGACTACTTTTAACTCAAAGCAATGGATAATGGATAGGATTTTTTTTTTCCCCCTCATCTAAAAAATAAATGTGTACTTAAATTTGAGCTGGCATTTGTGCCTTACAGTGAAAGCTGAAGGATTCAGAGAGAGGGAGAGGGGGAGAGAGAAGAAAGCAGTAATGAGTATAGCAAAGGGAAGAACAAAGGCTGTTAGAGCTTACACATTGGAACACTAAACATTTTGCCTTGGGGATTCTTTTGCTAGAACTGTTACTTCCTATAACGGGAAATCAGCGACTCTAGAATCTTAACCAGTATGATTTTTAAAAAATCTGACCAGTCCCGGCTGTGTTAGCTGGTTTGGTAATCTACAAGCAAGATAAATATGGAGGCAAAACACTGAAAATGTTCTGTTCTAGTGTGCAATGAGGGTCTTTTCCTCTGTGCTCAGCAGAATAAAGTAGACAGTCTTAAAAGCCTTGAGAGGCTGTGGATATTGGGTAAGTTGTATGGTGGCTGATGATAGGCAGGGTGCCTGCATCAGAGAGTCACAATACAAGGGAACCTTTTCATTTCTGACTGCAGTAGGTTACGTAAGGTATTTCGATATTAATTGTAGAAAACTGAAAATAGCATGCTGATGTTTAGCCTGAAATTATGGGTTTGTGGTTTTTAATACAGCTACAATGTGTTGTTTCTCCGATTTGATAGGGCAGTAAATAGTTTATGTGCCTAACAGATTACTGTGCTGATTTCGGTTCATATTTTTCATAATTTGGAAGCAGAGGTTCTATGTTTGACTATTAGACATCCGTAGCAAAATTATGCTTGCAAACATGAATTCTTGTTGCATGATAGGAATAGTATCTATTGCTGCTGATGGTGCATGTTCTTTTCCAAGTGTCAGCTAAAATTCATATATTACATGAGAGCACCTCTTAGATTTATTTTTCTCTCTACCAGAATAGTAAGCAGTTTTAAAATTGTAGTTTCTTGAATTGTCACAAAATTCAATGTATCTGTTTTGTTTGGATTTTTGAACAGAATCTGTACTATGAATTTTTATTTTTAGCAAAGGAGGTTTTGAATTTGCAGGGGTTTCTGTAGGCTCTAAGATGAGAAACCTGAATAGATGCTGGAGTCCGCAGTGTTCTTGGTGAGTTTTATTTTTATAGTCTAATAATATTTGTAAATGCTCTTCACCAGGAGATTTTGATTTTGCATGTAGGCCAGCTTTCCAGCAGAAAATACTGCTTAATGCTGGAGGGTTGGTCCTCTGTATCAGCAATCACAATCTCATTTTGCATTGAGGCTTGTCTCAGGTGGTTGATCTTCAGAATACGGGTGATGATTTATCAAGTTCCAAGCCTCTTTTGAATGAATTAACTGACTTTGTTTCTCTTATAAGTATGTATGTGTGTTAGAATATAAATATGCATACAGATTGCTGGGAATGTATTTAAAAACAAAACCCAAAAACCTTGACCCTAACGTTTTAGGGCCTGTTTGTTGCTAGCGTTGCACAGGCGGGCCCTGCCTGACTTGCAGTGCTCTCACCGAGATTGTCTGCAGCTGCTTCACGCTGTTTTTGAGCAAGAATTGCCATCCACTGAAAAAAAAGTACATTAAAGGAAATGGGCAGGAAGCAAGTGCCAGTGATTCAAATTTGCATTAAATTGGGAATCTCAAAATTCTATTCATTATTGTTGCACATCCGAATTGTTCACGTGTAATTGTCCCAGCCCATTTTACATATAGAAGTACAAAATTAAGCCCCTTTTTTAATTCAATTTTAAGTCGGGTGCAAAAAGAATGGTACGGGGATTTACCTGCTTTTCATGAATTCACCTCTGCTTTGGGAGAAATTCAGGAAGTTGCTAGGCGCAAAACCTTACCTGGATCTCTCAGTAAATACAGGTAGTTTTCATTTGGCCAGCTGTAGATAGAGATGGTCTGTTCAGCTCCATATGGTGTGGGAAAGGAGATGCCTTGCCCACGTGTTAAAATAGCCCGGTTCTTTTTGCCAGACAAAGGCTGGTAATAGTGAACTTTGAACCAGTTGCATGTGGTTCTCTTTGAACTGTGCTAGAGGTAGTTCAGTAGTGGTGGGAGAAGAGGAAATGGACAGGCTTCAGAAGATACACCTTCTCTTTCCCTGCCTGTTTTCTCCTACCCCAAGAGAACTCGACATACCCATTTCGCAAAAAAATAAGAAAGTTCAAAAATGGAGGAGTTAGTCTGCAAGATGAGGCTTCTAAGGAGCCATAAACTGCAAGTAATTCTATTTTGTCTGTCAAAAACCCCCTGTGGAAATTTGCTTAAGAAAACAAACAAAAATCGTCAAGAACTGTCTTTACTTAATTATCCCTATTGCAGGGGGAAAGGGCTCGTCTTTTAAAAGATCAGATAAGAAGGATCCACAATCAGGTGCAGGATACAGTAGAGAAGAGGACAAAGACAATTACCTGCGGTTTTATGATCACTTGTAAGCATGGCTATGTTTTGAAAATGGTGGTAACGTGCTTACAGTTGTAAACAATTCAGGCTCCTTTTGGGGATATCTTACTTGTTGGTTGTACATGGCTTGGTAATCCATAATTGCAAAACTCAGCTAAGTGATAAGTACAAATAGCACTTGACTATACCTCACATTAAAGACTTGAGTGAGAGACTCCTCTGCAGAGGTCTTGTATTCCTGACGCTCAAAGCTTGAATCCATGGGGAAACTGATTGAAAAAAGTTTTGCCTGTATGAATTAACAGCAAACAAGGCAACAGAAATTCTCAAGCTTTAGTCTGGCTGCAACTGCATCTGCATTCTGTGCGTGGAGATAAGTATCATCCTTGTGGCCTCTGGGGACTCCCAAATTATTTTGTTTACCGGGAAAAGACAATGCGCATACGCATGCCCTGTAGGTCTGTCTCTGTGCCAGGTTATAGCAATACACCAGGAATGGCATGCAAGTGCCATTCAGTATCTTTGTGATTTTTTCTGTGACTTCCATCTTCTGCCATCGCAAATGGGATTTGCTACCATTGTTTTCATTCCTGGTGTATGTGATGTTGAACTGCCCAAATTTGTATGGAAGACATTCCTGAATTGAAAAGTTAAAAATATTGTAAGCAGTTACAACCGAACTGCACTTCTGTTCAAATCAACAGAATACACTTGGTAATGCATTGACTTTGATGGGTTTATTGCTTGTTTGTTTTCACCATTTGCTAGTTTAAAACAACTCTTGCAGCCAGTGTGTGGATTAACAGGCTTCTGTGGTATTCTAGAACTAGATGAATAAAAGTAGAATGAGTGGGAGAATGGGTTAGTTAAATAATTTTTTATCATTTTGTAAATAATTTAGCAATTATTCTAAAATAGTATTGTCTTTTGTGTATAATACTGAATAATATTTTCGATTAGTAGTTCAGAAAGGTTGGCTTTCAAGGTTTTTTTCCTCCTTAGGGCATCCAGATTTGTTTATCGCATCCTAATTGTACAGCTCACATGAAAGTAGATCAAAGTCAAATGTGAACTGGTACCGTCTGCTGTGGATAATGTCTGCTATGGAAACAGGCCACAGAGACAGCCTTGTAAATTACAGCCAGTAGCTGAGGTTTGTGTAGCTTCTTACCCTGTTCCAGTTCCAAAGTGTTCCACCTGCCCATAGCGTGAGCTGGGATTGTGCTCTGGATCAGCAGCCTATGGGCAGTGATTTCATAAGCTTCCACAGTGTGCTTCCGTTTGATGGTGCGCTCTAGAAATGCATTTAGATACTGTCACAAGTGGGTGGGAAGGCAAGTGAATGTGAGTAGGGCTGAATGTGAAATAGTGGTTTCAATCTTTTACTTCGAGGGTGGTGAAACACTGGAACATGTTGCCTTGAGAGATTCTGGAGTCTCCATCTTTGGAGACACTCAAAACCTGACGGTACAGTGTCCTGAGGGTCCTACTATAGCTGTCCCTGCTTTGAGCAGAGAAGTTGGAATTCCAGAGGTCCCTTTCAACCTCAGCTGTTCTGAGATTGGGTGAAATGCCTGGTGAAAACTTCTTTGGGCTAGTAAAGAATAAATCTTGAAATTCTTCTGAAACTGTCAACAGCGACGTTACTGCATGGAGTTAAAAAAAAAAAAAAAAACNTTTTAATACTTTAAATACTGGGCTAATCCTTACCCTCCAAAGCTTTTTTGAGGGGGAGGAGGAAGGAAGAAAATTGGTAGAATCTTCTCTTAGAAAACCAGAAGTGGTAATTCAGATTTCTCTTACTCATTGAGCCTTGTGCATGGAGACAAATTGGATTTTCCTTTTTTCTTTTTTTTAAGGCAGATAGATACAGTGTATAATGTTGAAATATCAGATTGGTTGGTATAAATTTTAACTGTAAAACACCCCATACTTCACAAAGATGTTTACGTGAGGACTGGGATAACCTTATTGATACTATGGATGGTAAATTAGACCTTTATCCTAAGAAATCAAAACGCTGCCGGTCATGAAAATCACATTTCTGGAAGCAGGAATCTTTCAGTTTTGTGACAGTGACAGGTCATGGGACCTTTGATAAGCAAAAAGGAACCTGTATGTTATGTGAATATGATAGACATTGCTGATTGTGGTTAAAGTGGCCTCTTCCGTATCCGACTTGCCTGCTGTGTATTTCAGACCACACCAAGTTGTGATTTGAGATGTGGTTCCCATTTCCTGAAGAAGGTTTGGTGGTTGAATTAGCATATTGCTTTTGTCTTTCTTTCAGGTACTTAGCTTTCAAAGTAAATAATCTGTAGGTTTAGTCAGGCATAATTATAATACATGTTGAATAACTAATGAACTGCTCATAATCTGTGTATCAGGCTGACGTTTGCCTAATGTTAGGATATATATTACTGTAATGCTGATTGAATCGCTTAAGTCTTCTCTACCTGATGAAATTTCTTGGCATAACAATACAGAAACTAAAAAAAATTAAAATGCTTTTATGCTTGTTAGGCTGGTATTACTCCCTGTTTAGGCGTTTTGTTCCAGAATGAGCATGATGTTAATTAGGCATCATTACTCGTGTTTGGAAGTGGAGTAATTATACCAGATTAGCAGAATTTTGTTCTGGAATAGTGTGTCTAACTGGGAATTTATACCAGTCTAACTATAACAGCATAATTGTTGTATATGGTTATACCAGAACTATTCTTCCAGAATCAAGACATGACCCTGTGCTGGACACTGAAAAGTGGTGTCTCAGTGCTCTTGTTTTCACAGTAGTGAACGGAACGCCCATTTTCTTTGCCGAACATACAAAAGAAAAGGTCTCTGCCGTAAAGAGTGAACAGTCCACAACTGTACATAGTACAAATGGAGGTAAAAACTGTAGGAAGAGTTTAGGGAAGGTAAAGGAATGTAGTCACAAGAACATGAATTCCACAGGTAGATGAAAATTAAAGTTGGAGTTTTTCCTGTTTCCTTAAATAATAAACAGACTCGCTGCTGAGGGAAGCTTGAGTAGTTGTTTGAACAAAAGCAGGGAGTTACATATTATAAGTATAGACAGTTATGTGGGATTTAAAGGGTAGGAGTTTAAGTTCAATGTGGTAGAAAAGGCAGGGCTAGTACAGACAGGTAAAGCGATTGCGTAGAGTCGCTAGGCTTGTGGTTGAGCAACAATAATTTGGATGAGCGGGAGGGTGAATATCAAGGCGGAGAAGTTGGTCAGTTCTTTAGAGGGTAATGATGAAATAAAAGAATAAAAATTGAGCATGGAAGACTATGCTTGTGATTCAGAAACGATAGTTAGAAGCCTTCACGTGCAGAAATATTAATTGGAAAGGGAGGAGGATTATTTGTCATTGCTAGGCCTGGAAAGCTTGAGTTGTTCTTGTACCTGACAGGCAAAAATCGGAGTTTTGAGTGGTTTGGAAATATGACCTGCCTGGGAGCTGCCAGGCGATTCTGTTTTCTTGTCTTCATTAGGCTGTTGAACTTCCCCAAAAAGAGTCTGTTTTGAGTATTTACAATTGCTCAGCTTTACACCAAAAAGTTCCTTTTAATTTCAGCAGCGGCTTGGTCTTTCTTGTGGAGAATACTGTGCCCCATCTGCAGCTGTCCTAAAGCCAAAGCTACAAGATAAATCATATTTAGAAAGTAAGAAAAAATGTTTTCTTCTGTCTGTCTGTCTGCTCCCCCCCTTGACAGAGTACTTGAAAGGGTAGGGTTTTTTGATTTTCCTCATACGGCTAGAGTTCCTCCACCTGCACGGAGCTTGAGGAGGAGTGACAAAAAATTCCATGTAGTAAACCAAAACTGCCTTTATTAATCCTTCAGAAGCAGCTTTTTGCTTCTAAGCCCTGGTATTTCTTTGGTTGATATTTATGTCGTTGCATATTTGAGCCTTCCTCACATCTACACAAGTCATTGCTGTAAGAAAGCAGTATTTCAAAATGGTCTCTGGAATCCCTGATAATAGGGCAGAAGCTCCCGGGTGCACTACATCTCACAGATGTTTTCCCCTTTTTCTGGAGTTCAGCCTTTGAAAATCTTTGAATACACCCTTAGGCTTTCCATCTTAACAGACAGGATATGACGGCCCCCAAAGATTTATAAGAATATAACTATTTCTCATGGGTGTAGCATCAGATTCTTGTCCTGCTTGCTTCTTCCACTGTCGGTAGGGAGTTCTCCTGGGCTGGTTCTCATTTTGACATAATTAGCCAAGTGAGTGCTTCACTGGAGTGTGTTACCAGATGAGCTGGAGTAAAAAGGCTAACTGGGAAAAGTAAGACAGCGGAACAGGCAAGGAGTATCTTCCTTTGGCTAAAATCCGTTTTCTTCGTGTTGTTCATAGGAAGCACTTATTTCAGGAGATGCGTTTCCAAAGAAAGAAGAATGTAGAGTCATGCACACATGCTTTGAACAAAGCATGAACGCAAACAAAACAATCTTGGTTTATCCTCTAGAACTTAATTTGCACCTTACGTTTCAGTAAGATATTGATGCACACATAGGGGTGGATGTTGTCACCACAGAGATTAATGGAAATCGTGAAGTAAGCATTTTCAGAGTCTGCTATCTTAAGTTTTTAAGACTCTGTGGTATCTTCCCAGAAGCCCTATCACCCACCACCAAAAAAGCAGAACCCAGAAGCACTGCACCTCACTGCTCCGTGGCTCTCTCGCTGTGTAATTCCTATTGGCCATATTCCGATCTTTTTTCCCTTTTACTTGGTTTTATCACTGGATAATTAGTAAGCAAAGTAATGGTTGAATTTTTAAAGAAACTTACTTTCTTTAATAACTTTTCTCAAGTAATTTAAGCTCCCTAAAGGTTGCAACTCTTACGACAAAGGTGGTAGGCTTTTCCTGGCATTCTCCTGATAACCATCGGCGGACAGCCAGGTGGAGAGGCAGGAAGTGGAACTAGTCTGTGAGAAGGAAAAGGAATGTTACAAAAGGAGACTGTCACCTGAAAATGAAGTACTACTTTGGACAGAGTCAATAAATCTTAGATCTGACTCTTTATACGAACTCCCACAAAATTAGGGGTGTTTGATTTGTGGTGTCATCCATCCATTGTTCTTGATAATGCTTCAAGTCAGCATTCTCCTGTTTTGAGGTGAATTTTGTTTTTATTATTTAGAAACTAAAAATGAAAAAAAATTCTATTTCAGACCAAGATGTTTGAGGAGGTGGGTGTCTTGCAGGTTGTTTCTTTAAATGTGTTTTTGTTTGTTTAGTCTGAGGAATGTGTCCTTGATTACGCACTTTGTGCATTGTTTCTCAGTTCATTGTAATGGCAGCCCTCTGATGCTAGGTTTTTATACCTTTGTGTGTTTCTTCGGAGACACAGAGCTTTGCTCTCAGCACTTTAAAAGCAGTTCTCAAAGAAATTCCAGTTCCTGGAAAATCACAATTTCCTAGGGAACCAGGAACTTGCCTCATTTCCTGTCCTGAAGTATTTACAGGCATCATGTTGGCCCAGAGAAGGAACAGACTAACAGCTTGTCTGGCAGCCAAGGTGTCAGTTGATTTTGATCTTGGATAAAAGGCGGAGTTTTATCCTTAAGGCAAGGAGTTACTGAAAGGTTTTTGGAGGGAAAAAAAAAAAGGAGGAATGTGGCTTCAGAGTCCTGGCAGTTGTGGTGGAAAAATAGTTTATATACTGAATCTTAAAATGGTATACTAGAATAGTGAAGAAGAGATGAATAAAATGTTCAGGTTGCAACTTTGCTTACTTGTTTATCAAGCCTGGCAATGTCTTTTGTCCCTTTTTGATAAACTTAGATTGCTTTAGAAGTTGGAAGAAGGAGAGATTCTTCATAAGGGCAGCAGTAATTCTGGTCCTCCATGCATAGGAAACCATCTGGTTCTCATGCTCAGGTAGAGCATGGGAGTTGTTCCTTCTGCGCACACTTGACAGACAGTGGCAACTTTATGCACCGTGCTCTCTATGGATAAATTTATGAACTTAGCTCTGCAGACCTCTGAATTCTTTTAAGATCTTTTCCCATTTTGGAATTAGCCTAACTGAGTTTCTCAGTGAAGGACAAATGTATGTCCTCTGCTACTCAGTTTTGCTCTTAAACGTACTGGGATGAAATACTGTGTAAGTGGGCCTTTACTGAATTCATTGCTATTGCTAAATGTTAATTAAGCTTCAGTATATGTAATTAGAGGAAGTTTTAGACTAGGAAGACTTTCTAGTTCTTTTTGAGTATATATAATAACTGTGAAAAGACACCTATGGACAGATGTATAATCCGAGTGCAAATACTTGGTATCTCGAATAATGAAAAACTGTGTCAATTAAGGTTTTATTTGTGTGGTTTTACATGGATTTGATATGCTTTGATCTCTGGAATCTTTTCCATTTAATTCTTATAATTTTCTTTGTCATTTTGATATTATGTGTGTATGTATTTTTGTATTTATTAGGTAACCGCCTTTGTAATCGTGGCCCTTTCACAGGACCTTGAAATCCTTCAGGCAGAGGGTGCACTAAAGTCCAGGTCTGCAGCACTGTGCAGGAGTGCGATAATCCTCTTGCTGTGGTATAGGAAAGGCATCTGCTGCCCTGTGTGCTGACCGTGACGAGTTAGTCTGATGCTACTGCAAGAGAATTGAGCTGTACTGGTTACTTCTCTAGTCTCTTTTCTTAAATCTTTATGTTCATCTTATGCCAGTTACTAGTTTTAAATGCATGAGGGCTAGAAACTTGCTTTTGAATAAGTAGTTTTTAAAATTTTGTAATTAAACACACATATACAATGAGACTAGAATTACCAGCATTATGAAACAATGTTAGATCTGATAAGTATAAATTATAACCACATGCTTTACAAAAGTAGTAAAGTCTTGATGAGCATTTACCATGATAGGCTACTATATATTGTTGATTAAGTAGAGGAATTATGAGTTAATTAAGAGAGTAGATTCATCTGTTGCAATGGTATACTCATATTTTCTAGAGAATCATATGCTGAGTTCAGTTCCGCAGAAGGACTTGGGGCAATGAAAAGGAGTTAATAAGTTCGACAGAGCAACAAAGCCATTAGGTGGACTGTGTAAACAATTTTCAACACCATTATATATTTATATGAAGGTATTATGTGAAATGTCTGTGTGTATTCCAGTATCCTGGAGAAATTTTCCTCAGTTGCCTTTCTTAGAGCCTGTAATGACTTCCAGGTAGCCAGTGTTGATAAATACGCATGTCTTAGAAATTTCTGTCAAGCAAAGGCGTTATGCCATTTTAATAAACTGCATCTTTCTGAGGAACAGTTAGTGCTGCCTGTGTTGATAATGATATGCGTAACATTATGTATTTAAACATATATGCATTTTTATTGGTTTTTCCTTAGCGTTGTTACAGCTGAATTCAACAGTCAGCAAGTAGTTTTACTCCAGAGCTCAAGATAATGAGCTAAGAGGAGGAGGAGGTGAACTACTGAAATTGTAGGATGCATCTCCATTGGCAAGTGGCTTCCAGCAGACCTCCGGCCATGGGGCATGTAGCTTCTTGCTTACCTGAGCTTATATGAGGAGCTTGGAGAGCACCGTTGCAGTTAGTCACACCGTGGTTCTCTGATGGCCTATGTTAGTTGATACTGGAGACAGAACGTTGAGCTATATAATAAGAAAGTTTTCCAGTCCTTTAGTGTCGATACAAAGGCAGGAGGACAGACAGGATGCTTCCTAAATGGGCACATTCTAACAATAACACTTACTTGGTTAAGTGTCTTTTCACATTGAGTACTGACTTTGGCCTGATAACTACTGAACAATGGAAGTACATTAAAAACAGCTCTGTCACAACAATACAGATCATACCTGTGCATCATTTTGAAAGAGAATGAAAAAATGTCTGTCTGTGCTTTCTGTAACTGATTTTTGTAGATCTCTACAAGTGATCCCCTTGCACGCCTCTGCCTATTATTGAAATAGCTGTGGAAAAAGACAAATGTCATAGTGAGATTTAAATCTAAAAGTATACTTAAAGTTAGTTTTTCTTTTTACACAGGATTTGTAAAGTTTTGGTTTTGAGTTACCTCTTTGGTTTGGGAATTGGAAAAAAAAAAACCAAACAAAACAATAATAGAGGCCAGTGGCGAACTAAAAGAACGGGATCTGGAAAATGTTATCTGTGAGGGGAAAGAAAACCCTAAAGATGGGGGGTTGGTTAGCCTAAAAAGGAGAAGGTTGAAGAGAGATAATGGTCTCGGAGTAAAGTGCTGGTGCAAAGAGGATGAGTGAATAGAACCACATGTAGTTCATTCAGATTGCATCAAGAAGGATTCAGATTATGCAGGAGGAAACATGTAACAGTGAGAATGGTGAATGACTGGAATAAATTACATTGGAGGTTGTAGAATCTGTGTTATGGGAGGTCTTTAAAGTAGGTGAGACACCTGTCAGGAATAGTGTAGGTACAGCACATCCTTCATTAAAGTTGTTGGAAAAAAGCATCGTGAACGCAGAGAGACACTTAGTCCATAATTCTTATAGAGCAATTTAATTTACAGAAAACGGTGCAGCAGTCTTAAATTGTTAGTAGAAACACATTTGTTACCATCTTTAAGAAGGCTCATCAGGTTGGTAATGCAGATGTCAAGGAAAATCTAGACTTAGGAGGAATTGCAAGAGCCTCACGTTATTTTCATGGAAGTGTAGGTATCTTGCTGTAATCATAGTGCGTGTGGGAGAGGGTAGGAGGGAGCGTAGGAGAGGGCACAGGAAGAAAGACACTGTAGAAAAGTTTGTGCCTAGGATGACTAGGTTACAGTCTGTGAAGTGAGTGGATTACTGTAGCTCTTGGTCTAATAATTTGACTATACACTTGCACTGGAAGACTGTTCTGTAATGTATCATTTCTGAAAACATTACTTCAGAAGTGAAATAGCACCTTACGTGGCATATGTCAACATAGGCTTATTTTGTGTAAGATTGTGCTGTTAGAGCTTAAAATACTCAGATGAAGACTTTCTGCTTATTTTACAGATTTTCTGGCAATCAAATACATGACCATGGGGGATATGAAGACCCCAGATTTTGATGACCTTCTTGCAGCCTTTGACATACCAGACATGGTTGATCCAAAAGCAGCTATTGAATCTGGACATGATGACCATGAAAGCCACATAAAGCAAAATGCTCACACAGATGAAGATTCTCATGCCCCGTCATCATCTGATGTTGGTGTGAGTGTCATTGTGAAAAACGTGCGTACTATTGATTCTTCCGAAGGAGTGGACAAGGATGGCCACCATTCCACAGGCAATGGCTTGCATAACGGCTTCCTAACATCAGCAGCTCTTGACAGTTACAGTAAAGATGAAGGGAAGGCACTTAAAGATGATGGGTCAGCTTCTGAGACTACACTGAAGGATTCAGCTTTCAATCAGTTTAGCCCAATATCAAGTGCTGAAGAATTTGATGATGATGAAAAAATTGAGGTGGATGACCCTCCGGATAAAGAGGAGATGCGCGCAAATTTCAGAGCAAATGTCTTGGCGGGATCTGTATCTCAGCAGGAATATGACAAACTTAAGGCACTTGGAGGGGAGAACTTGATTAAATCTGGAATCCCAGTTTCAAGTAGTATAGATAAAAATAAAGTTGCTAAACGGGAGACAGAGGCAAACTCCCTGAATTTAAGTGTCTATGAGCCTTTTAAAGCTCGAAAAACAGAGGACAAATTGCTAAAAGACAGTTCTGAGAAGCTTCTTGAAAACAGGGTCCTTGATGGAAAACTGAGTACTGAAAAAAGTGAAACAAATCTTGCCAGCATTTCACAGTCCAAAGCAAAGTCATCAGCAAAGCTTTCTTCGTGCATTGCTGCAATTGCAGCACTGAGTGCTAAAAAGGCAGCTACAGATACCAGTAAAGATTTACAGTCTAATTCAGGAGAATCTTCTCCATTACCAAAAGACATGAGTGAAAGTCCCCGGGCTATTGAAAAATCACCCGAATCTCAGAGTCTCATTGACGGTGCTAAAAAGCCATCTGTCAAACCACCTGATAGTCCCAGAAGTGTGTCAAGTGAGAACAGTAGCAAAGGGTCTCCATCTTCTCCTGCAGGGTCAACACCAGCAATTCCTAAAGTTCGCATAAAGACCATCAAGACTTCTTCTGGGGAGATCAAGAGAACTGTTACTAGAGTGTTGCCAGAAGTTGATTTGGACTCTGGTAAAAAGCCAGAGCAGACTGCTTCTATGGTAACTTCCATGACATCTCTCCTGTCCTCACCAACTTCTGCTGCTGTTCTTTCCTCTCCTCCTAGAGCTCCTCTCCAGTCCACAGTTGTCACCAATGCAGTCGCATCTGCGGAACTTGCACCGAAACAGGTCACTATCAAACCTGTGGCTACTGCCTTTCTCCCTGTTTCGGCAGTTAAAACAGCAGGGTCACAAGTTATCAATTTGAAGCTTGCTAACAATACTACAGTGAAAGCCACTGTAATATCTGCTGCTTCAGTGCAGAGTGCCAGTAGCGCCATTATAAAAGCTGCCAATGCTATACAGCAGCAGACTGTGGTGGTGCCAGCATCGAGCCTTGCCAGTGCTAAACTTGTGCCAAAGACAGTCCATCTTGCCAACCTTAATCTTTTGCCTCAAGGTGCTCAAACCACCTCTGAACTCCGCCAAGTGCTCACGAAACCTCAGCAACAAATAAAGCAGGCAATAATTTCCGCAGCAGCCTCACAGCCTTCTAAAAAAGTGTCTCGAGTCCAGGTGGTGTCATCTCTACAAAGTTCCGTAGTGGAAGCGTTCAATAAGGTGCTGAGCAGTGTCAATCCTGTACCAGTTTACATCCCAAACCTTAGTCCCCCTGCCAGCGCTGGAATAACGTTACCAACGCGAGGTTACAAATGTTTGGAGTGCGGCGACTCGTTTGCTCTTGAGAAAAGCCTGACCCAGCATTATGACAGGAGGAGCGTGCGAATTGAAGTGACGTGTAATCATTGCACCAAGAATTTAGTTTTCTACAATAAATGCAGTCTTCTTTCCCATGCTCGTGGACACAAGGAGAAAGGAGTTGTAATGCAGTGTTCGCACCTGATTTTAAAACCGGTCCCAGCAGATCAAATGATAGCATCTCCTTCAAGCAATACTGCTCCATCTATGCTTCAAAGCCCCACGGGAGCTGGCACGCACACCGTAACAAAGATACAGTCTGGCATAACTGGGACAGTAATATCAGCCCCAGCAAGTACACCTGTCATTCCAGCTATGCCACTGGACGAAGATCCTTCGAAACTCTGTAGACATAGTCTCAAGTGTTTGGAGTGTAATGAAGTTTTCCAAGATGAGACATCTCTTGCAACTCATTTCCAGCAGGCTGCAGACACAAGTGGACAAGTAGAGTATCATATGTTTAAATTCCAATGTTTGATCTATAAGCCTAGGGGACTTTGGATGTGGTTTTGCTTCCATTTAGCTGTTAATTATCCGAACCTCCATGATGAAAAGCATAAACGGAAACCACAAAAAATCTTGCAAGCACTTACATAGTGAATGTCAACATATTTTAAATAAGAGTTTTCTGAGAATTTTTTTAGGCCCTGAAGTCTGAAATTTACACTGTATATTTTAGCTAAAATTTAGCATTAGCTTTCTTACAGCTGAACATTGTAATACTGAAATTAATAATGGTCTTTACTAAGAATTCTTAATGACTCTGTGCTTTGGAATTTGAGTATCCCGTGGAATCCACTTAATTGGCACCCTCATTAGCAGCCCGCCTATTCAACCTGAATGAGAGTTTGAAGTGATTCATTCTTGATTTGTCTTCAGCTTTTATTAATTTCCCGTAGCACCGTGAGTGAGCTAGGCATTCCTCTTACCTGCAGGGACTCGAGGCAATGAATGAATGGCACACTGATTCTTTGGAAAGGATATGCATGCTGTTTTCTCCAGGTCTTTCTCAATCAGAAGAGAAAAGTGGTGTTCACTAGCATGCATTTCTAGCCATGTGACCATTTGTTTATCTGTGTTGGTTTGCCTTTCCTCCTACCTTTGCTAATGAGAGAAACTTACAAAGCATTTTAAAATTCTTTACTAATGTATGTGGCCTAACCTGAAAGAAACACGTAATTCAATAAAAGCTAATATTAATCAGTGTGCGATGTATTTTATAATCCTATAAGGGTTAAGATTGTTAATGAAATGATACAGTTGGATTTCTGTTGGGGCGTGCCAATTAAAAGGGATTCTGGTGTGTTTCAAAGCATTCAGTTGAGCTGGGTGTTGCAGCTTCTTGCTACGTGGGAAGCTGAAAACCTGCAAACACGCTCAGACTGATCAAGACAGGAATGCCCCAGGAATATTCTGGGAATCGTGCAGCGAGGTACAGGATAAAGGCTTTTAAGTCCTGCAGTTAGGAAAAAATCCACTAGTCATAGAAGGGCAGACAGGTTCCTGTCAGAATCTATTTACCAAATTAAGACCTGTTCTGTGGCCGTGAAGCGGTTACACTGCGCCCACCACTACAGACAGTAACATAACGAGATCTGAATGTGGAAATAATCTTGACTGGATGGATTACGTGGCTCTGCCTCAGCTCCTTCTTTACTAACTGGCTAGCGGACTTAGGCTGAAATTGCCTGGATGCACAGTGGGATGCCATGTGCGTGAGTCTCTGTTTGTAGGACACTACAGATGTGCCTACCTAAAGCGAGTTATTTAAGCTCTTTGTCAGAAGGAAGTTAGCAGAACGTATGCTGTCCTTAGGTCTTGCGGCAGTTTTGAACAGTGTCTAATGGCTGACCATGAGTATATTCTGCATCAGCTCTTGAATTACTTCATACCCTGTGATTGGTTTTTAGCTGACTGCTTTGCTGGTGCTTATTGGTGTTAGATTTATCTCTTTTTTTTCCATAATAGGTCCATTAGGTATCATTTAGTGTGATAAGATCCGGTAGTCCTTGTGAAAACCCTGTTGTACTTGGTACTGTAAAATCAAGCAATAAAGAAGGCACTAAGACAAAGCAAGTGGATGAGAGACAGACAAATATACTCAGAATAGGTTGGGAGGATAAGGTAAGGATAAAATGAAAAAAATAGAGAACAAAGATAAAAAAAGTGAGGTACTCGCTTTCTGTGGGGGTCTTTTTAAACTGTTTAACTGAACAGTTGCTTTAGTGAGAGCAATGCATCCTGCTTTCTTGATAAGTTATCTTTGTGTCCATTTTTTGTCCCAAGCATTGCTGCAAGGGTAGTGTTTGCCGAAGAAAGACTCTGTACGGGCAGTTATTAATAAACATTTTGGTATTTTTCCTTATATGTTATCCCTTGAAAAGCTTGGAGGAGAAATACTGACTTCTGTTTTCCTTCGTAGTGCTTGGCCCTGGCTTTTTGTTGTAAAACTACCATTATTATGGGGGGAGGAAGACAGGAAAGTTAGATGGAATTGATATTTTAAGTTTGGAAGGAAGAAAGAGTAAAGCTAAACATTTGGATTTTGCAAACAATAGGAAAAAAGTTATATTTGCAGCTTACTATTCTTTCTGGTGCCCACCTAATTGCTCTAGAAGTGGAAATTGTATACTGGGTTATGTTTTCCTTGAGTCTAAGCAGTAAGTAGCTGTTCCTTCTTGTGCTTCTTAAGCTCCTTTTATGAAGGTAGAGTGTTTCTTTTAAAATAATCAATAGTAAAACAGCCCTAGCAAAGATGATGCCTAATAAAGTTGTAACCTTTCTGTAATACTTTACTTCCATTAATATTCCTGTTAAAGGGAATGGGACCACTCACTGACGGGTTTCCTGGCTAAATGAAACCCTCATCTACTTAGTGGGGAAAAAAAGTAGCAAACCTAGGCTAATTGATGTTAATGTTCGTCTTATTTACAGATGTAAGTGTGTAGCTCCCATGGAAACTACGTAGCTCATTTCCCTTCATACTCATAGTTCTTGTGTATCTTTGTTTTCCACCTCTACCATTTTTTCTTCTAACCCTTTTTTTTCTGAAACTTTGACTTTAAATGCAGGCAGGTGATGATTTTCACAAACTGTGTTTTATTTTGGTATGGGTTGGAATGAGAGAACTGGAAGTTAATGCCACATTAAGCCCAAAATAAAATGGTAAGCAAACATGCTGAATTTCAGAATTTCACAGTAGATTCTTCTGGTTCTGCTGTAATTAGTTGCAATTAAACATTTTATTGTACTTATCAAAATAGCAAACTAGTGGCCTTAACAAATAGCATTGTTGGCATTTTGTGTCAGTCCGAGTCACTAGCATTACAGATAAATCTTTCAGGCTGCTTGTTGCAAAATCAGGGAGGTGCACTTAGCCGGGACTGGAATGTTGTATGGCTCTCTGTGACTTAGCATCCCGGTGCCCCTTAGAGCCCCTTCCAGTCCCTACAGGGGTCCCAGGAAAGCTGAGGAGGGACTCTTGGTCAGGGAGGGGAGCCATGGGACGAGGGGGAATGGTTTGACACTGAAAGAGGGGAGATTCAGATGAGATATCGGGAAGAAATTCTTTCCTGTGAGGGCGGTGAGCCCCTGGCGCAGGTTGCCCCGAGAAGCTGTGGCTGCCCCATCCCTGGAGGCGTTCAAGGCCAGGTTGGACGGGGCTTGGAGCACCCTGGGCTGGTGGGAGGTGTCCCTGCCCAGGGCAGGGGGGTTGGAATGAGATGGACTTTAGGGTCCCTTCCAACCCAAACTGTTCCATGATTCTGTGTTTTCACTTTGTAGTGCTGCAGACTAAAGGCTTTGGAAGGACTATGAAAACCCCACACTTTTCTATTATTGGGATAATAAGTTCTGTTTTGCTGTTTTCTTATGTAGTAAATAATATTGCAGATCCTCCGGTATTATATTGCTGCTTATTAACACGTAAGTGCAAAAGGTAGATTTTAGGAATGGTACTGAAGCCAAGTAAATGTGACAAGCACACGTTAATAGAGTTGTGGCTGGTCAGGATTTTGCCGTTAAGCCTGAGCGGAAGGCAGAGTTAACATCCCAAACCACTTCTGCTCAGTGTTGGAGAGCATGAGTCGGCCGTTCCGGCCACTGCTGTTTGGTCAGTTGAGGACAAATAATTGGCATTTCCAAATGAGTATTTATATGTGTCTGAACACAAGTTCAGACTTACTGTGTCACAAAGGCTCTAATCGGGGTGATGGTTCCTAATCCCCGCAGATGGTTAACCTCAGGCAGAGCCTTCCACAAGGGTAGCAGACGTATCCGGGCTCTCTACTGATCATTTAGGCTGGCACTGCTGCTAATATTGAACCTGAATTTGAGTAATGGTAGGTTTTCTTTGCTTCACTTCCTCTATTTTAATGTTTTGCATTTCCCCATCTTGCTGTGGTCAGGGCATTTGAGATCTATGTTTGGATGGAGACTGTTCAAATGTACCAGGCCACCCTGGTCACAAAGTAAACATTAAAAGTGAACCGGGTGAAAATACACTTCTTTCTTCTGTGTGTGTGACCATGAGATGTTTTGTGTTAGCATTTCTACTTAAAATTACAGTTTTTAAAAAAAGAATCAAAGTATTTGCATGTGCCCTCCAAAAAAGCATTTAGCTTAAGCTATTTTGGAAAAAGAATAAAAATGGAACGTACAGATTGTAATACAAAAATATACTTGTTCTTAGAATATCAGTAATATTGTATAAATGCTAAGGCAATTAAATTACTTTAGACCTTGATATTAAGTAGTGTTCTATTAGAAAAAAAAATCATTTTTTTGCGGTGACTATAAAGGCTTTTTCCTTCCGTCTTTGGAGTTAGTGTCTGTCTCCTGTCGATTTCAATGGGAACAGGAGTTTTTTACTGGCATAGTTGCTAATACTTGTGAGACTCCTATGAAAGCTATTTGTAATACTGTACTGTTTCTTCTACAATAGTAGCTTTCATTCTGCTGCGATATGATCTGGATCTTACTGGGTTTTTAAAGAGATTTAAAAGAGAGTCGCCTAAATTGGAAGGGTGTGACTTTTTGTGAAGCGCCTGTCTTTTAGTAAGAAGCTGTTTTACCATGAGGAAAGGGATTATTTCTTAATTATTGATTTCAGGATTTCTTCATACATAGGTTAGTAATTAATAGTGCGGCTCTGGCGATCTTGTTTTGTTCTATATTCTTGCAAAATGTACACATCACTACATCTGTGAGACTTACGGATACCATTTCTAAAAGTACACAAATCTCATGTTAAAAAAATACCTATGCCGTAAAGGAGTCTTGGTTTTGTTTTTAAATCTTCCTAAGTCACTGGTGAGATTGATGAGTCCCAAGTCATAAGAAATAATAATTTGAAAAGCCTTACAAAGCGAAGCCTTATGAAATGAAGTCGAGTTAAAGTCCTGTTCTGCAAAGACTTGTGTTTGTGCTTGACTTTGAGACCATGAGTGTTTCTCTTGAAGTCAGTGAAGCAGCTTCCGTGGTCAAGGTTAAACAGAAGCATAGCTCCATGCAGGATGTCAGCTATCAGCTTAGAGATTTGAGAGATGTATTGTTGTAAATGAAACGTTTTCGGGAATGCTTTTACAGGTTTGGCTCTTTGTGCCCTCCAGTGATGGAAAGCAACTGTGAGCAAAAGTGAAGCCTGTTTATTAGCTGGGTTGTATCATTTGCATTTCATCCCCAAAATGGCACAAAGGACCCAAAGAATTTCAGCGTTTCTGATTTGGCATATAGTCAACGTGTAGTTTAAGACTTTTTTTAAATTATTTTTGCGTAACAAAATACAAGAAAAGAATTAGCTTAGTAAGTTACTCCTGCATGCAGGAAGATTGCCCTGCAGAAGAAAAGCTTTGTAAATATTTTATATATTTCCAGTTTTTACTCAGATGCATGATAAGTTGATGTAATGCAGTTGTTGTATTCTAGCCCGAGAAATATATTTTGAAACTCTCTGCAAACTTTTTGCCTGATAATATTCCATTTTATTGGTGTTATGGATATTACCATAAGAATTCATCAGGAGCAAGGATCAAAGAAAGTGAAGATAGCATATTTGGTGGGTTTGGTTTGGTTTTTTTACTGTATGTGGTTCACTGAGTTAAAACCATAAGGTTTGATTCTCAAGTTGTGCTTGGGCCCCTTGCCCTGTTAAGGTGATCTTGCGAGGCCCCTAAGTAAAATTTACGTAAGCCAGCAGGCATCTGCCATGGTCAGTGGTATGTGAAAGAGCTTTGTGTTGTCCGCATGGCCCCGAGTGCCAGTGTGTCTGGGGGCCGGTGGTATCTGCCCGCTCTGTCCTGCAGGATGTGTCAGTAGGGCCTGCGTTTAGTCCTTGCCTACTTCTTTTGGGTCACGTCACAGTCATAGCGTTTAACCTTTGATTTGATATATTACAGTTTTTGACACAAGACAGTATGTATAGCTGAACCAAACCTTTTGTTTCATCTATTTTGGTTTATCGTTTAGAAGACATGCAATATCTGCCAGATGCTGCTTCCTAACCAGTGCAGTTTTGCATCACACCAGAGAATTCATCAGCATAAATCTCCATACACGTGTCCTGAATGTGGAGCAATCTGCAGATCTGTCCACTTCCAGACTCATGTCACTAAGAACTGCCTGCATTATACCCGAAGAGTTGGTTTTCGGTCAGTATAATGATTACTTTTGTTGTCAATTTATGTATAATTTATGCTTTTAAAAGTAATTTTCCATTTTCATAAGCATTGTTTGTAGACTACAGCTTCATGGGTGTCAGGTTGTCACGGCAACAATACTATTAGTACTACAAATTTTGGAATAAATACCACATGGGGATTCTGCTTTGTTTTGGGCATCCGCTTTTGTATGTTATTAAATCAGAATGTTAGCTAATCTCATCCAGCCATAAAATGTCAGATTCAGGACTTCACAGTTTATAAGGTCTAGAGAATTCAGATTATTTCCTTAATTTCAGGTTCTTAAAAAAACCTTCTGAGTTTTCTCAAAACATTGACTTTTAGATTGCTCTCTCTGGTAGAATAGTCATTTTCAGTATTTACTGCCAGAATTTATTGTCGAGATGCTGATGGGCGTACTGCACCTGTCTGGTTGCTCTCTTTTCTGTGGGAATTCAGGATTCCTCAGCTTTACAGTACTGGAAGATTACCTTTCTAATTCAAACAGCTTGGTCTTCTGGTTCTTTTTTGTTACTCTTCAGTTCCCCTTTTATTCTTATGTTTCCCTGTAATGGCAACTCACTGAGAAAATGGGGATCAGAGGTATTGCATGGAAATGTTAAGTTTTGAAAGTCTTGAAAAACTGTTTTGCCTTAGAATTTTACTGGCAGTGAATGGCAGGCAGCGCAGCAAGAGGGCGGAAGAGCAGCCCGTACAGCCGAGCTTTGCTCGGCAGTCCTAAAACGTTTCCACTTCATCCTGTCTGGCTGGAGAAGGGTGATTTAAAGTCTTACCAGTAGGCAGCTTTTTCCCTCCTGAGGTGCCACAAGTTCAGTTGTAAGATGGCTGTGAAATCTTCCACCAAGGGAAGGAAGCATTTTTCCTGCATCAAGCCAGCTGCTGTGGCAGTCTGTTTCCAGATTGAATCCATGGCCCGACACAACTCTCAGCTCTTTGCGTTTCTTTGGGGTTGTTCTCTTCAGTTCTTTTCTCCCAAGCAGCAGTCTGTCTTGTCCTGAATTCCTCCCATCTGCTCCCTCCACTCTACTTCCCTTGCCTCTAGTCTGTGTCTCTTGGATTGTACACGGATGGAATCCTCTTCAGGGACTCCTGGCCTGCACCAGTAACACCAGAATACTCATGAATCCTTCACTGTGAATCTAAACTAAGGTTACTAAACTTTTCAAGATGTATCGTAAACATCTCATGTCACACTAAGTCAGAATTTCTGTATATGGTAAGACTACACCGAAAATGCCTAGGGAAGCAAAAGTGGTATCTGGGAGAGTTACCGTGTTCCTTCTTAGGCTCCTCAGCATCTCCTTATCACCGTGGTGCATTTGCTTGAGGAACAGCATAGCCTGTCTTGCCTTGCCAAAGGACCTCTGTGAGGGAGTTCAGCTTGATTTCAGCGATTTAGGCTACTTGTCTGAACTAAATTGGCTGAAAATTTCAACCTTAAGTTTAATTGCATCCTTCCAAGTTGAAAACAAGAAAGCTGTTACCACAGTCCAATAAAGGAGGGCTTGGTCCTTAAGAACTGTTCTAATACACAGCGGTGGATGCCGAGCATCATTTATTATGTCGCATCACTAGAGAATAAGGTCCAGGCAGGATGGGATGAGGAGGCGAGAGATGCAACCCAGCTCTCTTGAGGCGACACCTTGGAGTAGATCTGTTAATGGAGAGGATCATGCTTTGTACCGACCGCTGCGAAGAAATGTGCATCTCTGTATAAGCAGAGAAGATCTTAACGGACCCAAAAAATACAAGGACCAATTACTTTAGAAAATCCATTGGTAAGTGGAGACTAGATAGATATAAACTTGCTTAATAGTATTAAGAATGTAAATTAAGTGCTCAGAAAAGGAAGGATGACATTTCATAAAATTCAAAGGTGATACATTTTAAAAGAAAAACGGGGTTCTTGAATGCAATGTATAACTGTATTTCCCGCTTTACTGCTATCATCGTGACTTTAAAACGGTATCAAAAAATGATTTGACATTTATATGACACAATCATACTAGCATGATAGATGCCAAAATTAAAATTTTAGAAGGGTAGGGGCCTTCCATGTTTAAACTGTAAAACTCTTACTGCAAGATACTGTTGAATAAGAAATTTGGTCATTTGACAGATTATTTTGTAATTGCTTATTGCAGTATGTTCTTGGGCTCATTTGGTAGCATTTAGTACTGGAGATGTATGGCACTAAAAGGGACCATTGTGTATAGAAATTCTTATGCACTAATATTAATTCAATTTTTTAATCATTTCATTTTAGAATAGATGCGGAAAGGTCACAAATGTTCGACACAGCAGAAGTATGTTTTTGAAAAATATTTTCAGAATTCAAATCTGATAGATTGATCTGATTGTAGAGATTCGGTTTAGTTGTCCTGAGTTTAAATTACTCTTTTTTTTGTTTTTAAATCCAAGCGTTGATTTGATTACATGTACAGAAAATCATTACCAGTTTGTCTTCATTAAATCTGAACAAGGGAAATGGTGGAAATGTTTTCCTTACTGGTTTTCCGTTTTGGTGGTAGTTTCTAAATTGCTGTGGCGTACCTTATACAATCCACTGCATGTGCTAAAAATGCATTTTATAAAATCGCTTTACAAATTTGCAGAGGATTTAAGCATTCTTTTTACAATCAATAGAATATTCCTCTGTCAGCCCTTCTATCTGTTTTGTTGTAATGCCATAAAAACATGTTGTGACTTCGTATCTCTTAGATTTTCAAATTAAATTTGGGAGATTTCTTTTTTCTTACTTTCTGATATTCAAATCTCTGTTTATGTTGATTCTTACTGAGTTGTTTAAATTGACAGAATAACGTAGTTTTACCTGGTTGTATATATATGTTTATCTCTTCCACTTGCTTGAAAATCAGTGTTTATTCCGTTTCTTTCAGTACTGCTTTGAGCTAGGCTGAACTGACTCTTTTCCACTCTTTTTGCAGCTGCGTGCATTGCAATGTTGTTTACTCTGACGTGGCGGCACTCAAGTCTCATATTCAAGGTTCTCACTGTGAAGTCTTTTACAAGTGTCCTATCTGTCCCATGGCATTTAAATCCGCTCCCAGTACACACTCCCATGCCTATACACAACACCCGGGTATCAAGATAGGCGAACCAAAGTAAGCAAAATTAATCTTCTACTGCACTTGCCTGCATTTTAGTAACTTGTGAAATTGCATTCTGTCCTGTGCTAATACTCTTAAATGTCACGTACTGTACGACCAACAGTTTGTCATCCTGTTGGTAATGTGTGGAGCTCGTGTAATGTTTTCATGAGTTTTTAGCTGGCAATTCATTTGGCAAAGGTTAAATTTCCGTGAACATGGCAACAGCAGTTCTTTAAACACTGCGCGCTACAAGGGAGTAATACAGTAATTACAAAAATGACTCGGACAGGCAGCTAGTGTGTTGCTCGTTCTTATCTTTTAATTTGCTCAACTTACCTGCATTTTTACTGTGAATTAAGATAATGTCATTCCAAAAAGAACCGCTAAGACTCATCAGGGCTTATGCAGTGATTTTCATAACATCTGGTTGAAAAGGTGTAAAAAAGTTATTTTATTTTTTTTTCTATTCCATGCTCACAGATAGTCATCTGGCTGAATTTGGAAAATTGGTTCGTTCGTGCCGTCGGTTCACAGGGGTCAGGGTGCGTACTTGTGAGAGATGCTTCTAGAAGTGGCAGTTGTCATCTCTGGGCTGATGTCGGGCGATTCTCACGGGCTACGGCCGCCTGCGATACCCTGTTCTTTCGGTCAGGCAGCCGCTCGCTTGTCGGGCGGTGTTTTTCCTGCAGGATCTGTTCTTTTTCTGTCTACTAGATTTTTCGTCATGAAAGCTGTATACCTTTTTCTTCTGTCTTCTTTCTCCTCTGTTGGTTTGAGTGCAGTGTTGAGCGTAAACATTGCCGTATTTAACTCCGTGTTGTTGCTCTGGAGGGCGCAGAGCACACTAGTACATTTTGACAACTTGCAGACTCCAGAAAATGGAAGGTGGATGAGAGAAACAAGGTACCATGTAATGTAATAACCAGATTTCAGAAGAATTTGGTTTATCCCTTTCTTCTAACATACTAACAGGAGGTTTATTCCTTAGAGTGTTTAAAGCAAAATGGCAACAAACTTACCTTGTCTGATACCAAATTAAGACATTTCCACGCAGTGAGAAATTATACCTTGTTTTAATTCAGGATGGTATCTTCAGTGAGAGGCTTTGAAATACCAACATTTAATCTAAAACTTGTTTCAGATTCCCATAAGTTTCATTAGAGAAAACCGAGAGATTAACATCACCATTTGTGTCAGATACTTCACATATGAAAAGTGCAGAAGATGTCTTGAATTGTGCTTGGATCTGCTGAACTCTTTCTGTTCAACTTCATGAATTAAGTCTTTTGCACTAGTTTTCTTTCCATATAGATGTGCTTATAATTGTATTCTTTTATGAATTTATTTTTATTTTAAAAAGACTAAAATAAAATTTTATGAAGTACCATTGTAATGAATTGGAGAATTCATAGTTGAGTGCTTCTCATAAGAAGTTGTGTATTCTTTAAATTCGCCAGTTGTAATCAAGAGGCTGTCTTAAATGCATGTGGAGTGACTAGTAGGATTTTTCCAGCCTTCGCAGTGTTTGGAGTTCTGTTTCCATTCCACAAGCATCTGTAGGTAGTACAGCATTGCCACCGACACTCAAGATGCTCGCATTGGCTGCTGTTTCACCTTTTAATAAGGTCTATTTCAAGCTATCAGGACCTGTGGTTTTCCTCAGAATTAACTACATGCATTTCTGCTACTCAGGAGCAATTTAAAAAGGAAATGTTTTTGTTGTTCAAATTAGTTGGTTTCTGAGGGTATTTCTCACGTATCTTGGTCAAGTTGACATGAAACACTTGTGACATTGTTCAAATTCTGGTTCATGTTCTGTGTTAAATTCACAGAACAGCCCAGGTTGGAAGGGACCTCGAAGGATCGTCGGGTCCAGGCTTGGGTGGGAAAGGGAGCTGAGCTGAGATTTGTCTGGCACCCTGTCCAACGCATCTTGAAAGCCTCCAGTGAGGGGGACTCCACCACGTCCCCGGAGAGGTGGTTCTAATGAAGGATAGTTCTCACTGTAAAAAATTTCTTTCTTGTACCAGTATGAAATCTCTCCTGGTGCAACTTGTACCCGTTGCCCCTTGTCTTCTCCATGTGGCTCCTTGTGAAGAGAGACCCTCTGTCGTCTTTGTAGCTGCTCTTTAAGTACTGTGATGAGGTCCCCCTGAGCCTTCTCCAGGGAGAAGAGACCCAACTCCTTCAGTCTTTCCTCATGGGGTAGGTTCCCCACCCCTTGATTGTCTTAGTGGCCCTCCTTTGGACCCTCTCCAGTCTGTCCATGTCTTTCTTGAGCTGTGGGGACCAGAGCTGGACAGAGTGGTCCAGCTGTGGCCTGGGCAGCGCTGAGTAGAGCTGACAAGCGCTGTTGTATTTGAGGAATTGCATTCACATTTGGCCAATCTGCTGCTGGTGGTTTATCTGTATCCTGTTAACTAGCATCTACGTTGCATATGACTGGCGTACATTTTGAAAGCTTAACAAATTCATTATTGAAAAGAAGGAATGTAATATAGTCATACAGCACTACAGATATGACCGCATAAGCTCGGTTAAGTTTTTGTTCTTCTGAAGTAAAAATTTTAAAAGAAATGAAAAGAAGGGTAGAGTAGCCTTCTGTGTTGGGGAATGTGAAGCTTTTGCGTTTTCAATGAGTGTAAAAAAGGTGTCTGACCCTTGAAGGTGAGTTTCAAACCTCACCCGCTGGGCAGATGTTGCTGAACTGTGCATGGCAGCGGCGCCTGGCTTCGGGGTTCCTCTGGGCATCACAGCAGTGCAGCCCAAAACACGGCCCTGAGTGTCAGCACGTCGGGGCGGCTGGGGAGGGTGTACTTCTTCTGTCCTGCAAGCGGGCCGAGGCCAGTCCGGTCCTGAGGGACTCTTCACTGGGTCACACTGGTTTGTTTACAGGAATTAGGCTCGCTGGGTAAATGGCTGTATGCCTCTGGCATTTACTGGAACTGCGCGATTTACAATTACGTTACAAATGGTTGTTTCAGAACAGATACAGTAAACTATTTGGTGTATGAAAAATGAAGTTTCTGTGCAGTGATTCTCAGTGGGATGAAATTAGATTATTTTAATGTCGGGAAACGGATGGCTGTCTTGTCTTTCAACTTAGGTATGCTACAGGAGAGAGCTTCACAAAGATGCTGCGTGGGTTTTATGGGAAACCAAAGCTTATATGTGATTTTCTCTTTTCAGTAAACAGTGTAATTTCATAGGAACGGCACTAAGGTATTTTTTATGGCCGATCTCTTTTTGGATATTGGAGAAATTCTTGTTTATCAAGCCAAATTATGGATATATACTGTACTATTGGTGCAAAGTATATTATCCCACAAGTACCATTTTTTTAGAGAAAAAAAATATAGGAAGAAGAAATACCATACTTTGCTGCAGAAGCTTTCAAAACACTAAACATCTTTATGTGGTATGAAAGTATTGTCCTGCGAGATAACGTCTATATGTATTCTAAGATAATATGTGAATTTGTTAACCAGGTTTTGACCAGTGGACAAGAGCACATACCATGGCTGTTGTGGTGTGCGCTGTGCGGCAGGAGCAGTTGCGGCGGTGTGGGTGCAGTTGCACTGCCCGTCTTACGCAAGGGTTGTGTTGAGTTGAGGTGGTTGTAAACGATGTCCCAAATAAGCATAACTGCCTTTAAGCTTTGGACAGGGTTTTAAGCTGTTGGATGTGAAATGCTGACTACTCCAGTTATAAAACAAACCAGCATACTCAGTTGCACGTATTTAGGTTTGAAAGTCATGCTTTTGATGTGACTGAAAGAAATGCTCCAAGTGTGTATAGTCACAACTCATACTCTTAGGTATGTTGGTATGAGTGTAACCGAGTACAGTCTTTTCCCAGAGACCTGTCTGAAATTTGGATCTCTACCAGATAGTACTTGTGCTTCTGGGAAAACAGAGTAAAGTCTTTTAGCTTACGTAGAAAATACATGTATTCAGCTCTTACTGTTTTTAGAGAGGTATCATTTTTATATGTGATAAATTCAGAAAGGTGTCAAGTTTTTTTGTAGCAGATTCACTTTCTCCTGTCAGTGCTCAAGAGTGCTGTGTTACCCAGCGATGTGGTCATTCAGGGCTTGGGGAGAGCATTGCCAGCCGGTGGAAGGAGGTGATCCTTCCCCTCTGTTCAGCGCTGCTGGGGCAACGCGGCAGTACCGGGCCCAGCGCTGGGTCCCCAGTGCGAGAGAGACATGGACGTACTGGAGCAAGTCCAGCAAAGGGACAGGAGCATCTCTCATGTGAATAGAGGCTGAGGGAGCTGGGACTGTTCAGCCTGGAGAGGAGGAGGCTCAGGAGGGCCCTACTGATGTTTATGAGTACCATATGGGAAGGCACAAAGATGAGGGCGCCAGACTCTTCTCCATGGTGCCCAGAGACAGGACAGGAGGCACATGAAACTGAAACACACGAATTTCCACCTGAGCACAAGAAGTCACGTTTTACTGTGAGGGTGGTCAACCACCGGAACAGGTAGCCCAGAGGCTGCGGAGTCCCAGTTTGTGGAGACATCTGAAACCCGACTGGACGTGGTCCTGGGCAGCCGTTTCACTAGACAGCCTCAAGAGCTTCCTTCCAACCTCAGCGATTCTGTACTCTTCTGTTCCTTACTTTAGATACAAGAAGAATCTGAAGCATATAGTAGATCATAGTTTATTTGATTAAATTATGTAGCCCTGTGATGATAAATTTATATACCACAGAGCTGAACTCATTCCAGCTGAGATGACTGTCTAGTTCCACCACAGATGATAAAGCCGGTTTTCTAATTTCTTGCTTCTAATTTTATTTGTAAAGTATGGTTCTAAGAGAAATATACATCATGAAATAATCAGAGAATTATTTTAATTCTGCCAGTCTTTATTTACCTCTTGCTAACATGGAACAATACAAGTTTACTCATGTCTCTCTAGCACCTCGCCATGGGATCGACTGCTTGGCAGCCGGCACCAAAATGCCGGGACTCTGGATGTTAGCGGTGGTATGTGAGCAGTGAACCAGAAGGGTGAAAATCGCCCTGCCAGGGACAAGGCTGTGACACGGTCCTGTGCCTCAGCTTGTTTACCTGCTTGGTTAGCGAGGAGGCTTGGCGCTTCCTGACTCCTGGACAGAGTTGCTGGTGGGGATGTAAGACAGTGCTCTAAGAGACAGGACATAAGGGACAGAAGAAATGTATTTGGTGTCCCGGGATTAGGGAGTGTGTGTGGGTAGTACCAGCGGCTCTAGCTTGTGGCATTACGAGCAGATTCACTACAGAACTGCAGCAAGTACTTTTCTGAGGAAACTGTTTTGTTTCTTGGATGGAGTGAAGAGGAAAATCACTGCTTTAAATTATCTCTAGCTGCTCTGCTGAGATGAGACCAAGGCGGTGGAGCGTGCCTGGGTGCTCAGTAGCTCTGTGTGCTGTGGCCAAGGGAAACGGTCCCTGCCTAGCGAATCCTTTGGCTCTTCCTACCCGCAGAGCTGAACCAGTGCATCCCACAGAGTGCCTGTAACAGCACGGTGCCTGGGGAAGCGCCGCGCGCTCGGTCTGGACTCCGTTCAGCTGACCTGCTGGGGTGCTCATCCACCGACTTTTTTCCCCAGGAGTTGTCTCTTATGATCCCAGTTAAAACTATTAGTAAGACAGGTGGGTTTTTATTGATATGAGGTACATGAGGCGAAACAGCGGTTTAGGAACCTGGGATTTCTTTCTCATTAATTATTATCGAGAAGCATTTCCTATTTCTGGCAAGCTCTTTAACACCCCTCATACGGGAATTATCCAAGAAGTTAGGATTCTGGTCAGTAATAATGTGACAAACTAAAATGCTTGTTTTGAATAACGTTTAAGAAGCTTTTATGGGCAGTAGTGTGGGGTCAGGGGATGGGGAGGGGGGTCCCCGCTCACCAGGTGAAGCTGGCAGGCGCGGAGCCTCTGCCGAGCGCGTCGTCCCATGCATAGCCTTCGCCACAGAACGCAGCGCAATAGCGTGCGGGTCGTCAGGGGAGGCTCTGTGAATAATATGTTTATCTTAGCAGATGTGAGGAACTGGGACCACTTGATACACCACAAAAATAATACTTTTCATAGTTAATATGATTAAGTGTACTATTTGTCATTATTTTGAATATTTAGATTCACTGCATGGCTTGGACTTCGAAGCAATGTCCCTTTTCTCGTTGTTTCAAAACACAGCGCAGAGTGGCCTTTCGAGCTCTGAACAACGTGCTATTGATGCTAATTGCACAGGGGGATATAGAAAGGACTTGGAACATTTATGTGGATAATGAGAAAATTCAGCATTCCAACAAGCAGGGTTGGTTTGTGTTGGTTTTTTTACTGGAAAGTCACTCGTTAGGACGGAGATCGAGCTCTAATGGACGGGGTTAGGAGGAGGCCTTTCGCAGAGGAAGCGCCTGGCGTTGTGCTGAGCACCAGTTGTTGGGCTTCTGCTAGATCAGCTGAACTTCTGAAGTACTACCACTGCTGATGGCTAACAGAGAACATTTCTCTCTCATCTCATGATCTATCGCTAATTTCTTTGTTACTTTCCTTTCGGGTGTTATTTCCTTTCATTCATTTTCCAAGTTAAAAAGAAGTGTGATGTTTCTGAAAGAACAGAATTATTTACTAACTATAAAGAAATACATTAAAGGGTTGCAGTTGGAATGGCTAATCTTGTTACTCACCTTTAGTTGCCAGGGAAATCATTCTTAATACAATCAAACATACAGATAAGCAAAGCCAACAAGCAATCTATCAAGTTAATAATTGCCTAGAATGCAACTGAAACTACACTTTTCATTATAAAATCAGCAGCAAAATGGAACCAGCTTCCAACTATTGTCATGTAGTAGTTGCTGCAGCATTTAGATCAGAGGATTATGTTTCTGGTTTCCCAATGTCTTTTGTCTGGTGGACAGACGCTTGACAAGGATCTGCTAAAAATACATTTTCAGATTGTTTAATAATGTTCTTAGGACGTTGTGGTACGGAATTTTGGCTATCATTCTGTCATTGGCTATCATTTGGCTAATTTTCAGTGCTTTTAGTGTCCAGTACTTGCCTAGTTCTTTGTTAATTGGTATATCTATTTCTGAAGCACTTTTGAAACGACATTAATAGATGCATTGCTTCACCAGTTACACAGTTACTAAAACATAAATAGCTTTTGTTACAATTTTTATTGGAATATTGCCTATCAGAATGGGAGATTTAGGCAGCTAATGTCAAAAGTCGCATACGCTCTGAGGGAGGAAGTTGGGGTTTTGGTGCTGTCTCTACGTTGCTTCGAAAGAAGATTCTTAAAGGCTTGTAACTCTGAAACAGGGAAATACCATCCTGAGAAGTTACAGCTTCAGAGCGTTAACAGAGTCTAGGCTTGGCATTCAGGAGGTTCAAAGCCGTGTACATTACCAAAAATACATTTATCTTGAAATACATATGATCAAGTCAATCACTCCCTTAAAACATGTTGCCTTTGCAACCAGAAACAGGTATATTGTCCTTTAGGTATAATGTGAGTTCAGAAACTGCAGACATTTAACTTTCAGAGTATCCTGAGCAGATGTTGGTGTTTTATATATGTAACTGGCATATACTGTTGTTTTCTGGCTTCTTGTTTGCACTTTTTAATGATTTTTTTTTCCTATTCTTCTGGTTTTTTCTACTGCTCCCATCTTTTGAAATTGGAGGATGTTTTGAATTAGTTTAATTTTAACTTTTTTCAGGCAGCATGAAAGATTGCTTAAACATGTCAGATCTTATCTCTGCTGAGAAAAAAAGTTAACATCATGATTCTTACAAATAGATCATCAACATGACTGACATTGTTTATTGTACTTCTGTTTTTAGAATAATATATAAATGCTCTATGTGTGACACTGTGTTTACTCTACAACCTTTGCTCTATCGCCACTTTGATCAGCACATTGAAAACCAGAAGGTGTCTGTTTTCAAGTGTCCAGACTGTTCTCTTCTATATGCACAGAAACAGCTTATGATGGATCATATCAAGGTGTGTAGGCATCTTCTCTTGTTTCCTTTGTAGATACCATGTGTCGTGCAATATATATGCTGTGAGAAAGATACTGTAGAAAGGCACAGAATAACAAGACGACTGCTGAAAGAGAGAGATATTAATAATTCCAGAAGAGTAATCTGTGAATAATGTTTTCATATGTTAAAATGTTGTATTTTTTATGGTGTTCAGTGTATCTGTGATGTAATCACTAATGCAGTTGTTCTATAGGGATGTCAGGTTTGGGTGTACTAGGAATATCTCAGTGCATTGCATTCAATAGGTCATTTTGGGTAATAATGGCTAATAACAATAGTGGGTATAGTGAAGTAAGTTAGTCCAATCCTAATAAGTATTGCCCCTTTACAGGGTCAACTTACAGTATTCTAAGTATTATTCCAACGTTAGGAGCTGAGAATGTGGAGTACGTTATAAAATCAAACCTTTGATGTTCAGAATTCACCGGTAGGAACAAGTATGTTTCTTGAATAGATGCAGAGGTTATTTGTGTGTGTGTGTACATACAAACGTGAGCACATACATGCTTTGAAAAAACTTGAAGTGCATTTTCTCATAAATAACCTTAAACTATGTTACTTTCTGGTATATATACCAAATCTGTTAGCAGTGCTGAAATTTCTTATGCCTTATTAACAAGATCGGGTGCCTGGTAACAGCTGAAGTTATTTACAGCATTGCAAAGTGTTACAATCCAGAATGGTAGCTCTTAGTTCAGTGGGTTTCTCTTGCAGTGAGCGTAAGACTTAGTAAAATTTGTATATAGAGTAGTGGAAAACCAGACATCTTTCTTGTCTGATGAAACCATTGTTTTGCATTTTAGTCTCAACTATGAAGTTGTGTTGAAAACAAGATCGCAGGTCTGGAAAAAACAGTTGGTCTTAAAGCCAATCTTAAGCATTCAGAATTACAAGGACTGGATGTTTTCTTTGTTTCTGAACTAGTTCATGTTTACTGTAAGAATCGTCTTACGTTTATGCCAGATACCTTAAATGGTCCTCTCTTGGCTTTACTGTTCCAAGCCAGTGTTTGTACTTTCAACTAGTAGGTTTTTAGCATGTTTCACTATAAATGATTCAGACATTTTTGAGAATAAAATCAGGGGATTAGAACGTACACGTGCAGTAACAGCATTACTGCTTTTATTCAGAATTGCTAGCGCTTTTACATTTAGGATGTATGTATTGTAGTAGGGGCAGCAGCAGAAAAGTATAAACTGGACTTCAGTTAAGGGGAAATGAAAAAACCAGTAACAGGCTATAGATAAAAACAGAAAAGGACTCGGGGAGAGAACGAGTGCCAGGCAAAAGGCAGAGCTCAGCCCAGCTGCACAAAAAGTAATTGTTTGGTATGGCTAGACATAAACCATCAAGGCAGAGAAGATCTGGATGAAAATAGAACAGAAAGGGACAGAAGGAAGCTCAGAAGGACGTTATTTAAAGCTACAAAAAATAACCTAGAATAATTCCTGCAGATGTGAATGTTTCTTCTTGGCAAAATGTATGTCTCATTTTCCTGTAATGGCTAGCTACAAGGAAATCTCTACCGGGAACAGGTGGTGAAGGTCTGGACTGGAGGTGTAACGCTCCCCGTTCTGCTGGTGATACCTGCTGTGATCACTGTGACTCCATGTTATGCTTTAATGCTTTTTTTTTTAAATTTTCAATTAAGAAATTAAATTTCAAGTATTGTATTTAAAAGACATTTAGAAAGTTGCGCACTAACATTTTACATGCTGACAAGTTAAGCCAGGATGGAATCTCCAGGTCAAAATTCAGTTGCCTGGAAGGACAGGAACCTCCTTTCCCCCTACCCCGTGCTTCTTGTCCTGGTGCAGTGGCATACTAAAGGCAACCTCCTCCTTTACTGCACAACTTCAGTTTGTTCTTAGAGCCAGTCAGTTGGTCCTGTGTGCTTTGCTTTTTAATAACATTCTAGTTTTTTAAATTCCTGCCTTTTCTTTTAAAAGTTGTTAAATAGAAGAACATGTTCTACAGATCAGGTTGATATTTGCTGTAGAGCCAGCGTGTAGTCCCAAAAGCCACGGGATTTATGAAAGGACTTTGTAATGAAGTGTTCTACTGGAGTATCAGATTTGTTTTCTTATACTCTCAGAATCAAGAATGTATTGAATGTTTTTTTGTTTCTGAGATTACTTGTAGGAAAAAAGAATTCTGTTTGGGATGGCTAGTCTTTTAGATATGAAAGAGACCTTGATAGCGGGATCCATGTTCAACAGTATGTGATGCCTGGGCTGCACTCACGGGTGATGGCCCAGAACCCTGCTGACTCATTCCTGTCAGGTCCACATTCATGTGTGAGACTCTGACACGCAGCTGAAGCCCAGGTCTTCCTGAACTAGTCATCTTCTTGGTAGGCTCAGGTATCAAACCAGCATGTGACACTGGCTCCAGAAATTGGGGAAGGAGGAGGTGGAAGAGTTCTTCCCTTCTTACTGATAGTTTTCTTAAAGTCTAGAAATAAATCAGCGAGGAAGCATCACTACCTAAGAGCTGCAGCATGCTTGAGAAGAGCTTGTCGGACGCCTCTTGGCTGTCCCCTGCTCCCCATCAGCCCTGCACACCTTTGCTTCTCAGGACTGTTAGCAACATAGCCCTAAGTCAGGGGGCTCATAACCTGAGCATGGAGTAAGACAGGGCTTAACTCAGCCTCAACATAAAATATTAATATATCCTAAACAATGTAGTTGCCCGATCTTTCCAGAGTTGCCTTTTCTTGTCCACCAATGTGCCAAGTCAAAATTTCTCAGTATAAACCTTTCCTTCTTGGAAATCTCTAGTCATGTAGTTTGAAATGAGGATGCTTGACTAACTATGTTAGGTAAGTAAGGCAAGAAATTAGACTTAACATAAAGTACCTCTTGAGCCCTTTTTTCCTCCCTATTAAACAGCAATTTAAACTTAACCTAAAAAGTCTCTTTTTTTTTTTTTTTTTGGTGAAAATGTCTAGCCACTGAAGAAAACTTCTCTTTAGCTATGGGTGCTGTCTGTTGGTGTTGTTGGCTAATTTCTCTTTATGCTAGGCCTTGCCTTTACTTAATCGTGTTTCTTTAAGTTAAGAATGTGATCTGACAATAGTATGACAAAGAAGTAAATGAAGACTCTTGATTCAGAGGGTCTTTGCATTTTGTCAATACAACTGTATATGTCTCTGTTAGTTTTGTACTTTTTTTTTCTCTTTTATTGTAGTCTATGCATGGAACTTTGAAAAGTGTTGAGGGGCCACCAAACCTGGGGATAAATCTGCCTCTCAGTACTAAACCCACAACTCAGAACTCAGCCAGTCACAACAAAGAGGACACAAAATCTGTCAACGGAACCGAAAAGTTGGAGAAGAAATCTCCGTCTCCTATGAAGAAAGCAGAGCCTAAAAAAGTCGCTAATCCTGGCTGGACGTGTTGGGAGTGTGATAGGCTCTTCACTCAGAGAGACGTTTATATCTCTCACATGAGGAAAGAACATGGAAAGGTAAATGAATAATATTCAATTACAAAAAAGTGAATTAAACCTGAAATATGAAGTCATTGTTTTCCAAATTCGGTTGTGTTTTTGCAAATATTTCCTTTAAATTCCATTGTTATTCTTCTTTGTTCTTCTGTCTGTTTCATCTTGCTCTCTTTGGCTGCTTAGTTTTTGTCATTTTCTATGTGGTTCTACTGAGAAAATCCACACGCTCTTACTTAATCGTAGGCTTGTTCATCCAGTACCAAAATTTCAAGATGGAAAGAGTGAAAGATGTTCCAGTATTTCATCCAAGTCATCTAATCTGATCCAGGTTCTTATTTCTTCCTTTGTGCCTTCTCAGTTCCCTCTCCCTCTTGAAAATTCATTAACTGTTAGACTCTGGGAATGGGGTCTTGTTTTACTGGCCCAATGAGTGCCAAACAGCATTTCATTTTAAAGGTACGCTTGCTCTGAGGTCGAGCCGTTGCTCTAATCTTACACTTGTAGGTTCAGCCAACAAGTCAGCTGAGTTGAACAAGTTGAGTTTTGTATTTAAAACAGCTGGATTTGAGATAGCCTACTTAAAATGGATTGAAAGTGCAATACGGGAATGCTGTATTCTCTAGTCAGCAGAAAGACAGCTTGATGTCCTTGCTGCATCCCGTAGCTTTTCCAGTTAAATGAAATTGAGAAGACTGGCAGGTAGGCAATGGTGCGACTGATCCTCGGATGGACCCTCCTTAGCTGGTCTGAGACAGGCTGCAGCAGGGTCCAGCACGGTGCTGACACACGGCACTCCTCTGCTCTCCAGTCCCGTCCTTCGCTGCGTGCTAGTGGAAATGATCCAAGTCGTTGTTCAGTTGGGAAGCAGGGAATTAAACTAATCTACTGTGCTGCGCTGCAGAAAGAGCAGAACTGGAAGGGATAACAGACTTCTTTGCCTAAGTGGAGAATAATCATCCCGAGTGAAAATCTGTAGTTTTCAGGATGCTAATACGCCATAATAAATGATAGCACGTTTCCAGAGGTTTCTGTGTCCCTGCAAATTACAGTGCTTATCTCGAAGGCTGTTGTGCAAATTATTTTGTTCTGTTTATAAACATTTTATGGAAAAGCTGAAAACGCCAGAGTACTGAGTGTCATCTCTAGTTCTCTTATGACAACTTTGAGCAAATAGCACCCAAGCCTGACTGACAGGAGACTATTGCTGTGTTTCTCGTTTCGCGTAGCTCCCACTCCACTCTTTCAGCCTTCCTGCTCTAGAGTCCTGTAACTGCATTGCCAGCCTCCCTTGGAACGAAACACACAAACCCAAAGGACTATGATTCACAGAACTACATTTTCTTTTACCTGGTTCTCCTTTTACAGCTTGAGGGCACGAAAAGCAGACAAACAGCTGAGATCATGTGGTCTCCGTTTGATTTCTCCAGTTGCTTTAAAAGACCATTTTTGCCTTTCTGTCCGTTGAAGTCACTGAGGCACTGTTAATTGCTTCAGTTTCAAGCCTAGCAGGTACATTCCTGACACTTCTGCTAGGTAGCGTCTGTAAAGAGACTCTGTAAAACGTGTTGCAGTCCCTGTGGCATGCCTATGCACTGAATATTTGTTTCTGATCTTGTAACACTCATACGATCATGGTTTAATTTTCTGTCAAAACCAGTCTCTTTAACAGCGTATAAACTGTTGGTCCACTCTGTTTTGCCTGTTAGTCCAGATTAACCCGATCAGTGCTTTTTGAGGCAAACAGAGATAAGTTTATGACCAGATGCAT
Organism: Himantopus leucocephalus; assembly: GCA_003993805.1. NCBI lineage: Eukaryota > Metazoa > Chordata > Aves > Charadriiformes > Recurvirostridae > Himantopus > Himantopus leucocephalus. Next base: position 74,040 of record RSEF01000030.1, read on the forward strand.
TTTACATTTTACAATTCTTAAAAACAAAACACCACAACCTCCCTATGAAACCGTCCCTTCAGAGAGAGCTAGAGAGCAATACCCACTCTGATCACATCTACAGCAAAGTGGCAGACGGTCTGTAAAATAAGGTTAGTAACACACTGATAATGCTTTCTAAATATTAGCTTTAAATATGTATCTTTCTGTCTCTGATGTTTAATAAGAATACACAGTGTTTCCTCAGGAGCAGCCCTTATTATGAAATATTAGATAATTGTTGCACTCAAATACTGGCCCGAAGGCCTGTTTCATTGCTTGCTTTGATGTGCTATTTGTTATGCCTATTCAAGCGGTTCCTCAAATAACACAGGAGGCATATCTATATTAAAATGAATAGAGGTACAACCCCGTAAGAATGTTGCTATCTTAAGAATGATAGGTGTGGATTAAATGCGCTAAAGTGATCTATGGAGAATGTTTGTTAAAAACTTGAATTAAGCAGTTCATGAGCTCTTCGCTTCTAATTGCTGCTTTTGCAGGATCAGAGTGAAAGTCTGGAGCTGTAACCCTTCTTAGCTGATCCCAGGCTGGATTATTCAGAGGTATTCATAGGAGAGGGATTGCCATGTGTATCCTCTTTGGACAGATTCTTCAGTTTCCAGACCCGATTGGAAGTGTCTACACAGACAGATAGACAGATTCACATTTTCTGTATCCTCTTCCTGAGCTGGTTGGAGGTAAGCCAGCTGTAGGGCAGGAACATTTGTAGCCATCTTGGTGTGACTCTCTGCCTGATCTTAAAAGTGCTGTTTTAAAAAAAATAATAAATGTTATCAGCCCAGGCAAAGCGTAGTTCTGACAACTCTGTACAACTCCTGGCTTGACACTGGATCATGCATGTCTGCGCTCGGCCAGGTACACATATGCTGAGCTTCCCAGGACTTGTGTGTAAGTGCATTTCTATGAAGGGACAGATGTTTTCTAATCAGGAATTGCTTTACCAATTCCGACTTGCTGTGAATCTAATTGAACATCCTCTTTCTTCCTGTAAAGACAAGATGCTGTACAACAGGTCCTCCTGCACCTAATTACAGAACTAATTTTTTAGTTCTTTTGGGTCTGGCTGCCATTGCAGAAACTAATACATGCAAAATCCTATTTGCGTCTCTATCCAGAATCTTCCCAGCAAATTTAGAATGAGTGTAGTGTCATGGATGGTTACCCCAGGTAGTGCTCCTGGTGCCCCGAGAGGGACTGGGTCCTTCTGCACAGTCCTCCTGCTGCTTTTCTGACTGAGGGCTTGGTGCATCCGCGCTGGGCAGTGGCCTCGGCAGAGATATGGTGGCTGCCATGGTTGAGCTTACGTGTTTGTACAGCGTGGTGCAGGGCTGTTTCTTGATAGAAACCCTAATAGGACCTCACATTTTATTTTATTTTATTTTATAAATTCTTCCCAGAGCATTGCAGTCATAAGCATACTGCAAAACCGTACTGCAAGACACATTGATTAATGCGTTAGCATGAATGAGCATGCACTGTGTGCACACACTGTAAGGTTCTCACCTTTAACAATTTAAGAGCGAAATATGTTCATTTCCCTTTATTTTAATTGGCCTTTAAACGTGAAAAGGAAGTCTAGGTTGAACAGTACTGCGCCTCTACCAGCATTATGTTGACTAGCCCCAATAAAATTACCATATCATGTTTCCTAATGGGCTGCTTCACATTTGCGTGAATGACCTTTCAAAACTGCTTTTCTTTCCTTCCCCCACACTCCATGTGATTTTGGTCCTGATAGCAAAAGGTCTCTCATCTCACTGTAACAGCTCTTACTCCTTTAGCCATTCCAGACATCACTTTTTCCTGTGAACAAACCTTCCACCGTTGCCTCCAAGCTTTGCAGTAAGTGATAATTTTCAGTAATGACATCACCTCTACAGATCTCCACTGGCTTGTCTGTAGCTGTTCTGAGCAATGTAGCTGTTAGAGAGAATATGAACATCAACATAAAAGTTCAGCACTCGGAGCACAAATGTAAGATGGATGTTTTTCACTTCCTTAAGCATTTCTGTATGGCTTGACTATTTAGGATTGAGAATTCTTTTTCTTATTATTACCATTATTGATTAATATTAGGCACCAGGGGATGACTCATGCCATACTAAAATGTCCATGTGGATTATTGTGCCTCTCCATTGTTTAGGAATTTGTCACTTCCTCAGAAGGTACGAATATGTGAGCCAAACCCTTTACATTATTCTGTGAAGAAAATCTTTGCCATTGAGTGCTTTGGAACATAGGGACAGATCTTGGATGGACTCTGCAGAAGAGTCAAGAAGGGTCCAGTTTCAAGCATTGATCCAAGTCTTTTGCTCAGTGAATAGTAGAATAGATTTTTTTTTTTTTTCAGTTTTCCAATAAATGCAGGAAAGAGAATGTTATTGCCACTCTGAAGGAAAACTATGATCGCTGCTAGAGCAGGAAAAAGCAAGCCAGGGAATGTGGTTTTCCTTCTAGATACTTGACTGGTTGTGTGAAACTACTCCGGTTGATAAGACGTGCCGTTTGAACTGAGTTCTAGGACTGATGGAATGTAAGGGACGGGACCATGTCATTCATTCTTGGGGCTTGTACAGTCTGCCATTTTGGAGAGTTTTGGAGTTATTTCTTCAGATACTAGAGCTCCTGCGGCCATGTTCAGCTGGCACGACATAGATGGAGACCACTCCATCGTTTTCAGTTTCCTTCCTTTTCTTTTTCCATCCACTTAACAAACTGTAATATGAACCCCACAGAATTCCCCAAACAGATGGCCCTCAAGTTGGCATCGGACGATGCCTCTCAGTTCTCCGTGACTTTTCAGAGCCCTGTTGGTGTGTCAGTGTCTGTGACGTTTTGCTTTGGTCCTTATTATGTGCTCTTCACCCCTCCTTGTAGGTGACTGATAAGCTCTCTCAGTCAGCAACTGCAGACGTAGTTTGGTGATGGGAAGGGAAAGGTTACGTTATAGTGAAAGCAAATCTGTCACCGTACTGCCTTTACTGATCCAGAAATAATTCACCGATCTTCCCTGCTTCTTTGGTGGAAGAAATTCTCTTCATCCACAGTCTGTGACACCGGTTTACAACTGGTGATAGCTGTGTGTGTAGCTCACACCGGCCACACTGCTTTCAAAGAGGTCCAGGTCCTCTGGCTTCTGCAGTGTTGCTGTAGGAGCGGTGTGTTCTTGAAGACACAGTACCAGACACTGGTAAGTAATGTTTCTTTCCTGTTATTAAAAGGTTCGACACATGCACTACTTTTCCTGAGCTTTTTTAATTAATGCATTATTCTTCTTTTTTTTTTAAGCAAATGAAGAAACATCCGTGTCGACAATGTGACAAATCTTTCAGTTCATCCCATAGTTTATGTCGTCACAATCGTATCAAGCACAAAGGCATTAGGAAGGTTTATACATGCTCGTAAGTTCTACTTTTATTTATTTAGAAACAGAATATAGACCAACAAAAAACTTCTATTAGTTGAATTTTTTTTCTTGATTGTATAAGGGCCAGCGTCGCATTCATTCAAATGAATCGGGACGTTAGATACATAGCCAGGCCAAGCTGTTCAGGCTATCCTGCGCACAGAGAACGTAGCAGGCTGCTGAGAATGCATGTACGTGAAGTCTGCTCTGCTGTCTTTCAGGGCTTTGGCAAGCAAATCTGAAACCTTACTGAGCTGAGAGTTTGCATGGCTGATACAGTGGGGAACTTGGCTTTTAATAGCCTCTCAAATACACTACCTACTCTTCTAAGCTGCAAAAGCCAGTATTTGTAGGGGTTTTTTTTACATACATAAACCAGTGTGTAATGTCTAAAAATCCTTAGTGATGTTTAGGCGGCTGGAGAGACGATGCATAATTTAATAGAAAAATCCGTGTCAGTCAGATAAGATACCTAATACAAACTTTCTGTTGCATCTCTTCATTCATAGTTTTGTGTGTATTTGCGTGCTGCAGGACTGTGTTTGAAGTTCTGCAAAGGAAGCTGCGAGCCACAGCCGTTCTCTGCGGCTGAGATCTTAACAGTCCCTTCTCAGCCGTAGTGTGATCTCTGCTGTGTGATGGAATGCTCGAGGAAACTTGCGACTGCCGTGCATAGCACAGCATTCCAACAGAGCGCTCTGTACCCTCCTGCCTCCCTGCACCGAGGTCGCCTGACACAGCCCATGCATCAGATTGCTTCTAGTGTAACCTTAATTTGTTCTTCAGCCTTCGTGAGCTGGCTCGCCTAGTCACTCTTTCTCTTGCTATGTGACAAGTAGCAAGTGTCTGGTTTTTGCATACCCTTTGAGCAGAAAGCTTGTGTTGTGGTTCTCTGTTTTCATTTCAGAATGCCTACAGTATGTTTGGTTGGGGTTTTTTTTAAGAAAGTTAAATGAAACAGCATTTAAAAAGTTAAAACCTTAGGAGAGAGACTCGGAAAGAGAATGTTACAGTTTAACTCCTCCCCTGCAGTTCTTGTTTGGCCATCCCTCCTCCAGACACCTGTACAGTATGTGACAACATTGGAGCTCAGGAGAAACACACTTCCCAAAAGCACATGAGAGGTTTAGGAGCGATGCAGCTGGTTCTGTGGGGGAGCATAAAGCACAGATTGTGAAAGGCACATTTGTTCTGCTGGTTAGTTTGAGCTTGGAAAGGGAGCTGAGGAGAAATTACTAGTTCCAAGACATATCCAATACTGTTATCCAAGTATTTGGATTTGAATGGAGAATTAAGTGTCATTTGGAGCTAGTATTCCTCCTACATGGAGGGTGATTGCTTTCCTATGAAATTTAAATTAAGGAGAACTTGGGAAAGTGTCTAATAGAATGTACAGTTTGGTGATGTCAGCAGAGGTCCAACAGACTCAGATGCTCCCAGGTTTTATTCTGACTCACGCTTTGTACCATTCTGGGTATTATCTTCAGAGAACTTCTCATTTGTTCCGAATATAAATTGCTGAAACATTTCTAGTTTTATTTTGTAATTATGCTCCTTTTCTTATAACACTTACCTGTGCAATTGATTGGAAAAATGTTGCTGTCTTTAATAGATTGTGCTCTAGTCTGGATTTATTTACTAGTCCTATTTATATTCTTCAGAACACTGTGACTTTTGTTAGGGATGACATTTGAATCTGTGCACATCTGCTTTGTGTTTATGCAGGCACTGCCCAGATTCAAGACGTACTTTTACCAAGCGGTTGATGTTGGAAAAACATATTCAGTTGATGCATGGCATCAAAGACCCTGATGTGAAAGAAATGACTGAATCGACCAATATGGAAGAAAGGGAAGTAAAAGAAGACACAAAGGTAATCACTTCGAAGATTCATTCAGTCACTGAGAGGGAATTTTTCGTGGGTATACATCTTTAATAGATGCAGGTATTTTGATCCCATAAATGTCTGATCTTCTGTGAAGTAGAGCCAAAAAAAAAGTCTCAAAGGTTCCTGCAACAAATTCTGTCATGCTTGAACTAGAACGTGTTTTTGGAAAGACGTTCTGTTTGGTTTGATCCCTGAATGATGGCGAATATAACTTACCCCTTAGCAGTTCATTCTAAGAGCACCTTTCAAAACTTCTGCAACCGAGTCCTCTCAGGGCTGTAGAAAAGCTACAGGTTACTTGTTCTAGAGCACAAGTCTGATGAGGAGCGGCTGAAGGACCTGGGGTGTTCAGCCTGGAGTAGAGGAGGCCGAGGGGAGACCTTATCGCTCCCTACAGCCCCCTGAAAGGAGGGGGTAGCGAGGGAGGGTCGGTCTCTTCTCCCAAGGAACAGGCGATAGGACAAGAGGAAATGGCCTCAAGTTGCACCAGGGGGGTTTAGGATGGATATTCGGAAACATTTCTTCACCCAAAGGGTTGTCAAGCACTGGAATAGGCTGCCCAGGGAAGTGGTGGAGTCGCCATCCCTGGAGGTGTTTAAAAGACGGGCAGACGTGGTGCTGAGGGACATGGGTTAGCGGTGGGCTTGGCAGTGCTGGGGTAATGGGTGGACTGGATGATCTTAAAGGTCTTTTCCAACCTAAACGCTTCTGTGATTCTATGTAGAAGCAATGTGACCTTCGTCCAAATACCGAGCCTTGAGCTTATTTGATAAAAATTCTACAGTGAAACTGCTTTCAATATGATGATTGACATACAGCAGAATCTCCCGCTGTACTTGGCATTGGTGTGGCCTCACCTGGAGTACTGTGTGTGGTTCTGGGCGCCACCATTTAAGAAGGATGTGAAGGTACTCAAATGTGTCCAGAGGAGGACTGAAGACTCCGGGTTTGTCTGGTTTGGGGAAAAGGAGGCTGAGGGGC
>RSEF01000030.1:122581-143808 GCA_003993805.1 Himantopus leucocephalus
TCCCTCTGTAGCGCCATCCTACCCTCAAGCAGATCAACACACCGTTTCTACAATAGAAGATACTAAGGAAATAATCTCTACAAAACTAAATTTGGGTTTGCTGTTATGTATACCAATGTCAGTTATTACAGAAAAGATTTTGTATTAGTCTCTGAGAAACCTCAAAAATCAGCCAATCAGACAGAATTCATAACATTATGCTGAGTGTGTTACTATGGCACAAACAATCATGAAGCTGTGTGTAGCTAATCTTAAATACACCGGTGTCTCTCTACCTTCCACAGCCTCTTCAGGGGCTCCCCACTTAAATTTTCATCCCTTTCTTTCAAATGCAATAGTTCATTTTCTTCAATTTTTTTTTTTTTTTAATTATGGAATTCTGCACATCCAAGCCTTCATTTGTCACATTTCCAGCTTCACTTGTTTCTCTCACACACACACACAAATTTGTGCTCTCCTGCTGTCTTCAGTAACAAAGAGAAATATTTTTATGTAGGCACAATTAGAAATGCACATTGCTGGAATCAAGGCCTGATTATTTTTTTTCTTTTTAATTGTCAATAATCAATCAATTCACTTTCACTACTGATTTTGTTTCTTGGGGGTGGGAGGGGTTACCCCTCTAAATGAGCAGGTCTGCATAGCCAAGGAAAGGCCTAATAGCCCCCGAATAGGACTTGCTTAACTCCTTTAATAGCTGGAATTACTCTTACACTTTGCTAGTTTTTCAAGAGAAGAGTAGAAAGATAGGCAGACGGATAAAAAGCACAACTCAACCAATAGTTGCTGTCTTCAGTTAAGTACAATTTTAGATGAGTGCCTGTCATAGGTATAACATACAATTATTTTTTTTCCAATGAAAGCCAAGCAAAGCTTATATTCAAACCACTTTATCTCTTTTTGAAAGTAAATAAAATCAATCACCCCTTCTTAAAACTAAACCTGCTATCTCATCTTGATTTGTGGATACCAGGTTTTGCATTTTGGTGGTGGTTACTGAGTGGTTTTTTTGGGAAGTTCTATTTTTTTGAGAGGGGAAGAAAATTCCTGTGAAACCAGCTTTTATATTTAAAGGAATATGATGAGGAATCCACATTAGAATAATCCTTCCATGGTTTTCCTTTATTAGGTGTACAGTGTTTCTCATTACCATGTTCTAGAAAATAAACTTGAACACCCGTGAAGACGCACTGATGTTAAAGACTTTTCTCCCTCTCACAGCCAGTCTCTGTTGGAGGGCTGATCGTAAACCTTGTTGGTATCTGTGCCTTCAGCCACGCGCACTCCCATGGGGCTTCTCGGGGAGGTTGCCACTCACACGATCACAGCCATTCTCACCACGGGCATAGCCACAGCCATGGGCACGGCCATTCCCATAGTGACCATGGGCACAGCCACGGACATTCCCACGGGTCTTCTGGAGGAGGCATGAATACCAACATGAGAGGCAAGTACAAATTGCTAAATGATAAATGATGCATGTGATTTCCAGCAGACTTTGAAGGTTTTCAGAATAAGATGCCGTATTATGCATCATTCTTAAAATCTCCAGAAGTGATCTGACAGCCATTTAATGTAGTATGTGTGAATTTCTCACACTGTGTCTTCATTGATGAGTTTAATGTGAAGAAACATAACTTGAAATGTTTCTTTGCATGGATTTCTTAGATGCGGGTAATACCTAAGGAACCAGTAAAAAGCATTAATCTACAGTCCTCATTAACATTGATAAACAGGCATTGTGAACATTAATGAAAGAGCTTGAAGTCCGTGGTTCTAAGTTCCATCTGGAAATGAAAGTACAAGGTCTCTATCTATAAAGATAGTACCATACTTCTATCTATCATCATGTGGCAGCTGGTTGTAAAAACACTGTGGAAGGGGATAAGAAGCAGAAGAACAAATGCAGACCAGCAATCTAGAATATGTTCCTGTTTGTAATTCAGAAGATAAGGTGGGAAAGATGAAACTTTGTTTTTCAAATCTAAAATCAGAAGCTAACCGAGAAGGGTAATATATATAAAATTTCAGCGTAGCTACTTCTTAGATTTTTTCCCATGGTAGTTATTTACTGACTGCCTAGCTTAAGGAATGAGGTTTTTGTGTAAACATAACCATAAGCTTTTTAGCTAATAGTTTCGTATTTCGTTGGTTATTTTGCATCCTAATTCAGCTGGCTGTTCTGTTGTGTGGCATTTTTTGAAGCCTGCCCATACGCTTAACTATTTCAGCATTCTTTCAAATCCTGACACTTAGCACTAATCTTACAAATGGTTAAGATATTCTTTTTCTGTGCCCTTTCAGCGTACGCTGAGAATGCTACCCACTATTAAAGCAGTATAAAGGATTATTCCTAGCAGTAGCAGATAGACAATCTTCTTACAAAATTGGAGCAGATTTGGCATACAAAAAAATAAATGATACATTAAAATCTGCCCACATTAGCAGGCCAAGGCACTTAAACTGATCTTTTTATCCTCTGTTAAGGAGCAGTGAGTCCCTCTATACAGAGTTAAATGATATATAGTGCAAATCCCACTAACAATTTAAAGACTATTCACGTTTGGTTTAATCTGTGAATGCCTGCCTAGATCATTGGACTGTAGAGTAAAAATGGGGTTTTTTACATTGATTTGTAATTCATTAGAAAAGCTAAATGTGTTGTGTAATTTTGCATCCAGTTAGGCAGATAGTTGCCTCTGTTTAGTCTGAGGGGTATTTATTATATCTAATAAACCCTACTCTGTTTCCACTATTGAAGATACACATACATTTTAAACAGAACTGTTCAACTTAATCACTCTGTTTATTTTGTTTTCAGGTGTGTTTCTGCATGTGTTAGCAGACACTCTTGGCAGTGTTGGTGTTATCGTATCCACGATATTTATTCAGCAATTTGGATGGCTCATAGCTGATCCGCTCTGCTCTCTTTTTATTGCTACATTGATTTTTCTTAGTGTTATCCCACTATTGAAAGATGCCTGTCAAGTCCTTTTGTTGAGGATACCTCCAGAACAGGAGAAAGATCTGCATGCTGCTTTAGAAAAGGTCAGAACTGCAATTCTAAATGTTTTCATATACAAACATACAAAGCTGTAACTGTTTCTAATAATCACTAAACTCAAGTAGTTCAGTCCAACAGCTTCTGTTGTCTTTATCAACGTCATGTCTCAAGTTGTCTGTTTTGCATAGGGGTGACAGGATTATTTCTACTGATGAAAGTTGTTTTGCGACTAAAAATACTGGGTTTTTGCTTTTATGGGTAGCTTATGATTACAGACAAGTATGGTAACACTGTGGGAAAGGTACTTAATACTAAGAAAGTAATGTAGCAATTCCCAAAGCTTGCAGCCTTTTTAAACTCTGTGTGTACAATTCAGGCTACAGGGTTATAGCTTGAGTCTGTAATTGCAGGTTTTCTTACTTGTCCATATCATCAAGGGCATGCTAGTTCACAATAGGTGAGATGGCAAAAGTACAGCTGTTTTTTGTAAGTACTTCTTCATTCTAGTCCATTCTCTTCCTGTCTGCTGCAGCACAGTTTCTACTTTGAGGCTGTACTTGGTCTTCTCCGGTGGTTCATTTGAAGTGCCTGCCCAGAATCATAGTGCACACCTCAGTGCGGAGAACTCCTCTCTGTGGAATAACTAGTTACATGTTCTTTGAGCATGCCATCAACTAGAGGTGGCAAGGAAGATTATCCTGATGGTGTCCTGTCAATTAGTAGAGGGGGAGATGTGTTCTTATCTGCATGAAAAAGAGAAGAATAAATGGAAATTGGCTGGGAGTGACTTGCATAATGAAAGGAAAGTGAGGTGCTGACCGGGGTTTCACTTCTTGATGAGGCAAGACAGAAAACAGTTTGGGAGGTGGAGGAAAAAGAAAGCACGTTTTGAAAACAACCAAAGAGCAATTCATTAAAGGATAATAGGAAAAGCATTTTTAAAAATACATCACAGTAAAACAATATGCTTGCTGTAGGTTGACCCCAGGCAGTAGCCAGGCTGGGGTCCACACACAGCCACTTGCTTGCTCCCCCCTTTACCACCACCACTGCCAGTGGGACAGGAGAGAGAACAAGAAGAGCAAAAGCAGGAAAAATCTGGGAGCAATATAAGGCAGTTTAACAGGTGAAGGAGAGAAAGAGGAAAAAAGGCAATCAGAACACCACCTTCCACAAGCAGACTGATACCCAGCCAGTCTCTGAGCAACAGTCACCTTGGAAGCCAAAAAACACCCTTCTTCCTCTACTCCAGTTTTTATTGCTGAGCATGATGTTATATTGCATGCAGTATCCCTCTGGCCAGCTTGGGTCAGCTGTCCCAGCTGTGTCCCCTGCCAACTTCTTGCCCACCCTCAGCCTACTCACTGAGTAGTAGCAACAGCCAAAACCACCAGTGTGTTACGAACACTGTTTTAGCCACAAATTTAAAACACAGCAGCTTACCAGCTGTTGTGAAAAATCAATTCCATCCCAGCCAGACCCAGTGGAAAGATCAATTTCAAATGATAAATTATGGAAATAGATTATGTCTCTGAATTAAGTCCAGCTATGATAAATAAATAGCTGCTTATCCTGAATTGTGAGGTAACAGATGCCCTAGAAATGGTTAAATGCCCAGCCACCTTTCTGGTTGGTCTGTCCATTGATGTTACCGTGATCTGTACACTAAATCATTTTTTTCTCGTCCTATTTAGCATTGCACTCTGCTGGGTTTTTCATTTAGTTTGACTTTTAGCTTCTAGTCTTCGACAGTAGTAGCAAGGTGACCTTTCAATACTACATGTTTCTGTATATGGCTTAGCTGGAAATCAGCTTTGCTATACAGCGTTGTTGCCCTGTGAAATATTTGCCACCAATATCCATGCACACACACAAGTTGAAAATGTGTTCTTAAATTAATTGTTGCTAATGTAATTTCTTTGCAGATTCAAAAAATAGAGGGAGTCATATCCTACAGAGATCCTCATTTTTGGTGTCACTCTGCAAGTGTTGTGGCAGGTACAATACATGTGCAAGTGGTATCAGATGTGATGGAACAGAAAATAGTACAGCAGGTAAGCTGCAAGGTTTTTAGGCCCTAACGTCTTAATTTCCTATTCTGTAGCCCATTTTCAGTCGTAGACTGAAGTTTGAAGCTACTGTTTGTGATTTGTTTTATAGCTATTAGTTATGTCTCAGAGCTGGTCTCTAACACTGTGCTTTCCTCTGCCTGCTAGCTTGGAATTAGCTGCATAGAGTTGTTTGCTAAAACATCAGCCAAAACAAAATGAAAAAAAAGTTAGGGAGGTATTTTCTCACTGTTGAAAGTGGCACTACATCTGCTCTGAGAAAAGGAGGAGGAGGTGGATTTCATGCTGCAAAACAGTCAGTAAACAGTATGGATATCTAGATGCTACTCGTGGGTTTATTTATAACTGGCTTACTGATACGTGTCTGCCTTGGGTTTTTCTTCAAGGGCAAATTATTTCCTTATGCAAGACACTGAGAATGACCGCTCTGCAGACATTGCAAAGCCATATCCTCTGCAGCTGGTCTTTGCTTTCTGGAAAATCGAATTGTTTATGATGATTTTTTTTTTAATCTACAGTATTTCAGAGCCAGAATATTGCAAGTTGCTGAGGTGCATATAAAGCATAATACTAATGTTAACCATACTGTTGTATTCAGGTTACAGCGATCCTGAAAGATGCTGGTGTAAACAACCTAACTGTCCAAGTAGAGAAGGAAGCTTATTTTCAACACATGTCCGGACTCAGTACAGGATTTCAGGATGTCCTTGCCATGACTCAGCAACTGGAATCCATGAAATACTACAAAGATGGTACTTACATCATGTGATACAAAGTTGTGTTCATTAAAGGAGGTGTAAAGTGTAAAGCTACAGGATTCCGTATTTGTATTACTTTTTGTCAGGAGATCTTGCACATACATGTACAGAAACAAATGTACTATATATTTGAATTTTTTTAAACTTACTATCTTTATTAAAATTGGATTAAGATGCTTTTATAAAGGAAATAAGATAGACTTGAATATTTGCTGTATATGTGAAAATAATGGAAATCTTAAATACTGTACTTCGTGTTCATTAAACAGAAATCTTGCAACTTGTGGATGAGCACAGATGTATTCCGTACTTTCCGTTAAGTATGGAAGGTCATGATTACAATTTCATGTCAGTAGTGGGAAATGGAAATAGTTTATATTGGAATGCAAACATGATCAACCGAAAAATACTTCTCTTTCAAACATAGCTTGAAGACTCTTTGAATGAAAATACATGTTTACTATGGGGAGTAAAAAACAAGAAATCATGGGTTTTGCACATTTTGTTAGATAATAGAAATACACAGTTTTTATATTATGTCTTGGCATACAAATCTGATTTCTAAACCAATGCATCAGAGCAAATAAATGTTACCATTTAAAATTTATATCAGATTATTTTTTTAGGGAGAGAAATCCACAGGTTAACAGTGAGAAATTGGGAGGGGGGAAAAATGCAGACACTTTCCCGTTTCCTGGGAAGACTCAGAATCAAAAAACTATTCTGTAAAATAATTTGTACTTTTTATATGAATAACTGCAAATGCAATAGTTTGAAGCTTGAAGTAATTCATCAGTGAGCATCGTAGCACTCTGCTAAACTTCACCAGTTCAAGATACGTTGTTCTGTCATTTACTTGATTTTTTTCATCATACCATAAGACAGCTGCAGGTGTACACTAGCCAGCTGCACCTTTGTGTTACACAAGGAAGCAGTTCGGGTTTAGAATGCTAAACTGTGACAGTAATCTGGGACCTGGCAAGCTGCTGAAACAAACTGTAAATTGAGAGTTCTTGACTGGAAAGAGTGTGTTGAAGAAATGATTATGTCTTGGGTATTAATACTGCGAAGAAAACAAATACCTGTCTTCAGCAAAAACCTGTCAACAGGGTAACAACATATGTCTTCAGAGGTGGTTATCCTGACCTCTGTTTACAGTCCTCCTGTGCCCCCTTGTCTTCTTGTCTGAAGCCCTTGGAATACTTTCCTTGGAATTCAGCAAATCAATTCAGTGGTTAACAAGAAGTACGTCTTTCATCATACCATGTGTAACGGCAGTCTTGTTTTGTCATACTGGTTTCTTCTTCTGGTATTTAGGATCAGTACCTGAATATCATAAATGATCATCAGACTTGATGTTAGAGGAATTTGATAGACTGACGTAGGAATTACATGATCAGATCAGATTCACCAGCAATGCCGTTTGAAATGTCCATGAGCAATTCTGCTTCTCTTGTAATCGAACTGTTTATACAAACTGCATAGTTTCTTTTGTAACTGTTAAACAAGTTTGCATTCCAGTCTCTTCCTCCAGTGCTGTGTTAAAACGCTACCTGTAGTACAGGACTGACTTGAAAAACTGTGGTCAGAGTGTCTCTAAAACTTGTGTTGCTTTTACATATAGTGATGAAGATTGACTGCACAAATCCCATTCCCTAATTTTTTGGGCCAGCACTGCAGAAACAGCAGAGTTCTCAATGCTTGATTCTGTTTTCTTCTGATTTATGCCTTTGGCAGTGGTTTTCTCACCTTGCCTCCTCCAGAAGGCTCGGGTCAGTTGAGTAACAGTGCTACATTTAACACCCAGCCTATAAATAGGGTGATCGTTTGGTTCTGAAAGCCATTTTCAAGCAAAAAGCTTCAGATAATATTTACATGTGCCACTCATATTTGAGGTGATTGTACTGGAGCTGATGGCATTTCACCAAACCAAGTGTTAGCCCCATCAGGATAGGTAGATGAAAAGGGGGATGATCCCTTCTTTTAAAATCAAGTTAGCTTAACATAATTGGAAAGCCTTCATGCTTGCCGCAGCTTTCTCTGAGCAAATGCTGATTTCCTACTTCAGCTGCTAGCAACAGGACCTGAAACAAATTAAGGCGGCTGGGACCACGTCAGATGGTTGTGGCAGTGAAGATCAGCTCGCACCTGGGTACTGCACAGCAAAGTGCAAGCCTGTATCGTAACACACATTCGGCAGCTTTCTGTGTGTTACCCAGCACACGTGCATGGTGTTTTTCCTCGCTACCCTGACAGGAAGACAAGGGCAATAAATGTCCATCTGAAATTCATTTGCCAAGAGCCCTTATCTGGCAGTAATCCTCCAAGGAAGGATTCAGGCTTCCTCCCCTGCAGGATCTATTAGGACTGTGGTACGGGCAGATTTTCAAATCACAGGTAAAGGCCAATTGATTTATAGTTTGATAAATACTGGGCGGGGGGGGGGGTCAGTCAAGTCACTTGATTTGTACGCAGACCGTTGCAACACAGCACTTTCGAAAATGAAACAATGCTGTAAAACAAATTGCAGCCATGTATTATACATTCAGCAGCAAGCAATATATGTGTACGTAATGGGGAAAAAATAAACGTGTTTTTCAGTAAGTTTTATGTAGTGCATCTTGTCTCTTCTCGTTAAAAAAATGAGTAGGGATGTCAACAGGGGGGTACGTTAATAGAAAGCTCTGTTTTCAGCCCCAGCTGGTTGCGCGGGGGCTGATTCGAGGCAGGTTGAGAATACGCTCCAAAACCCGAATTTCCTGGGCACGTCCCGGGCGTTTCCCCCGTCCGAAGACCCCCACCCGGGTGCCGCCGGCGGGCTCTCCCCGCCGCCCCCCGGAGGGGCTGCGCGGACGGCCCACGCACTACCGTGGGCGCCGGGAGCCCCCTGGCGGGGAGAGCCCGACACGGCCCCGCGGCGCGCACGGGTGGGTCCCTCCCCGCCCCCTCCGGGAAGGCCTGTGGCCGTCCGCCGCCGGTCGCCACGGTAATGCATTGGGGCGGGGCCGCCGGCAGCCAATAGGGAGGCAGTGGTCAGCCAATCAGCGGCGGCGCTTGAGAGTTTAAAGCCGCGGCGGTTAAGCTGAGCCCCGTCCTTCACGCGCTGCCTGCGCTTCTGCTCCTGCTCCGCCATGGCGTTCCGGGTTCACAGGGTAGGTGCGCGATGGGCCCGGCGGGCACTCGGGGGGGGCGGCGGCGCCGGAGCCGGGCCGGCTGTCACGGCGCAAGTGGGGGATGGCTGCTCGCCCTAATCTGGGGCAGTGTCGGGGAGAGGCGGCCGGGCGGCCCCGCGGTGTCCTACTCCCTCCTTCCTTTCCCCTCCGCCCAGAAGCCCTCCAGCTCGGCGGGCGGAGAGGTGCGCGGCAGGGCTGCTCTCCCGAGCTCTTCCGCGCACCCCCGTTTCTCCGTGTCGGGGAGGGCGGCGGGGTGTCAGCACGCTTCTCCTGGGGTACCTCCTCGGCTCCCCTCCAACCCTCAGGCCCGGGGCGGGGAGGGAGGGCAGCCGTGCCGACCCCACCACCACCAAGTCCGCGCCCGTAACCCTCGGGTCTCCGGGGCTGCAGCCGTGCAACCGCGACGTTACCGCCGGTGGGGTGTAGCGCGCAGGTCCGGTGTCCTCCGGCGGCGGTGCCGCTGACCGCTCTCCCCACAGCACACTTGCACGTCGGCTGACGCCGGGGCAAAGAGTAGCCTGCCCGCTGCTGCCAAACGCGGGGCGGGGGCAGCATCCAAGATGGCTCTGAGGCCTCGTGCCGCCCTGGGGGACATCGGCAACCGCGCCACTCAGCCCAAGACACGGGCTGCCACCAAGAAGGTGGTGGTGCAGGGGAACTGCAGGTGGAAAGCGGGCGTCACTGCCCCGGAGAAGACGGCTACCAAGAAGAGGGTCACCGCCAAAGAGGAAGTCCCACCGCCAGTCCCGGAGCCTTCCCAGGTACGCTCGGGGCCGTGTGCGCCCTCCCCAGACCTGGCGAGGTGCGGGGCGGGGGGGAGGGCACGGCCTCACCTGCTGCCCTGACACAGGGGTCGTGAGCCCCCGCAGTGCCTGGGTGCAGCTCGCCCCGCGGGAGCCTGCGCTTGGCCCGCACTGGGCTGCGGAAGGAGGTGCTGCCCGCACTGATCCCAAGTTTCCTCGTAGCCGGAGCCTCAGTCTCCAGCCCCCATGGAGACATCAGATGGGGTACATCCGGAGGACATGCTGTGTCAGGCTTTTTCTGATGTCCTGCTTGATGTGGAAGATCCAGATATAGACGATGGTGATGATGCAAACCTCTGCAGCAGCTACGTGAAGGACATCTACAAGTACCTGAGAGACCTTGAGGTTGGTAGGAGGTCACAACTGTACAGGGTATCTGCTGACACAGTGAACCCATTATTGTATGTGTGGCTCGGAGCTTCACTTTTACCTAGAGATTTTCCTGAGGCACTAATAAGTGATCCCTCAACTTAAAATACAAGATCAAACTGAGCTGATAACATGAACAGATGCTGGTTGTTAGACCAACCAACTAGTAGTACTAGTACCGTGCTCTTTCTAGCCCATCTCCAGTAAACGGAGAAACCTTGTGCCCTGTGTCCTACAGCTATGGGCTACGCCTGTACTGAACTCCTTGATAAGCCTTAAGATGCAACAGAGACTAGGTACCACAAATGCTTCAGCTAAGTGACTTGGTCTGTTGACCCTATTCCTTCCACACAGGAAACCAAACCTGTCAGACCCAAATACCTGGCTGGCCAGGAAATCAGTGGGGCCATGCGTGCCATACTAATTGACTGGCTTGTGCAAGTACAGATAAAATTCAGATTCACACAGGAGACCTTGTATATGACAGTTGGCATCATCGATCGCTTCCTGCAGGTGAGTGTCTCTCGCCCAGCGTCAGGCAATGCTTTTCCCCTAAGCTAAAGTACAACGAGCACTGATCAGTAATGCCATAGATGGTTAGATATGTTACCCTTAACAAAATACAGCTGACCAACAAAGGGCATGTGATGTTCAATTGTATGCACCACATAGCCCTCTTGGCTATGAGCAGTAACTTGATAGATCAAAACCACTTAGTCTTCTCCCTCATTTGATCTCAAAGCCTTATAATACCCCTGCCCACGCCAACAGAGGTTAATGGATGATGTACAGTTATTCTGTATATGCCAGTATGAACATCCTGTCACAAAACAAACCTTTAACTGGCTACCTTGAAAAGCTGTGTTCTGAGATAAGTCATACAGATAAATCTCCACTGCTTCTTACTACAGGACAATGCTGTTTCCAAGAAGACACTGCAGCTGGTTGGTATCACTGCTATGTTCATTGCCAGCAAATACGAAGAGTGTGTTCCACCACATGTTGGAGACTTTGTCTATGTAACTGATAACACCTACACTAATTCCCAAATCTGCAAGATGGAGATGAGGATTCTGCAAGCCCTGGACTTTGGTCTGGGTCGCCCTATTTCTCCACACTTCCTAAGGAGGGCTTCAAAGATTGCACAGGTAATGCTGAGAACAGGCGTTACTGTAAGCAACATCTGGAAAATGCAATACTTGACTGTGGCAGCTTGTTAAAATAGTTCAAAACTTTTGAGCGCTGCAACAGTTCAGTAACTGAACTTGGTTGAGACCTGTCTCCCATGTAGAAATAGGTCTTCTTTGTTTGGTTTCTGTCACGTGACCCTAACCCACCCAAAACCAGAATTAAAATGCCTTCCCAGTAGTGCAGGTGGCTGCTAGACCGCTGTTGAAAGGAGTGGTCCTAGACTATGAGCAGCCTAATACAGCTCAGAACTACTCTGTGATTAGGCCACTTAAATTGCAAGCCTATAGCTCTGAAAATGTTTGCTAAGGAAGTGCTTCTTCCTGCTTGACTAAACAAAGGCTTCACAGGATGCTCCTACCTTGGACATAGCCAATACTCAACTCTTGACTTACTGCAGGTGGACTTGGAACAGCACACTCTGGCCAAGTACCTGATGGAGTTGTCAATTGTGGACTATGATATGGTTCACTTCCCTCCCTCCAAGACTGCAGCAGCTGCTTCCTGTTTGGCTCAGAAACTCCTCAAAGGATCTGAGTGGGTAAGTCATGCTTGTCAGACCACCTCCTAGTTTGGGAATCAGTGTGCCTGTGCACCAGCTTAAAAGGCTACTCTGGGCCAAGTGCATGCCTTCTGCTTCCCTTGTGGTATCACATCATGTTCTTGTCTCCCTGTGGCCCATTACAAGGGATACAAGTAGGGCAGTAACTGTTAACCCTCTCCTGTGAGACTGCAATTGCCCAAGCCCAACAGAAGACAAAGAACCCAGGGCACTCACATTGTTCTAAGTAGGCTTGTCTAATTACTTCCCTTCCTTTCAGACACCAGTTCTGCAACACTACATGTTTTACTCTGAGAATGACCTCCTCCCAGTTATGCAGCACATGGCAAAGAATATCATCTTTGTGAATGAGGGAATTATCAAGCATGTGGTAAGAATCTCACAGTGCAGGCGGGGGGAGTATGTGTGGTTAAGTGTCAATATGTGGTGCTCTGAAGCTGGCTTAGCCAAGCCACTGCTGTCAGGCTTGCACCAGACTTGTAGATCTCTATCTTGCCAAAGTGGCATGAGCCAGCCATGAACTGGTCTTATGTGCTAGGATGGGCTTAGCTTGACTACCAAGCCTCAGGTGAGCTGGAATAGTCCGAGTTTATGAACAGGGTAAACTTAATCAAACTTACCTCTCTGCAGGCAATCAAGAACAAATACGCCAGCACCAAAAACTGCAAGATAAGTGACATCGAACAGCTGAAGTCTTCTATGATATGGAATTTAGCGCAACCTTTTCTGAAAAAGTTCTAAATCCTACTTAAGTAAAACACTGTCGCTATCTGCTGCTATGTATTATAATGTGTTTTGTGTGTTTCAGCTTTTAAATAAAGTACTTGTGTCTTTTATTTGTATTCTTTGTGGCAGTACAGGTGACTGCCTCCTACACCTGCAGCATCTCCATGGCAGCTGTGAACACTGCTAAGACACATCATGTGGTCCTCCAGGCTCCGCTAATGCGTTGGCAGAGCTGGCGTCTGCCAGATTAGTCTGATTAGAGTGCAGCTCTATTAACTTAGCATTTACTTACAGTAGCATGTTTTTTGTTAATAACCTATCGGCTCTACCTCTGACCGGTATTCTCCTACAGAACTGCATGTGCCTTCACTTAGAAGTGATGACAGTTCTTCACCTACCGCTCTTCCCCCTTTCTTACTTCTTTGTTAATAATATTTAACCGTACTCCTGCTTCCCTTCTGTCATTCATCCGAAAAATACCTGGAAGAAGCGGTCTGCCTTCTTGTGCGCAACGAGCGGGCTTGGGTGGGGAATAAGCTCAGCAACGAACACGTTCTGATGACCGCAGGCACCTTGTGTCAGACGCGGGGCCTGGTCCCGGCCCGGGGCCGTCCCGCCTCATCACTCCGCGCCGCCACGGAACCTCCGTTCCTCTCAGCGCCGCCCGCCTGGCGGCCGAGCGCCGAAACGCCGATACAAAAGAAAAAGAGGCCCATGATTGGCTGGAAGCGCGTGGGCTGCTGGGGGAGCCCCGTCGCAGCAGGCAGAAGCAATCGCCGGCCGCGCTGTCCGAGGGGCGCGCGCGGGAGATTTGAAGGTGCCGGCCATGGAGGAGTCGGGTGTGGTGGCGGCGGCGGCGGTTGTCGAGGCCGAAGCCGAAGGCTGGCCGGCGGCCCAGCCGGGGGCGAAGGCGGACGTCCTTGCGCTGCTCCGGTCAGTGCTGGGGCGGGGGGGCCGGGGAGCCGCTGGGGCCGTGGCGGTCCCGAGCGGGCCGGGGTGGGCGTGAGGGGCGGTGGCTGCGGCGGGTCCCCCTCGGCGCCGGCTGTGGGGTGCCGCGGCGGGCGCGGGTCTGACTGACCGCTATCGCTTTGCTTCTGCTCCAGCCTGAGGGACCGTATGAAGCAGCAGCTCCTGGAGTGCAACATGGCGGTTCTTGCCGGTAAGCTTATCCCTGCTCTCCCTCCCTCCAACAACCCCCAGCGCTTCCTCTTGATGTGATGTCGCGGTGATAAAGAACGTGATGTGGCTAATGTCTATGTCTTTTAAAATTATTTGTCAAAAGTGCTCGTCATGGTAACGAAATGTGGAGGGTTTTTTGGCTGAGCATCTTACTGCATTTTCCGGACAGCTCTTGGGGACGTGTTTGGATGCTTACAAAAGCACCGTGTGGTCAGCGCCCACTGCCCTTTCTCCTCCTGGGTTTTCACCTTCGATTCCTCTCACACTCTGACTTGTGATGGCAGTGGTTTTCAGGAATCTGATCGCTGGTGCTGAAGTCTCACCAGAAGTCTACCAAAGTGTTTGCGAGCAACACCGATTTGAGGTGTTTCTTCTTGTTCCAGTTGTGTTTCCGTTGCCTACAGCCTCTTCCACAGAACCAGACAGCTGCATAAATAGAGCAATGCTGTAAGCCAGCTCTGACATGTCTAAGAAGTGCCCAATGGATATATTTTAAAGCCTAACTATATCTCTGATACAGCTGATTGATAGTGTAGTCTCACTAACAGTGGAAGAGATTATAAGGTATAGAGGCAGGAATAAGGAATACCTTGTATAGCCATCGAGCTGCTTATCCTTTGTCCTCTGTAGATTGTATTTAAAAGTCTCTGCTGTGCTTTTTTTTGGTGACGTTCTTTCTTTACAGGTCAAGAAAGTTTCCATGATCACATCACTAAACAAACATTCACCAATAGGTATGTCACTGCATAACTTCTCCTCTTTCTTTCAAAATACATCAAAAGTTTGAAGGGTTAAGAACTGAGCTTGGTGGTTCTGTTGTAGTTACTCCTTCTTAGTAAACCTCTGGATTAACAATCAGTACTTTGCAGGAGCCTGGTGAAAATAAAAGAAATTAAGAGAAAATATGGGGAAGAAATACTTTACCGAGTCTCCTAATGTAGTTCTGTATGTGATGTGGCTTCTAAATTTGCAGTCCTTCTTGTGATGGCTAGAATTCACTAATATAGTTTCACATGGTAAAATACTCATGGCCTTAATAATTTGGTTTACAGGAAAAATTCTTACTTTAGGCATGTAGAGACCAAGTTCAAAATGTGACATTGCTTTTAAATTTTGTTGTTATCTTTACGCTGTTTGGGGTTGTTTGTTGTTCTCTTTTTTTTTTTTTTCCCCTTCAGTGCCACACAAAATTTAAAACAAGATATGGAGAAAGTAATAGCCTGTTTCCAGAACAAGACATTAGGTTTGCAAAGGTAGAATCTTCTTTCTGTTTATTTGGAGGTTTTCTGTTTGTTTGTGTGTGTGCACATACATGTACATGTACATAATTCTGATTAAAATAGCATTTCAAAGTGTTATGGTGTGTATTAACGAACATGAGAGATTTTGGTACCTTTGAACCAGTAGGAATGCAGATGGAGACACCATAGGGAAAAAAAAAATTACGAGTGGAAACATGTAAACACAAAGGTTCCTGCAAAATTGTGAAAGTCTGGCTGTATAAATCAGTAGACATAATTCTTGGCAGTATTTTACAAATGCATTTGAAAAGGTGGAAGTTGATAGGTGTTACACATCTCCTGTGCTACATGGCTGCTCATTTGATTTCCCACCTTTGCCCACCTTCCCTTCTGCAGACTCTGGGATTAATGGTGTCTGTTTGGCAAGAGAGAAAGGAGTTGTCACTCTCACAAATAATCCTTGATGCGCCTTTCTTGTCCTGAGGGTTAAGCCCCATTATTTAACAAATATGATATTTAAGAGGTACTGAGTATTTTATATATGTAATTACTATGTGAAAGTGGACATAAATGGAACCTTGGAAATATCTCTTCTGTTACTTATCTAAATCTACTTCTCTCAGTTTCTTGTCAGTTCTCATCAGTTATACGTTTCTTCCTCCACACTATGTAGGATCCAACTTCTGGTTGCCCTCAAAAACAAAGTGAAGCAAAATGATAATGAGTCACGGTAAGGTGTTCTTGTGGAAAGGATGGGTATAAAGGAATGGACTTTACACAGTTTAATGTGACATGTTTCTACCTTACTTCATTGTACCTTTCTAAAAAGCAAGCTTCCTTCTTGTTTTGACTGAATGATATACCATTACCTTCTGGCTAGAATCAGTATGATCAGACTACTTATACCCAGGGTGGATTTACATTTGGGCTCTGAATTAACCAACCTTTGATTACAGAGATCATAATTTTTGATTCACTAGTGAGAACTGTTTGTAGTTAAGAGTTTTTTGTCTTTAATGCATGACTTACCAGCATTTATAATAGTTGAGTATGCATTACAGGCTTGTAAGCCAGCTTTGCCTCTGCGTTGCTGCCTTCATTGATCGTGTCTTTGAAAAAGAACTGAAAGTTTCAAATGTGTTTAAAATTAGCTTTTAATTTCCTGCCCAATATTAACAGGTGCACGCATATGAAGTGTAATATGAAAAATTTAATTTCTGTCAGAAATACAGCTGAAAATGTTGCATCTCCATGATGTCCCTGCCACGCACCATAATTCAGGAGCTTCAGTTCTTGGCCATTGTCAAGTGGCTGGGCTTCCTTGATGCCTTCCAAGCTCTGTGATTTGGAATGTTAGACTTAACTAAAACAAAAGTATGCTTTATTTTGGTTTTAGGGGAAATGGGGATTTTTTGTTTAATCCAAACAATAATGATTTATGCTGTTGACTCATATTAATGATCTTAAGATACACAACTGTGTTTCCTTCCTTAGACTGATCTTGGAAACTCTGAAACGCATCGTAATGCTCAGCAGGGCTATACTTGAATACCAGCAGGTAAGCGGCAGTTGTAGCTTCTGTGCAGTTGTGCAGGTGTACCAACCTCAACGTGGGCAGGAGCTCAATTTGAAAGTAATAGGATTGCACAAGTCATTTGAAGCTTTAATACGTGGCCCAAAGGGTGTGGGTTGTACTGGTGTTAAAATTACTGAAATGATTACTTAAAGTGAGTATGTAAGAAAGTCTGCTTCTAGAGCTGCCCTAACTGCTTTTTTGGATTGAATTAGCATCTGTCAATATTTATTGGGGCCAAGAGTGCAGAAAATACCTTTTTTTTTTTTTCTTTCAGCAAGCACGTGAGAATGAAGTGAAATTGAATGACATTAAAAGGAGAAGACTTTGTAAGTGTGTTAGCTATATTGACTTTGTTTTATATTTGAATGTACGGTTCATATTTTAAAGTTCTTCTTGTAGCAATATTAATTTACATCTGAAGTAACTGCGGAACTCTCAACACAGCTGTAAATCTTCTGAAAAGAGTAGGAAGCACTGTAAAAATGAGCTGGTGTGTTGCCTACTTGAGCACGAGACCGACATGTTAGAATGAGAGATGCAAAAAGATACTCTCAAAGAATGTGGTGGGGTTTTATTTAGTGTAAGCTCCCCAGAAAATTACACATGATTTAGTACTTTTAATCAGTCCTACAACACCTAAGGGATTTTTTTTTTGTCAGACTGGACCTTTATGAAATGTTTGCAGAATAGAGGAGGGGACTTAAAAAGAATTTCCATAATAGTATGTATGTTGGTATTTGGTAGGCTTGTTAAAGTGGGTCTACTTTAGGCATGAAGTCAATCTTTTAATAAGGTTTTAATGTTAATAATGTTTTCTGAATGCTCCTACTGTCACATGACCAGGCTTGCCAACAGTTTGGACAACTACTGTTTGTTTCCTGCGTAGGAAGTGGTGTATATGTTGACAGTAATGAACAAACACAATGAAATACGTGTTTTCATAGGAAAAATGAATGTCCTTAGTATCTTCAGAAATAAGGGAAGGAATGCTGTGTCAGCATTCTTTTAATGTATGAACTGTCCCTAAATTGTTTCATTCAGTCTAGTTTTCAGCCTGGCTTCCAATAAGAAACTAGAAATATTCACTGGTGTTGTCCATATGTCCCTTGTACAACTGTGGAATTTGGTTTGGATCAAATTTGAAAACGGGGAAAGGGTCTTAAGCACCTCTGACTGTAAAAGTTGTGACAACCAAAGCTGGGGTGTAGGATGGATGTTCAAATTACGGTCCACGTCCGATGGAAATACAGGCAGCACACAAAGTACTTTCTCTTTTCCTAGCAGCCATGGAACCAATCAATGTACTTTGATACCAGCTAGCCACAGCACATCTCGCCTCCTGGGGGAAAGGAATATCTTGATGTATATTGGAGGGAAGGGATGGAACGTGAAGTTAGGGTTATTGCAGTGGAAGTGCCTTAGACATCTGAGTAAAAAAGCATATCTTTAGTTCTACTGCTTACCTAACAACTTCTTAACAGTTAATTTTCCTAATAATGTAACAGCACTAAAAAAAGCTGGAAGGTGGAAACTATTGCACATTCATAACATGATGAAAAAACAGAAGGAGGAACAAGCGAGTATGGAAATGAGTGAATCGCTGCAGAAGATACATAATAACTTAGAAAAAGAGAGAGAGATGACTACAGTAATTCAACATGTATTCCAGGTAACATGTTGTAGCTTTTAGAAGCAAGTTTGCCAACTTGCATTACAGTCAAGATAACATAGTGTATAGTAAATGTAACTTCAAACAAAAGTGTATTTTCTAAAAACTTTGAGTTACGATGGTAATGGAAAAACTGCTATATGAAAGGAAAACTTGATTGCTTTAAAGGCTAAAAGCATGAAATTATCACAAACTTCTTTGGAACAATTGTTTACAGAGTTTAGAGACAGTATCAATCTACCTTTATTCCTTTGTTCCCTTAAAGGTATAAAAATAATGCATTTTCTCGGAGAACGTCTGTCACAGAAGTGGCTGTATTTCCTTACACAGAAAGTCACCCCTACAACCCCCCACCCCACCCCAAATCAGTTCCCCCATCTCATGGTTAGGAAAAATAAGTCGGTCTTAATCCCAGGATTACCAGCGAGCCAGACTGCTGTTCCTCAATCTGCCCCTTCTGACCACACGCGCTTCTCTGTTTGTGTCGCCTACTGCCACCTTGTGAAAGCCTTGGCCTGCAGCCACAGCCAGTCTCCAAATCCTTTCAGCGGTGTAGCCTTCAGCAGTTTGCTTATCCACATATCGGGTGCCGCTGACTAGTCTGTGTCCACACAGCTGGCTGGCAGGTCATCGGGAATGTGGAGTCACACAAAGCGAGGAATAAAACCTTACGATTTGGGATAGGGTGGAAGGGCCTCCTGCAGCATCCTGTACTCAGAGGTGCTCGACTAAAGGTCACGTACGCTGTGCCGCAGTCTGGTACTCTGCCTCTCACTGCGTGACTTGTCCTGGCTTCCTTTGCCTGGCCCCACAGATCAGTGGCTTTAGTACGAAGATGGGAGGCACAGTGAACAGCGAATTGCAACCGCAGTGCTCTTGAGTTTATCGGCAAACAGGCTATGAAATGCTAGTTGAGCACGCACAAAGGTGTTTTTAAAAAATTTTAGACTGGTGAAAAGAGAGAACATGTTGGAGGGCTTCAGGTAGAAGACACGGTATAACCGTGCTGTGAATTGGGATGATCAGAAGAATTTCAAGGACAGAAACAGAGCCACATGTTTCTGTATTGCACGCTACTTTTACTAATAATTTGCATTGATAACAATGTTACATCTCAAATTGAGAATGAGAAATTAAACATTTCAGCAGGCATTAGATTAGATTCCTAGAATTATCTTCCGATTTCATATTCGTGAAACCTTCTGAGCTCTAAGTAGAGCAAGTTTTTGGTTAAATTTAATAATTCACATTTTCAATCAAAAATGGCAGGGTGAGAATTTTAACTGTGTTATTTTGTGTTTGAGGCAAACTTTATTTCATGAGGGTTTTTTTTAAAAAAAAATCTTCTAAATTCCTATGCTTAAAATAGGGGTGGTGTGCAAGCACCTCTAGCAATTTCAAAGCACCGTGGGTTTTTTTTGCCCATGTATTGACAATAGGATCTAAAACAATTACTTCCCTTTCTTCTCTCTCCCCTATCCCATCTACTTCAAACACTGCTGTGAATTTCAAGGGCTTACAAATTAAAAATTAAAAAACAGACATCATTTGAGAGATTTTACGCGGGAGAATCCTTTTTAAAAGCTTTTTTTTTAACCAATAATCTTTCTTTCTTACAGAATATCATAATTGCAAGCAGAGTGAACTGGGCAGAAGATTCATCTTTAAAGGCAGTAGTTCTACAGCTTGAAAAAAACATCCATTTTCTGTGAGTCAGAAGAAACGGTGTTTAATTTTATACAGTGTATATAATCAAGGTAATCAACTTGGTAGATTAATATGCATTATTAAACACACTTTTAAGAATTTGAAAATTTAATCTTTCTGGAAGTTGTCCTCTCTACAGACTCAGAACATGGCCAGGCAACTCTTCGAAGCGGAATTCAATTCCTGAAACACAAAAAAAATTTTGAATAGGTGGCATAGCTGATGAAGGTACCTGAAGAGCCGCATCATCACTGCCCTGTCCCAAGAGCTTGTTTCCCTCTGAAAGGCAACAATAACACAAGAAAGAAGAATAATCTCTCTATTTCAAGCTTTTAAGTAAAAGTGGGCTTAAATCAAGGTTCTGCTGTTTCTGTGGAAAGCCCAAACTGGAAAACTTAATTAAGTCAGTCTTTGTGGTTTTATTTCCTCCTTTTTATGTTTTAAAGTGTGATGTGTAATTTTAAACACTGAAAATTTTGTACTTTTAATTGTAACAGCCGCTTGTGACTGTGCTATATGCCAATTAGTAGCAGTAGGTGCAACCTGTAGATGCCGTCCCGCGTTGCGAAATACGACAAACCTAGGGAAAATGGAATGGAAGAGGTGACTTCACGCTATCGACTGTGCGGCTAGGCAGTATTTTAAATGTCTCTTTAAATACGATTTTATAATTTTTTATTGACGATTGCATTTTTGTATGCTGTTCGGGTGAAATTGACCAAGTCATGGCATTGTAAACGCGCTAAAATGCTGTCACTTTTAATTTGGTAAGTGAATGTCAGCTTTTAAAAGGCCGTCTTAATCGAATAAAAGTAAAGCACAGATTTACTTGAAACGAGTTTTGTGTTGGGTTCCCCTCCCCCACTACAGCCCTACCGCCGGGCCCCGCCCACAGCGGGTGAGGCCCCGCCCACAGCGGGCGTGGCCACGCCCGCTGTGGGCGGGGCCTCGCCCGCTGTGGGCGGGGCCCGGCGCTGCCCCTTAGGCGCGGGCGGCGGGGCGCGGCGGCAAGGGGGGGTCACCATGGGCAGTAAGATGGCGGCCGNGGGGGGGGGGGGGGCGCTGGTTAGGGCCGGGAGCCCGGTTCGCACAGCGGTTCCCGCCTCGCCTGCTGCCGCCGAGGCCTGAGGCGGTCGGGGCCTGAGGCGCCGCCGCGGGAGGCCGATGTCCTTGGGGCGGGGGGCGGCGGGAGGGGGGGGGGGG
>RSEF01000030.1:157466-169203 GCA_003993805.1 Himantopus leucocephalus
TGACCAAAATTGGTCCTGTTTTACCTCAAACCAGGACACTGGTTTAGGCTGGGCTGGCCACTAAATGAACGCTCTAACGGTCCCTTTCAACCTTAACTACTTCGTCTTACATACTCAATGCATTGCTTCCTACAGAAAGATAATACAAACGAGTCCATGATTTGCATAGCTAGTGTAACCAGGAAAAGGGTATCGGGGAAAACACCTTGGGGGCACATTGGCAAGTGAGTTAGGAAAGGCTTCAATATGTTGGTGCTAGTCATACACATTAATTATTAAGGTTTACTGTTTTAGACACTGATTTGTCAATGCCAGACTTTATTAGAGCACACCCAGTATAGACATACATGTATTTATCTTTGGACAATGAAAAAGGGAGCAAACAAGTGAAGTTAGTTTATTCCTGGTGAGGAGCAGTTGGGCAGAAAAATACCTTTTTTCTCAACTGTAATCAGAAAGTTTTAGAGCAGGGTGGTTTGGCTTGGTTTGGTTTTATTTTCTCAGGCACTCTAAAAACTATGTGTCACCTGGAAGTGCAGGTGCAGAACTGCTTTCTTTCCTGAGATTTCTCATGACTTAATGAGCTGGAATGAACATAACAGCTTTCAGTGAACGTGTCAAAACTGAATCCTTCAACTCTGTTTCTCAGGTAAGAGAATATCCTGACACACTGGAAACCCAGGACTGGTTTGTGGCTGAAAATGAACTGTCAGATCCTGAACCTTGCAACAGGGAAAATAAAGGCATACTTGTCAGGGCCCAAATGTCAGTTTCACCAGCCCTTTCCTGAAATAAGCAACAGGAACCTATGAAAATCATTACTGGAGATGACAATTCTGGCTCCAACCTGGCAGCTGAGCAATTACTTCAGTGATCCAGTGATGGGGGATTCAGCCTTGAATTCACAATTCACACATGCTTCTCTGAATGTTAGCTTTCAACCATAGTATCTCAATGGAGAAGAAAAATTGTCCTGTCCTCTCCTGGATCCTGAAGACAACCTGTGACTGAAACAGCCTTTGAGGCAACACAAATAATTTCAGAAGAGCCATCTCAGCCATTTCTTTGGAAGTGATGAACCAAATCCCCAAATACCAGACTGTAACAGCTCTTTATGACGTTTTAAATTCAGAGTAAGCACTAAGTATTTATATCATCAAGAAACTGAAGTTAGCTACACATTGGTTGAAATATGTGAGAGGTCCACAAAACAGAAGGGGGAAAAAAATACCTAAAGGATTTTGACACCTCCCTCCAACTGAAATAAATGCATGCTAATTCTCCAGCTGTCCTATAGTCCTTTGAAAATCTAAGCCATATGTACTCGTGGCCTCACAACATGATTAGATCCCACAATATCTTGCAGCAGTGAGTACCACAGGCTCCCATAAGGAGTTTTAAAGATACTCCAGTGGGCCTCCCTTACCTGATCTGGAGGGAAAAGGGTGAAAGCATGCGCAGCCTGAAATATGATTCATTGTTATATGTTATATTATTATATCCTTTCCTCATTTTTCTTATTTTTTCAGCTTTAAGACTTTCAAATTCTCATCACATAGAACTTTTTTATGCTATTCCCAAACTTGTATATAAATCGGAATAGCAGATACAAGAAGAAGTAAACTGACAAGTGAACCCTTTAGTAACAGCAGCTGATGAGCATGAAATGAATGAAGAGGGGGGCAGCTTTGCAGGAACGGAGACAACTAGAAGATAAAGGTGATGCCAAAGTTATAAAGAACAGAAGTTAAGAGGAGGTTTACTGTTGAGAAAGGTGACAAAGAAGCTTATGTTTGTGTCTTCTCTGTTTGGCCCATGCCTTTGAGATGTTTCTGGTAGGTCAGAAATTTTGCAATTTCTTTCCCATTCCTCATGGCCAGGTTGCAGGGAGCAAGGGGGAGGGAGAGATGTGTCCCCAAACCTTTCTCTGTGTTTGCAGTGCACTAAGAGGAAGTGAGATCCACACTAGCCGCCCAAGGAAGCCAAGACAAAACTGTGAAGGCAGCTGGTGAAGTCTGCAGGTTCATCAACAGTAGCGGTTTCTACTGCTCCTGTCCCCTCACCCCATTTGTACTACTTGGAAAGTATTCCCACTGCCTCTACTTTAGCTCCTTCTCAATGTATCAGAATGATTTTTTCTAAACCTTTTCTCTCCAGTCAGGTTTTATTTCCCCTTTTCTTGTTATTTGCTGAATTTCGTCAGTTTGTGCTTCTGAGCCTTAAGGCAGCTCAGCCTATTACAAGGAGACATTCAATGGAGCAAATAGTTTAACTGATGGAAATCAGTCTGGCTTCTGATTTGTAGCCCCCGGAGATCAAAATACCATGTAATATTTCACTTCCATTGTCCTATATTGCTAATATAAATTTTTTCTTATTAAATACAGAAACTAAATATTTCAGAACTGACAAAGAATTACATGGGGCTTAGGTGCATAGTTAAATCACTGTTGATTCAAAATGACTGTTAAAAGCCTACAAGAAGATTAGCTGAGCTCTTTTAAGCTTTTGGAAAATAAAATATTCACACACCCCCTCCCCCCAGCTCAATTCATCCAGATGTAAGCCCTGGAAAAACATTTCTTGGGGTGCAAATCCCTGAAATCCGAGTATGCAAATAACCTGTGCATGATGGAATGAAAGGGTGAACACACTTTTATAAGCGCACATGTTTATGAAGACATAATTGCAGAGCACGACTAATGAAACTGTCTATAGCAAAGGCCAAATAGGTCAAAAGAAGTGGGTGAGGAAAAAAGCTTCACCTCTCACTTTTGTTACTTAGAGGGGGAAAAAAGTGAGTCAGCACCATCTTTAGGCAGCAGGATACTTTGCCAGAGCAGAAAGCAGAGTCTGACACTCAGCAGGCCACCTGGAAACGAACAAGCTCTGACAGGCTATGCTTTTGTCGCAGTATTGTGCTGTTCTTATAAATAATGATCATCCAGCAGCACTCCAGATGATTAGCCCAACACGCAGATAGCTGCCTGGCTTGTCAGACAAATGTTTCTACCTGCTGTTCCCCTCACCTGGAAATTACCTTTGTTTTATTAGACTGCACCTGCAATTGACATAAATTGAAGTCAGAGCTTTTGTTGAGCCAGTTCTCACCATTTGTGATTCATTGTCTGGGCTTTGTGGTGAGGAAAACCATACAGCTCACTGAGGTGCAGGGTTGGGGGATATTTAAGGAGAGCTGGGGCTTTTCAAAACATTCAAGGGAGGAAGATGGGAAAATGCTGCTGCTGCTAAACATCATGCTGGCAGGGTGCATCAGCTCTGCTCCCAGAAATGCACACTGACGAGTCATACCTGCTCAATGAGATGCAAACTTCAGTTTCGCAGCAAGGCCTGACATCGGTCTGCCAATCCTAGCCTCTCATGTGGATCCAGACTCCATCCCTCATCTGTGCTTCTGCTCACCCCCTCTCAAGCAGGATCTGCTTGTGCATGGTGTCTGGCAGGGATGGGGTAACCTAAGCTATGGGAAGGAGAGTTGTACCCAGCATGCAGAAGGCCCGCAGCTGTGTTTAAATCAGAGCCAGGAGACTTGGCCTGTCAGACAACCCTCTATCTCCAGACATGACAAGCTGCATTTCTTTTTCTCTCTCCAGCCTCAGAGGGTGGGGTCCAGGAAGAAATGACAGTGTTTCTCTATTCTTTGGTTCATGGTTGGTGATTTCCACCCTACCTTCTTGGTCACTGCTCCTGCAAGGTCACCTCTGTATGAGCTGGAAACCATTTTGCTATCTGTGATTCCTCTAGGCCAGTCCTTCCAAGGCTCTTTCCAAAGACTGGTTCCACCCTGTAATTCTCTCTTCTGGACCTTGTAGATCTTACAGTCCAAACAGCTTCAATAACCCACTGGCATCCACTGTTCACCGTATCCCTTGTGGAGCTTCTGGCTTTCTCTGCTGGCAGCAGGATTTCAGTTGCTGTATTGATATGCACTTGCGGTAGTTTCTCCTTAGCTGTTTCACTGCTAATCAACCAACTGGGCTGCGTATGGATATACCATTGATGGACTAACTGGTAGCCACATTCTCAGTGCTGTGAAAATTCCCCTGTCTGGGGCTGTGTTTCCAAGAAGAGCATTTGGGAACATGCCTTTCCAGACATAGGATTTGCTTCCCAGGAGCTGCCAGAGTTACCTGTACTATCTGGCAGTCTTTTTTTCCTTGAAGGTAACTGACTTCATTCCAGACTTTTCCTGGGAGTAGAAAGAAAGCTTTTTACAAAGTCTGTTTTGTTTTCTAGCCACAGTAGTTGGCTGTTGCATCTTTGTCCCACAAGTCAAATGCCTCAGGAGTTTTCTAAAATGCTTTTGTTGTTCTTTCTAGACATTGAAAAAAGCTTTTAAAAATGCACTGTCAGTCCCTATAAAGGCTATTTCATTTTTACTTCACTATGTTATTTCTCCAGTGACATTGTTAACCTGACAGTTCACCTTCTGCCCCAGTGTGGCTCAAAGAAAGAGGTGCAAAATTTGATCTTTGTCTAGCGAGTTGAAAATCCTTTGTGACTAAGGAGTACCGTGTCTTCTGCAGTTCCCTGGTTAGAAGAAAGGACAGTTGTCCAACAGCATTCTTGATTCAATGTCACTGACACGAGGTATCCCAAGCTTACAGTTTTCAGGCATGGACAATTTTTGTTTTTATCAACATCGATGACAGCTCTGGATACAGAGAAACAAATCATAGCTCAAAAACATAAGTCAGGGAATGGCAGCTCCAGCTAAGTTAGTTCATGTATACGCCATGGAGGGAGTGGAGTATCTCCAGGGCATCTCGCAAAGGCTCTGACTACCAGCCAGCTCTCTCTTTTGGCTGGGATGAAATGCCTAGGAGTAGATATCCTCCACCATTGCTCTAGCGCAGTGAATACCTGACACTATAGAGCAAAGCAGCTTCCTAGTCAACATTCAGACATATTTTTCCTGCTCAGAAAAATATGCTAAACACTATCAGAAATAAGTCTTTCAATTGGATACACTTCTTATTGATGGAAGTTTTGTATGACACCACGACCCCTGAATGTCCTGCAGATCCTCTGAAAGGGATCCCAAGGGTACTTGGTACTGTATAGACGTAGTGAGCTATACATCTGGGATGATGAAAGATCAGGAAAATGTGAAGAAAGAATACTTTGAAACATAAACATCATTTGTGACTGTTTTAAAAGATGATATCTTTATCTTTCTAAAGCACTTTTTAATGTTTTCTTTTCAAGGCATTCTATACAGAGCATTTGTTCTCCATATAGACAAATTTATACCCATAAAAACACATTTCTGTATGATTAATTTCTATGCAACAGTGACAGATAGCAAATTTCAAAATGTTTGGATGAAGAACAGCATAAAGATGTCATCACTGATACTGAGCGTTGCCAACAGAGGTAAATTGTATGTAATTTTATCACCTGTAGTTGTTCCAGCTAATGACTGTGATAGAGTGGTGAAAGCACAGGGATGCTAAACGCCATGCTAAGGCTTCAACCAATCTCACCGTAGTTGGTTAGGACGAACTTTGTGCTAGCCAGATCATCTGAGAGCGTCACGGTGCAAAGCCCCTGCGCTTTTCTTCACAGCTTACAGCAGTGAAAGCTGTTACAATGAAAATCCAAAGCAAGCTGGACTGTCTGTTGACAGGGAAATTTCTCCTTTCCAGAGCCCTGACAGTGCACTGCAGTAGTCTCATATGACTGTCCCTCAGTGCTCTCAGCACAAAGCACTGAGAAAGCAGCCATCTGCCACACCTGTAACTGCAGTTTCTGAGACTACTGTGTGTCCAAATGGGAGAAGAACACCACTTTGCCAGTCCTGCAACTGCACCATGATGCCTTCAATCTACTCACAGAATGAAATATCATATCCAAAGGTAAGCTGTGAGTATGATAGGTATGTCATGCTGTCCACAAGCATGACAAGAAAAAGCTTCGAGGAACCCATTTGGTTTTCTCCTTAGACTTTTCCATCACAGGGGACATGCATGGGGGGGCTTACCTAAGTAGCCCTCTGGAAAGACCAACCTCTTCCCTTCTGTCATTCAAACCATTCACTAGATCCCTTTCTGGAAAGAAGGCAGGAAGGTTAAGGAACTTGTCTGGGACACTGTGGGCTTTTAATTCCTGATCCTCACCATTTTACCCTGTTTGAAATTATATGCTAATCTCATCTTGAAGATGGGAGTGTTGAGCTTTTGTTCCTACAAATATCAGGGTTCAATTGATTTTTCTATTTGCAAACATAAAAAGACACACACTTATAACGGGCCATTTCTAGGTATAAGCAAGTTGTTTTTATATGTTTACAGTCCATAGACTTATTGCACCTCTATTTTATAGTCAATTGTTTTAGCACGCGTCACTCAGTTAAAAATACTACCAAATATTCCTTTACAAAAAGCTATGAATATATAAAATAATTAGGATGGAATCCTCTAAAGCTGAAGTATATAGAGGGAATGGATGGTAAATAATTCTTGCACCTTCTGTCATCATGCATTGCATCACCTATATGGTATTTCGTCTCCCTGAGTGGCCTGGGATAAGCCAATTATTGTGGTGTTCATAAAGTTCTGGCATATCCCTTACTTCCTAGATATCTGCTGGATGAATTTTGCAAATTGAAGAACAGACCTAGAAAGAATGGGTTTCAGGGAGTACAGAACCAGTGTAATGTCTGGGGCTCACCCACTGTGAGGAAGGGGAGGAGCTCCTGTTGCTCCCACTCCTGCTGTTGACTGAAATCAGTCTGATAAGAACAGCAAAGCAAGGCAGAAACAGTAAATTTTCACCCAAAACCAGTGTGCTGGTGTCAGGAGTCAGAAAAGTGCACCTTCATTTTATTGGGTGAGTTGTAAGCACAAAGAAATGAGGGAAAATAAACCACAACATTCATTTTACTCTCCTGCCTCTATAAAGAAAGAGCTGTGAGCAAATCTGGGATCTGAGTCCTTGGACTCTCAGTGGCACAGGGAAGTCTGCTGGGGCAACACATAGACACTGGGTGACAACGCAGGAGGGGCCCTGAAGTAAGAGCCATGTATGGCATCAGATGCCAGGCAGGGGCATTGTGATACATGTTAGACAGGCATCATCCTTAACTTCTGTATTCAAGGGGGTTCCTGGACACCTCCATGATTACACCAGGCTGCCAGCAGCAGCACAGGAACTGGTGAGACTAAGTGCCCACAGAGTGGCAGGAAGTCCTTCCAAGGCAGCCTCAGCGGTGACCATATAGCAGCAACAGAAAGGGAATGATGGCTATTCACAAATGATGTGCAACCATAGGAAAATTGGGTCAAGTAAATATATTTTGTATTTATCTCTGTGAGGTTGATATCCAGCTCCCACTGCTTCTCTCAGCTGCTATCCCTGATCCCTGGAAGGAGTGCCTGCCCCTTCAGCAAAGATTTTATTATACTTTTCAAGGCAGTGCCCTTCAGGGAGCTGGACTGAGTCCTTTGGCAATAAGGAAATAGACCTTGGACAATGCACTCACTGGACTGTTGATGCATCAAGACAACAGCATTGTGTTATTCACATACAGGTCAGTTTGGCAACGGGTAGTGTTTACACTCACTGGTGTTGCTGCATCCCTTAGCAAGGATCAGCCCACACAACCTTAAGGCTAAAGTTTTGCTGCAGCTGCCCCTGTGTAGTCAACTGCCCCCTTGAACTGAAACTTGCTTCGCCAATAGTTAGTCCTTGGGAAAAAGTAGGGTGCTACCTCCCTTTTGGGAGAGCTGCAAGGGATGAACGGGTGTTTGCATCTTTCCCTCCCTGGAGAGGAAGCTGGGTTGTGCTGTGTGTTAAAACTGTGTGTGTCTGGACAACACACTATTTATAATTAAAGGGAAGGGTGAAAAAATGCCAGCTCATCAGTCAATGGCTCAGTCTGTGCAGAGAAATCCCATCCAAGAACACCTCCCCAGGTGTGTGAAGAATACAACATTTGTTTAGCAGGAGCTTCTGCAATACATTACAAGCCCTGGGGAGAGCATGCAATGCCAAGAAGAAAGACAGATTGGTGGGCCTCTGGCTCCATCTTTTCATTTTAAATTTCTCAATTATGATAAGATCTTACTAAATGTATCTCACCCCAGAAAAAGCTAGCTCCAATTTTGTTGTGAACAAATCCTTTTAATTTTTTAATAGCAGGTAGGGAACTAGTTGCCCAAAAGTTCTTAAAGGGCCTAAGTTCAAGAATTATTACTTCCTGCAGGTGGTATCTCATTAAGTGTAGGAGGACCATTTTGGTTCCCAAACTAACACCTCAAAACATTTCACAAAGACAGGAAATTGAATGAACTGGCAACTGTGCTTTGCATTTCCAGGGAAGGTTTGGCTAGAGTTGCCAATTGAGTGCACTTAGCTGAAGTGGTTGAACTAATATAACTTATGTCATGGGTGTATCGGGAGGCTGCAATTTTTGCATACACAAAACAAGACAAATATCCCTGACCTGTCTGTCCATGAAGATGAGCCAGTCAGCAGGGACAATCTGTGGTTAGTGCGTGATTTTCATCGGATCTCTCGACAGCGTGCAATATAAATATGTAAAGGGCACAACAGGTGCCAAAGATATGAACAGGCATGTGAAATAACTAAAATAATTTAAAAAAACAGTGTCAGTGTCAAGAGCAAAAGTCATAACCCCTATGCCTCACTAAACCAGAATGCCAAGTCATATAAATCCTTGCACTGCTCACCAGATTCTCTTGTGCCTCTCTGAATGTAGAAGCAGTATGAACTGCAATATATTTTTCAGCTTAAAAGAGTATCTTAATAGAAATCTCCTTGTAGAAATATGTGAAAAATTTTTATTTTGACTTTCAAGTACCAACACCTAGTTAGAAACATATATTGTTTGCTTAATACATATGGTTTCTACCACATGCATTTTGACTGGAAAGTTTTTGTTTATGTAGGAGCTGTTCCATGGCTAGTCTGCAGGTAACTACCTCACAGTCAGGTGCAATCTGGTCAAGCAAGTTCTAGGACTTTTCTCTTTTATAATTATCCTGAGAAATAAGGCAAGTTGCTACAATCATTTAGGTTCTTCTCAACACCAAATATGACTTGATATCAGAGAGTCCTCCTTTTAGACGAAAGCCGTTTCTGACCCAGGCTTACCATTCACTCACTCTCTGCTGGTTTGACCTACCTGTTCTTAAAATAGGCAATCAGCTCTTTAAGGCAAACCACTTATATCACCATGAAAGCCTATTATTGCTGTGAAAATAGAGATGTGCCTGTTGTGACTGTTGATTGAAATGGCAAGATTTCATTTTCATAATTTATTAACATCTGTTATTTAGATCAGAGTTTCCTCTTTCAGTGCAAAAATGGTGCTGTTGATCAGACTCACAATTTCTGTTTGAAAATTAAAATCATTTTTTCTTTTATAGGTGTGTTAGCATAGTGAACACAGATGACTGTATAGGAGCCTTGCTTACACTGAATGTGGGGGACTCACTCAGTGCTTCTCTTGGTCTCCTCATGCACTAAAATTCTCTTGAAAACTGCATTTTCTCTGCACTTAAGAAGTGCAGTCTGTGTTTCTACATTTTCCAGGGCTGCTACGAGCTTGCTATGACTGAATGGTTAGGAAACCAAGGGAAAGAAGTCCCTGACCTCCTTTTTCTGCCTGCCCTGCACTGGAGCACAGACTAGATGTTCCTTGAATGAAATCACTGATGGGTCTTATGAAGCCCTCTGCTGTTTTCTTGCTTGCATATAACACACAAACAATCTGGGTGAAAGGCTGGTGAAAGTTTAATATGATCACATGTTAAACTCTTAAAAAGAAGATCACAGAGGTGTTGGCAGTGACAGATTAATTTTTTTAAAACACCTTCATTCATCTTTTTCTCCTCTTTTCAAGCTGTTGCCTCTCATTGCAGTCTCCAGATACTGCTGTGTCTTTGGAGACCAGCTGGATGGATTCTTTTTTCAATAAACTGATCTCTAGCTGAAGTACACAAAACTGAAATCTCCGAGCAAATATTTCAGAAGCATTTTATTTTCCTCTGTGTCATGCTTTGAAAAATCTGTGCTTATGATTGACTGTAGTAATAGTCAGGACAATCTGAATTAAAAAAACCCTGTAGTATCTTTAAGTGCACGGACAGTCTTATTGCATAATTCAAATTCAACACACACGTATATTTATGAACTGCAACCTCCACATAAGGGATTAATGCAGCCCTTCTCCATTTATAGTGGAATTGTCTGTGGGTATCTTTCCTTGCACCAGAAAACTAAAACTTTAAATGCATACACATGACTGTCCTGGATCCAGCAGGAATACGGTTAATTTTCCCAAGGATCTGGCACAGGACACAGGTATTCCATACCATGTGAGCTATGCCCAATCTATAGCCGGGAAGTCACTGCTTGGGAGAGGGCTTGGGCTTCCTGGGGACCAGTTGGTGAGCAGTGTCACGTTTGTACATTCCTCTGTCACTGTTATTGTTGTTGCTTTCTTCTTTCCTTTGCTGTTCTGTTAAACTGCCTTTAACCCATGAGTTTTGCCTTTTTCTTCTGCTTCTCCCCACAGCTGTAGGGGGGTGAGTGAGCGGCTGTGTGGTTCTTTGTTGCCAGCTGGGGCTAAACCATGACAGTCCTTTTTGGTGCCCAACGTGAGGCTTGAAGGGTTGAGATAATGACAGATCCCACCACAGCTTGTTTAAATTAATTTGTTATATGCATTTATTATATTAGTTAAACAGTTGCTGGTCATGATATTGCTTTGTGTGTTTGCATGGCTGTGTTATGTTGATTCTTATATGCCCTATGTACTCCCTGGGATGCTGTTTGTCACCTCTGGGAGAGGGATCAAGATTATCATTTTGCTGTCCTGTGTAATATCAACTTATGATATGATAACATCACTGTTCAGGTGGCTATGTTGGGGTATTTATGCAGCATTACTGTCCTGCCCGTACCTTGGGTGCCATCTCTCAGAATTTATTAACAATCACACGCAATCTATGAGGAAAATGGGGGGATACTTTCCCAGTTTTTTCACCTCCCTTTTCTCCTTTGGGCCAGGTATGACATCTTTTGAGAATTTTGAATACTCTTGGGATGTTCAAATCAGCATGGTCCTATTGCTATGTCTCCTGAACGTCTTTCAAGTCTTGTTTAGGGTTAAACAGCTGTTTAAGACTACCACTCGGACATCTGTCCCAAGACTGAATAGTCATGGGTGGCATGGCATGTGGGAGAATATGGGCAGGTATACAGAGAATTTCTCACCTCCAATGGTTTGGAATTTCATCCCCGAACAACTACAGGACCCTAATAACATTATAGCATATTTGAAAGGAAAATGCCGTCGCTATTCCAGAGAGGCACAACTTACCGCACTGTGCTGGGCCCTGGCCAGTATCTACCAGACACTGCACTGCAGCTACTCAAACCCAGGTAGCAGGCACTGCAGCTGAACCAGAAAACCAACCCTTGCCGGTATCAGTTGCCCCTATACAGAAGAAGAAATACACGAAGCAATGGGCTCACTTAGTAAGGGATGACAATGAACCAGAGCCATCAAGAGAACAGGAGGAGAAGGCAGAACGAGAGCTAATCACCTGATCTCTATCCCTGAGCAAGCTTTTGAGATAGGCGAAAAGACTGCAGCCAACATCTGAGTGAGCGCATACTCACCTGGCTGCTCCGATGCTCGGGTAATGGGGCCAGTAGCTTGGAATTAGAGGGTAGGGAAGCCAAG
>RSEF01000030.1:177290-188843 GCA_003993805.1 Himantopus leucocephalus
TTTAAGATCCCTTCCAACTCAAACCATTCTATGATTCTATGAAGGAACAAACTTGGGATTTTTTTTTCCATGCTTATGTTGTAACAAAATACTTCCCAGTTGTGGTGCCACATGGAAAAATTACTGCTATCCACCCATTCTTACCAGTGGCAAGAAATCGATCTGCTTGATCGCGCTGTATTAAACGCACTCTACAAAGGGATGCATCTTTAAGCTCTAAAAAGCCTGGAGGGGTTAACGTAGCCAAACCCATGCATGAATCAAGCAAGAGAGGTTTCCAACTTGCCTCCACTCACCCATCCCCACCTTGATGACTGCAGGATTGGGGACTCCCAGGAGGTGCATGGACCCTGCAAAGCACCCCAATGTCCCCTCCGTGGTCCCCTGAGACCACCACTGGCCCTGGGCCGAGGGCTGCAGCCCCGCCACCGACTCTGGTTGCCTTGGGCAGTTGCTCCTGTCACAGGTATTTCACAGGGCTCAGCCCTCACTGCTGTTGCTTTTCATCCATGCACACTCCCCCTCCTCCGTGACACCTGATCCAGCACTGGGGCTTTGTACATCACACAGATGCCACAGGCACAGGTTGACATTAAAATTAGCACTTGGCTTCCTCCCACCTACACGGCTGGTGCCTGTTGGTGTCCCCCAATGCAGCTTTTGGGGTCCCAGCACCCCCAGTTTGGTGCATCCTCCCATTTTTGTCCCAAGCTCTCTTTAAAAATTAACATCATGAAATTCTTCTTCAATGTGATGCTCTCCAGCCTCATGAAAGTCACACGTGCCACTCGTGTACCTATGGAGTAGATGTTTGGAAGATACTGCAGGCATCGGGGCACTGGGGATGTCTCACCCCTCGGTCCCACGGGGAAGGTTTCTCCCATTGGCCAGGCACGCACAGAGAATATTCAATAAATATAAATGTGATACAGAGCAGTTGAGAAGTTTTGGGGCACATATGGCACATCAGCCAGTCAAGAATGACCCAAATCTCATCCTTTCTCCTCCATCCTGACCGTATTTTTGGGGAGAAGAGGTTTCGGTGTGTTTTCCTTGCTGGTTCCCCCCGATGCTCTCCCCATCCCAGCATCCCACCAGTGGCTTTGGGAGGCGACTGCGGCTGGTGTAAGAGTTGGGGTGAAAGGAAAACCCTTTCCTGGGCAACATGCTCAGCTGCAGACTTCCTGCAAAACCCTGCAATTTCTGCCGCTAATTGAGGACGTTGCAATATTTTGTCTGTGAAATTCACTCCTGGCTTTCAAGGTGGCTTTGCGCTAACCAAAAATAAGGCAAGGTCAACGACCACTGTCCACATTCCCAGATCTCAGGCTGGAAATCTGGAGAAATGACCCTCTGTCAGACCCATCGGTGATTAATTACCTCGAAATCACAGATGGGTGATTTAATTTTGGCACTAAATCCAGATGATTCGATTTCTTTTGCGTCTCCTGAGGCCCGTTTCCCCACCACAGGATAGATGCTGGCTGCATGGGCAGGATCCAGCCAAGGTGACGGAATCCAGCATGGTTAGGAAAACCAAAAAATCTGGTCTTTTCACATCCACAAGCCTTTTTCCCTGTTTTTGGGGGCACTTTCCCCCATTCTGGGTGATACAGCAGAGGGTGCGATGGCAGCCTGGAGCCCATATCCTCCAGCTTTGATGCCATCTAGTGCCTTCCCATGGGCTGCTTCCAGCCTGGGCTTTCTGAGCTAAAATGTCAGTGGCCAAATTGCATTAAAAATCATGAATATTTCTTGCCAAATTACCTCCTTTGCAGACTGGGTGCTGCTGAGACCCCTCACCTCCACCCACATGCCCCTGCCTCCAGCCTTTCCATGGGGCTGGGAGCCAGTTGGGCTGAGCTTGGAGCCCCAGGAATTAAGGGGATTCCTCCCTGGGACATGAGGAAAGGGAGGATGCAGGTGTAAAGCTAATTTTGAAGCATTTTTGAGAACTTTTCTGAGCATTTTTGAGTTTTGCTGTACTCTCCCGCAAGCTGGGAGCCTAAGTAATGCATGATCATTTGAGCAGCTTCACACCTCCCCTGGAGCCAACAGACACCAAAAAGCCACGAGACTGTGTTAGGTGTTCAGGGATGGGTTGAGTGGTTATTTAGTACGTCCTGGGGTTGTCAGAGCAAACCACCACCCAGCCCCAAGCACCTGGGGAAGGGCGTACCGTATACATGCTGCTTCCCCTATATGCTCCTGGCTTCCATGTCTGGCTTTTCCCAGGCCAGACATGGTTTGTGGACACATAGGGACTCCCAGTGATTGGATTTTTCATCATTTCAGGGAATTTTTTAATGAGAGGTATTTGGGAGGCTGGTCAGGCAAAGCACAGAAATGAGGGTGTTTCTACAAGCTAGTGCTCCCACGTCTGATTGTCCACCAGGATTTTGTCTGGATAATCTCCATCTCTTACCTGTCCGAAGCTGAAAATGGTTTTCTGAAGAGCTCTGGTCCTTCCACAGACCGAGGGTGGGCTCTCGTCACTGCCTGTCCAGCCTAATGTTCAGCATAGGATTGGAAACATGACACTAACAGTCCAAGAAAAGACCCAGCACATGTAAAGAACCATCTGAAATGAAAATGATTTGACAAAATACCCCAACCTGCAGTTTTTCCCTCCTTGGGATGCATCTCATAGACAGGCAGGGCCTGTCTCCCATGTTTGCTGAGGAGGAGATCCTCATCAGAGACCATCCCCACTGGGGATGTGTTTATAAGCCAAGGTTTTGGCTGCACCTCTCCACCATGCTGGAGATGGCCCTTCTGCCCAGGGGTTAGGGATCTCCTTCAGAAGCAAGAGGCAAAGCTGGAAGAGCAGTTAAGGAGTCACCCACCAGCTGCCCTTGATGACGTCCCACTCCTGTGGGTCCCATTGGCCTCACTGGTAGCTCACACTGTGAAGATGCCTCCATCCTTCCCTGCTCCCATGCAACAAGATGGGAAGCTGAGCAAGTGCAATCCCTCGCTTTCAAGAGCCAACCCTGAATGCTCAGAAGAACCACTGCTTTGCCCAAATCTATTCATTAACCTGCATCACCACTTATTTAAGTGAAAAATGGGTTTCTTGGGGTGCCCTCCCCTCTTGCTGCAAGACAAGGAGGGGGTCTCCTCTTCTCGGGGATGTGCTGCTGACCAAGAGAAGAAGGAAAGCCCAGCCAAGGTGGTTTCCAGCCCATCGCTGCATCGCAGAGAGCTTTGCTGTGGCTCTTCGTGCAGATGACAGATCCCATTAGAGCTGTAAAACGTTGGCAGAAGGGAGGCATTAGTGAAATGTCAGAAAATAGATCCGAGGTGCTCGGCCAGTGATTTGTAACTGGCAGAGGGGTATTTTTATTGGCAGTTTTGTCACACGCAGTCCAGGGAGAGTGTGAATAAATGGACCTGAATGGGAAGTGTAATCATGTGGAAAAAGCAATAAAATTACCCTTTTATGAATCTCTGTCATATCCTGTGCCAGGTAAGATGAGCTTTGAGTGAGAACACATAGCACAAGTGACTCATTTCCCATTAGGATCTTAAAAGCATCACTCCAGCCCAACCACCTCTGACTCGAAAGCTCCTCTTTGGGTTTACAGGACCACAACACCACGGATTAACATCTCCTATGTATCTACAACCCCAGAGGGGGGACTTCAATGTGCCCTGCTTTGAAACAGCGGCCTCCCCTGGAAAGTCCACGCTACTGAACATTGGGGCATCCAGAGGGCTATAGTTGTAATGATGGGGGGAAATCAAGAGTATTTTAGGATGCAGATAATTAAATCGGTGGGATTCGATGATCTTAAAGGCCTTTTCCAACCTAAATTGGTTGGATTGTGGGTGGTAACATTAGAAAAGATGCATTTCCAAGGAAGCAATGGAAAGTCACTATTTTTATGAGTGACTTTGGCATACAGAGTTGGAGATTTCTACTAAAAACTGCTGATCACAGAGTTGTGCAGCAGCACCGTTGATACCAGAAGACATGGATAAGGTCAGATGAGCTGGAGCGATGGATGTGATGTTGGAGTTTGATCATGTCAAGTTGAAGGTAGACACACAAGCACCTGGCAGAAAGGAAATGGAAAGATTTGGGTGCCCTTGATCACGGGCCAGCCAAAAGCTGTCAATGCTATGAAGCCACAGGCAAAGCAAATGCAATCCTCAGCTGTACGAGACAGCGTTTTGTCATAGCCACGCATAGGAAACCCTCTGGAAAAGGCACAGGTCAAGACTCCAGGAGTTCTGCATTCAATTTGCATCACCTACAGCAATGAAAAATGAATTTGACAGGGGACTCGTTTCTTTTTCCAGCTCTGATATGGTTGCCCTGGATTCACCCAAAGCTGCCTATGCAGCTAATAAATGTAGAAAATTATCTGAAATTAAACTTTCAGACAGTTTTCCCCTGTCCACTCCAGCTTTGCCCTGAGATTTACTGTCTGAAAGATCCTTCCTTCCCAGTAGCTGGCACTCAATTCTAATTTTAAACTGAATTACAAATCCAGATGACTAACCAGCTCCAAGAAAAAACTTCCAAGGGGCATTTATGAATCAGTAGTCATAAGGACTCTCAGGAATGCATTTATACTTTCATAAACTCTCTGGTATCGAGATATAGACCTGGGGGGGTGTTGGATCCTCAGTTGCTGTTTAGTTTCAATAAAAGGAAGGTGTTCACCTTATTTGCACCAAAGCAAAAATGAAAATAAACACAGGGTTTGTCTGTCACAAGTTTGCACTTTGCAAACGTGTTGCTCCTTTCCTTTGCAGACAGAAGGGAAACTGCATCCCTGTGATGCTCTGGAGAGAAAACCACAGCAGCCGACAGTCACAGATGATGAGCCTAAAAAGGAGAGGGAAAAACAAGTAGTATTTCAGTAAATGGAGGCAATGGACTCAGCAAAGGACACGATTTACAGATTCTCCAGGGAACTGGGGAACTAATCCACTTAGTAAAACCCTCTCAGTCCCCATTTCAAGGCAGACTAACTAAATTTTCAGCCACCAAATTAATCTGCATTGCAACAAATTCACTGGGGAAAGCAATACAAAAATCTAACCTGCTTGGGTAGTTTTTGCCAGTTCTCGTATTGCCCCAGAAATCACAATTCCCACAAAGCCAAGTGGCTCCTACGTAAAAATAAAGTGGCCTGAAGCACGAGCAATGTGCTGATTCCCACAGGAGAAATTTTAAGCTTTCCATTCGGTGTATCCTGAAGTCCAAAGACTCTGGGTATGTCTTGGTGATGGAGAAAAAAAAAAGATTCAGGAGATATGTCAGCTCTCTTCTTCCCACATCTGCACCAAGCACCACAGTGCTCTTCTCCCTCAGCTGGCGATACACATGAAATAAAATCCGAGTCTGGCGTCCACCTCCACAACCACCACCCAACCCAGAATTTGTATTTTCAAGCTTCTCAAAAGCCAAGAACTCAGCAGGGCTGAAAAGCCAACTCACTTCACTCTCGTTGTCCATCTTGACATTTAGAATACATGGGTAAACAGCTCTCCTTATTCACACCACTGAGAGCCTTCTCACGTGGTAAGAACATCAGAACTAAAGCAAACTCCCCTATTTAGCTGGAAACGTAATGGATTTTATTATTATTATTATTATTGTTATTATTCCTATTTCTATACTGGCTATGAGAAGACTG
Source organism: Himantopus leucocephalus (assembly GCA_003993805.1). Classification (NCBI taxonomy): domain Eukaryota; kingdom Metazoa; phylum Chordata; class Aves; order Charadriiformes; family Recurvirostridae; genus Himantopus; species Himantopus leucocephalus. The sequence goes on from RSEF01000030.1 coordinate 182,942, forward strand.
GCAGGCAGCAGTTTAGCACAGTGCAGTTATACTTACCGTCCTTCTCCTTACTTGCAGCTGTAAATTCCCCGGTATAATTTAGTGGTTCTCCAAACGCTGTCCAGCCTGGCACCACCTCTCATCGTTGGCGAGGACCTGCCCAAAGCTTCACAGCTGGTCTACACATCCATTTCAAATGGTAGTAGATCTGAGCTTCTTGGCACTACCTGGCCACGTGAGAAAATACGAGTGCTCAAATTGCTCAAATGCTCTTCCTGACCAGCAGAAGACAGCTGTGAGGATGGGACAAAGGGGATGTAGTCGGAGAAATAGCAGTATGAAGGTTGCTCAGGCACCTGAAGGACTGCAGTGCACGGGGAGATGGAGGCTGCGCAGAAACCGCATGTCTAGAAGGGATTCTGCAGAGCGCGATAGGCAGCAGTCGCTCGTTACTGCTACCTGCACATCCCCCAGCAGCGCTACAGGGAAAAGCGGTGGTCCTGCCCTGGTCTGGGAGATAAAAGTAAGCTTTTACGGTCAGGAAATCACATTTACATCCCAGACGTTCAAAATTAAACGCAGGGAACAGTGCTGAATTTGGGCAGTTGTAACCCATTCCCGGAGTTTAAGGCTTTATTTTGGAGATGTGACAAGCAGAAGCGAATTGAATGAAAGTGGGGGGAAAAAATTCCCAAACAATCTGATATTGTTTAAATAATACACTCTATTTTATTTTGTCTTAAAATAGTTTAACCTTTATGCTACAGACTTGTTTCAAAAAACAGAAGGTCTCATCTTGCACCAAAAATATATATATTTTAATATATATATAAAAAACACTCTGTTTTATTATTATTTTTTCTCCAAAGACCATTAAATAGTAGATGGAAAATGAGAACTAAATAATGAGCATCAAGAAGAATCAAATTTTTGAACTAGAGTCACACGTTTTAACCATTTATATTCTAAGCAATGATTTGTCTTCACTACAGAAGATTCCAAGTTCACACTTCCAGCAATTCGGGAACTGCTAAACCATGAAGGGCTTGAGCCAATGCACACTGAAGTCGATGGAAAGCCCCAGCATCAACTCCAATGGGTTCTGGATCAGGCCCCAAGTGCATTGGTTCTTAGCCATACAATGGCTAACATTTCTTTTCTGCTGAGAAGAGCAAAACCATCGAGGCACCTTTTGCTGTCTTTAAAAAAAAACAAAACAAAAAGAAAACAAAAAAACCAAAACAAAATAAAACCCAAAACAAACCAAAACCAAAACAAAACCCAAACCCCCTAAAAAACCCCACTGCCTAGCTATCCAGTGATTGCGGTTTTCAGATCACTACCCTTTCAAATTTGTTAAGAATAAGAGAAAATATGTAGTGTTTTAAATGTAGTGTTTAAAGAAAACCTGCATCAGACTACAATACATGAATTGTTTAAACAAACACAGTGCACAATTGGAGGAAGTTTGGTTAGGATGCAATCGTTTTTATATATACACGGTAGTCACATCATATACAAACTGAAAAAAAAAAAGAGAGTTAGTTTGCATTTTTCATGGAAGGACTACAAATGGGTCCCTTCAGCTTTCTTCAAAACTGATCTTTAAAAGACTTTATGAAAAAGCAGCCACACTAAATCACTGTTCCAAAATTACCTTTACAGCATGTGTGCTAGCCCACTAAAACGACGGCTGAGTTGCATGATTAAAATACAAGGAGAAAAGATCGACAGCCATTACTGATATAGCGCCCCAAAATAGGACAGGGCTTTTCCCTACTGCTAACACGAATGGGCTCCATCTATGCACCGCTCCCTCCTGCCCACCCCCAGAGAAAGAAAACAGTCACTAGAAGCACCACATACATTTTCGGGCCATGCAATACACTTATGTTCAATGTTTTAAAAAGCTTGAAATTGGGATATCAATCCCTTACCTAGTTGTTCTTTAAAGTGCAGTCATAACCATTCTGCTTATTAAAAAAAAAAGTTGTTTGTTACTAACTATACCACCACTGCTGGTTTTTTTTTTTCCTTTGAGTTATACGACAACATAGGTAATTTTATTTATTATTTTTTGCCCACAGATAAAATTACTGGAAGCCAAATAAATTTAGAAACCAGCCAACACAAGAAGAANGCCAACACAAAAAGAAAACAGAACTTCCCATGTCCTGACTACCCCCTGTTCAGCCTTAAATGGCAAAAAAAATCTGATGATAAGAGCTGTACAAAATTCCCACTAGAAATATTCTGAATACAAAGGAACATTTTAATTGCACAATAGACATTTAAAGTGAATATCATCTTGTTAAAGTCTAACCTTTGGTTTTTGCCTTGAGAAAGGCTCAAAATGACAGATGAGGGGCAGGAATTTCCATATACACTACAGAAACTACAGCCTGCTAAAGTAAGTAGTTCCACTGATTTTGGTAAATATTCTGGTAGAAAGTGTTTCCTGGATCATACCCTAAAAATAATTGCAAAAGTAGGATGAGACATGATCTAAAGCCAGGAAAATGGTGTAGATCTAGTTTTTTTTAAAAAAATAAATATCACAACCTTAAGCCCTGATCCTGCAACATCTTTTAGGACAGTTTTAAGCACTTGAATGGCCCCACGAGTTTCAGCGAACTGTCCGAGCTGAACGCTGCACAGCTGCTAAAGTGCTTTGCCAGATTGGGGCTTTGCAAGGTGGTTTGGTTGTTTTTTTTCTTTTTGAGATGATCAGTGAAGCAAATAAGCAACAGCAGAAATGAAGACAATGAGCAAAATGTTTCCTTCCTACTCCAGGCAAGATTCGTATATAGGTAAAAAAGTTCAGCTATATTTAAAAAGGAGAGGGATGCTAGGCCTTTTTATTACTTTTTCTTGTGCTTTTGCAATAATCAGCTGCGAGTAAGTCACTACTATCTATTACTATTTTAAACTGTAACAAGCTGTGAGAAATGATCAGTGAAACACAGTAGTCAAGTAGACAGAAGACTCAACACTGAGAAGAGTGTAAACTATAAATTATATTGAAAATAAAAATCCTTTAATTAAAAGCTGTTCAGTGCATATGTTATGGGCCATTTGTATTAAAGACAGTCCCTCCTGCTGGTAATGGAACCAAATCAGCTTGGGTATAAATACTCTTGGCCCAATTTTCGGAAGTGTTGAATGCCCCCAGTTCCACTGAAATCAGTGAGGACACGGCATTTCTCAAAATCACTGATGCTCACACAGCAAAACACTAACTTCTACTAACAAACTCAATATACTGATAAATTAAAAATGGTCTAAAGTTGGAGGTGGGAAAAGGTGGGAGGACATAAGTTTGCACACAGTTATTTCTTCAGGTTAACACACACACAAGTTAGTAACTGTAGATGTGTTTTAAAATTTGGAGCTATTGGCTTTTAATTCTGGGAGGAATCCTCCCTTGAGGAGGCAAAACCATTTTAAAATGATATTGAAATTATACTACATTTTTATGGAAATGAAAAAAATTCATGAATTTGAATTTTGTAATGCCAGGAACAGGGCTTCTGAAGCTGAAGCTTTTAACAACGAACTTTTGTGCCAGAAAGGGGAGAAGGGGTGGGGACAGAAACACAGTGACACCGCATTACAGTAGATATTTGCGTCTGGTATCCTCATCCAAAGTGAGGTCTACTACTTCTGGGGGCGAAGACCAATTCTGCTGGGGAGTCACAGCTGTCCATGATTGTGTTTGCCGAGTGTTAATGTACTGTGAGCCTGAGCCATGCTTCCAGGAAGACACACTCTGAATCACACCTCCCCTGGGATGCACACACCTGTAGCAAGGCAAAAAAACCACAAAGGATTAAAGCTACTGTTGAATTCAGGCACAAGATTCTTAGCAGCAGTGGTTTATCACTTAAGCATCTTGTTAACACGTCCCTCTCCAAAATGTCCTCGTGGATTTTCCATTTGTAGAGTCCATGACATCTTAAATACCCAGTAACAAAGCTGAGACTAAACTTAAATTTAAACTCAGGGGTGGTGGTGGGGATTAAATTATTTTTAAGAACTGAATTCTGCCAGTGGGTGTAAAGTGATATTCCTTACAAAATATGTGCATGGATCCCAAGGATCTTGAAGGAGTCTGCCCCATCATGTGTAGTACCATGCATTATTCAGAAGCACAGCTTCCTGCTAGTGGTTTTACCCACTGGACTTTTTAAAAGAGAAAAATTTTAAGTGAGGCTTGATGAGACAAAGAGAAAAGCTATCTTTCCATATGAAATCAAAACCATGTTAAAATAAGGACATAATGATACTTTCATTACAATAATTACAAGAGACAGCTTGTAATTACATTATTACAGCCATTACACTTGGTTTTTCTTTGGTTGTCTTAACTTCTTAACTAAAAATTACAAACATGCTGGGAAATACTCATTGATAACAGTACAGCTCCACTTCAGCAACACATTTAAGCTTTTGATGACTATAGTCAATGAGACTAAATCATGTATTTAAAGATAAGCACACACCTTGCTGAAGCAAGATACATATCTACTTATTTGCACAGTATTTTTACCTATTATACTCATAATAGATACATGACAATTGAAGTACAAGCTAATAATAATTAGTAAAAAAAACAAATGAAAGACAGACTAATTTTGTTATATGATGAAGTGATGACAGGAATTTACTGGAGTCTTTAAGATGATCACTCCATTCCCAGCTGTAAATCTTAAACGAGCGCTAGTAAAACTTTATACCTCATGCTCCAAAAATTGTTTTGCTCTTGTAAGCATTGGTGGTCCTGGCTGCATACTTAAGCAGGAGATGCTTGGCTGCTGGGGGAACCTTTTCCCGTTTCTTTGTGAAAGCACGTGTATCGTATTTCAGGAACCCAGGTTTTCTGCACTGGTCAAATATCCCTGACATTTACATTTTATTTGTTTTAATTTAAGGTAGTGCAATTTGTTTTCTCCAGAACTACTTAGGTTATGCTCATCTCTCTTGGCTCTGGTTAGAGATAGAGTTTCATGAAATAGAATGAAAAATCTCATTCTCCAAGCTCTAACTTCTCTGAATATGTATGTCTCATTTCCTTCTCAGATACGCTATTTAGTTTTGGATGTGATGTTCAGAATGACTTTTTTATTACTTCAGTCTTAAAAGTACACACTTAAAGTACGTATCTACAAAGAATTAGTAATAAGAGACTAGAACGCTAACAAAAATAGGGGATTTTTTTAAACTTTATTTTAAGAAGAAATATTTTTAAGCATAACTGACAAGAAAAGAGCGTAGCAAAAGCAAACTAAATACGATGTTTGGTCTGATATAGAACAGTCCTCAATGCTTAGGCAAAGCTAATACTAACTTTTCTCCTTAAAGATGACAAAAAGCAAGCTATAAATTATCTCACAGAAATGATACCTTGCAAAAATAAAAGTGTTTATCCTCAAACAAGTCACACAGGCAGCCAATAGCAAAATGTTCAATCAAACATTAGCTTAGGGAACATGCTTTCCAATCTGTAGCTAAGGGAAGATACCAAGTAAAGGCCAAAAAATACCAAAAAAGAAGGGGGGGTGGGGCAAACCTAGGAAAAAACAGAGGAAGACTTTTATACACATACATGATTAAAAAAATAATAAATCTGTTGGACAAAAATTAAACAAAATGAAAAACATGACTTGGTGCCCTAAGTAGATGCCAAGTAATATTCCAATGATGAGCAACACCACCAATTCACTAGCAATCTGGAAAACTACAGGTGATGGACAAAATCTAGGGTTTCACGACTCACGCCAGTCCAACAACGACATGGAATATGCAGCAGAATAAAAAACAGTGTGAGCAAAAGAACTGAATCCAAACACCATACTAAGCATGCAAAAAAATACTGATCAAATGTCGGAGTGGGATCGGACCCGGAGTAACGACGCAGTCTCAA
>RSEF01000030.1:197757-217644 GCA_003993805.1 Himantopus leucocephalus
AGAATTTCTTCCTAATATCTAATCTAAATCTACACTCTTTCAGATTAAAACCATTACCCCTCATCCTATCACTACACTCCATGATAAAGAGTCCCTCCCCAGCTTTCCTGCAGGCCCCCTTTAGGTAGTGGAAGGCCGCTATAAGGTCTCCCCAGAGCCTTTTCTTCTCCAGGCTGAACAACCCCAACTCTCTCGGCCTGTCTTCATAGCAGAGGTGTTCCAACCCTCTGATCATCTTCATGGCCCTCCTCTGGACCCACTCCAACAGGTCCACGTCCTTCTTATGCTGGGGGCCCCAGAACTGAACACAGTACTCCAGGTGGGGTCTCACGAGAGTGGAGTAGAGGGGAAGAATGCCTCTGCACTCTCCAACCTCAAGAAGAGGCAAGGTGACTTGTGGATTTAGGATATGATTTGCTCAGGTCTCAGCATTAGGAGTCAAATGAAATACTGTCAGACTGGAAATGGAGATGGGGCACAGGCAGACCAAGACAACCAACCTCTCCTCCTTCCCCTCAACTGAGGGAGTAGTACTGCAACCTCCTTTGAAGCTTTCCTTCCCAACAGCACCTAAAAAGGTAAGCTTGGCATAAAATACCTTGAACTCTCACTTGACATCTGCTTTTCTCTGATTAACTATCAGTTGCATTACTGCCTGCTCCCCAGGCAAGGGACATAGCTCTTACCTATGACAGAGTTCAGCAACAATTAACTGCAATGGTTCCTCTTCAATTTCCATTTCTCACCCCTGTTTTCTACACTTACTTTTCTTTCAGAGTACAAGAATCTTTTCCATCTTGCCATAACAGGCTTTCCAGTTCCCACACCATGGGCAGAACTCCACTATGTGATAAAGACTTGCTGCGCTTACACACTAACACCTAGCTTTGTTGATACCTAGTCTCAGAGCTCAAGCCTCCCCCTACCTCTTCCTTTCCATCCTTCAGGGACTGAAGGTTTCCCAGCTCTGTACTGCGTGGAGCAGTCACCAGCCCTCTGCTCTGTCCACAGCTTGCGAGAAGCACGTGCAACACACATCAAATCCAAGTCAGACAGAGTCAGGGCACAGATCCTACCTTGGCAACTGGTGATTTTCTCAGATTGGCTTTAAGAATAGCAACCCGGGACTTCTCATCAGGCAGGGGGATGTAGATGAGTTGATCCAGGCGGCCGGGGCGCAAGATGGCTGGGTCGATGATGTCTGGCCTGTTGGTGGCACCAATGATGAAGACGTTTTTCTTGGTGGACATGCCGTCCATCTCTGTCAGGATCTGGTTGATGACGCGGTCTGCAGCACCACCACCATCTCCAATATTCCCACCTCGAGCCTTTGCAATGGAGTCCAGCTCATCAAAGAAGAGCACACAAGGGGCTGCTTGGCGGGCCTGCAAAAAGCAAATGTTAACAATTACTCCATGTTAATACCAGGCGAGGAGCACGCTGATTTCACATTAAGCCTATCCTACAATTAAAGCAGCTCAGAGGAGTAACAGAGCACTGCTACCACAAGGAGAGCTTGGAGGAACTGCTCCGGAACAGTCTCCTGCCACACAAACCCTCAATTAAATTATCCTGAACAACAAGCTGTATTTCCCCAAAGCTAGGAGCATTGTGAACCAAGCAGAAGGGTGGTAACTCCAATGCCTAGAGAGAAAGCTGGAGCCAATTTGCCTGGACCAGAACTCTCCCTCCAAGATCTGGGGACATCAATTGATTATTTAGGCACTCAAGTATCAGCAGATGAGATATATCAAATGGAAGGGGGAAATCCAATCGCTGTCTTCAGCTACCTAATGGGTAGTTATAGGGAAAAGGGAGCCAGATCCTTCTTCAAGATGCACAGTGAAAGGATGAAAGACCACAGGCACAAATGGCTGCAAAGAAAATTCCAGTTAGAAATAAGAAAAGAAATTCGTCACAATGAGAGAGCTCAAACATTAGCACAAGGCCCAGAGAGGTCAGGGATTCTCTATCCTTAGCACATGTTCAGAACACGAGGCCCTGAGCAACCTAAGAATTTCTAAGTTATCTCCCTGCTCTGGACAAACAGCTGGACCAGATGGCCTCTGAGGTTCCCTCTCAACCTAAATTTTTCTCTCTCACTCTCCTTCCAACTTTGCTCTTTCAGCACCTTCCCTGACCACAGGAGTGAGGATTCCCAAGATAATCCATGCAGATACCTCCTGGGACAGGAGGTCACACTATCTATGGGAGAACTGGGTAGTAGGAGTGAGCTCCTTTCTAAGCCATATATTTTGATGGAATGGAATATTTCAGTTGGAAGGGACCTACAATGATCATCTAGTCCAACTGCAGAAGAGCATGTAGCGTGTTTTGAAAAATCTGTAGGCAGTGATGGCTAATGAGGTGTCAACGTAAGTTTTCAGGGATGTGGAGAATATCTATGCCATCCTAATGCTAGCCTCACTGCTAAGACACTGAGGCATTTATCATCCTGTAACAACAGATACAAATTGCAGCAGGAGAAAACCATTTAAATAGCTATGTTGCCAAAGAAGATTAATTCCCTAACATCAGGAAAGCAGCCTCTGCTCTCAGTGCAAGTGGGGAAAACACAAAACAAGAACCAGGCCAGTAAGACATGTGCAGTGGAGACAATGTTTTGGGGGTATCTCAGCACAAACATAGCACAAGGAGTAGAAGATACACTTACCTTGTCAAAGATCTCACGCACATTAGCTTCAGACTCGCCAAACCACATGGTGAGCAATTCTGGCCCCTTGATGGAAATGAAGTTTGCCTGGCATTCATTGGCAATGGCTTTGGCCAGCAGCGTCTTACCACAACCGGGTGGCCCATAGAACAGAACCCCTTTCGATGGGGTCATGCCAAATTTGAGGAACTTGTCTGGGTGCTCCACAGGATACTGAAGGAGAACAAATCAAACAAACAAAAACCTCTCGCAATGAGCCAGAACAGGTCTGTAACTTAGAAGAACAGAATGGTTTGGGTTGGAAGGGACCTTCAAAGATCATCTAGTCCAACCTCCCTGCCATGGGCAGGGATATCTTTCACTAGATCAGTTTTGTTTCTGCTCCTACCAGAAACACTACCTGAGATTTCTGGTGGGTTAAACACAAGACTCTGCCTGCTCGGTGCGACTGGAGTTTTCAAATGGACACTGGTTTGAAAAGCACCACAGCTAAATTGTAAAGCTGCCTTAAATAGTCTATTTCCACCTATGAACTAAGTACCAGTTCAGGTAGTTTTCCGGCACAATTAACCCCAGCTTCACTCTGCCCTGCAAAAGCAAAAGGGAACAGCTCATTATCTAACCTATTTGCTCTGCCCTCCAGAGACAGGCAAGATGTCTGATGTGAGCATTTATCCTCCGCAACAAGGTCAGAGATAGGTGATGATTTTAACGACAGAAAATTAGACTGAAAAGTAGATTCTTTTATTCACAGACAAGCTGTTTCTACAGTGCCAACTGAAAGCAGGGACATATCAAACCCAAACCACCACAATGCAGGCAGGCACTAGAAGTTTCCGCAGACCATTCGTGACTTTGTTCCAGCCTCTCCTTTCATAGAAGGCTTCACAATTACTTCTTACCTGTCTCAATGCCAATGTTGATGAAAAGCTCTCTGTATGAGAATATTCATCCACTTTCTAACATATAAAGCCACCACATAATAGGATTCTCAGCAGTGGTCCCACTGCTGGTCTCCACTTAATAGAAGCAGAACTGCTGCTGTTTCTGCATGTAGCAAAACACCCACCCAGGATGTCACTGTAGACTCAGCTAAGGAAAGCCTGATGCTGCTTCCCAGCACCTTACTCTCCCTAAGTTCACTAAGATGGAACAGCATGGTATTTTCAGTCCATTACAAGAAAATACCATAAAAACTCTGCATTTACCCTGTTCACAGCCCAAACAGGAATGCGAAGAGGTTCTGGATTTTATTAATATAATTATTTTTCAAGCTGACTATGCAAAAATCTGTTGGAAACCCTTACCTGTACAAGTTCCTGGAGTTCTCTCTTTACATCTTCTAGACCACCAATATCTTCCCAGGTAACTTGTGGCACCTCCACCACAGTCTCCCGAAGAGCAGAAGGGTTGCTCTGGCTCAGAGCCCACTATCGTTAGAAGGAACAGCATTATATGAATTCTAACACGTTACATTCACACACTTCAGATAAGCAATTAGACATTGCACCCAAAAGAAAGAGGGGCACTCCTGCATTACCCTGAAGTCATCCATGGTCACAGCCAGCGAGTTCATTACTTCAGCATCAATGGTTTCATCCTCTAGGTCTATGAGATCCATCTTCTTTCTTATAGCCTGAAGAGCAGCTTCTGAGCAAAGAGCAGCCAAGTCAGCACCAACATGGCCATGGGTCTCGTTTGCCACCTGAAAGCAGAGCACTGGCTATGACTCACAGGGATACAAGGAAGCGCTCTGCAAGGGCAATGCATGCTCTGGTCACTCGCTCAGAGGTGCAACAAAACTCTGGAGGACAGGAACATCAGTGCTCTGCTGCAAATTCAAGACAAGCGCTTTCACATATTTAACAGGCAAAGACACTGCTGTTCCACCCCCTACTTCAGATCAAAGCTGCAACTGGAATTCAGATGGTGTGCAGAAAGATAACCCTGAGGACTGCAGTTCTTCATTCAGGACAGAGATTACAGTAACCATACAGTATCACCACAATGTTCACCCAGGCTTGCTTTATTTTTAAAGAAAATGCCACAGCAAACAAACCCAGGAGGACAGTGGCAAGGCACTTCCAGACTGGACTGATACACGTTTGTTTCACTTAACCATGCCATTCTTCACTAGCGAGTGAGGATTTTTGGTCACTGGTAAACCAGTTAGAAGGAAGCCCAGAGATCACACATTCACCCAGTTTCACACTGTCCTAAATGAGCGGAGACAAACTTTCCTAATAGCACGCTACTCACCTGTTCCAGATCCACATCATCAGCCAGTTTCATATTTTTTGTATGGATCTGCAGGATCTCCAGTCGCCCGGTGGCATCTGGGATACCGATATCTACCTCTCTGTCAAAACGACCTGGGGAGTACAAAACATGTTGAGCTGCTAATTCTGCAAACTAGAAGAGCTGCAGTTGCTGCCTTCCTCTGACAGAGGAACATGATGACAAGCCACAAACACATACCATTTCAGAAAATGTTCAAGATTATATAAACACAGAGGATTTCTGTTTTTTTCCAAGCCTCATTTATAAGAAAATATGCTTCCCCTAACCAACACACTATGAGACATTTTTGTTTATTCCTACCTTTGTGTCCTCAGCACAGGAGTCCACAAATACTGAGAAATTTAATTTTTCAGAACTTTCATAGCAGTACCCAAGTGGCGAAAAAATATGAACTGCCCCAATATCCGTGGAGACAGAAAACCTACGTATTACTGCAATATTAACTAAGGTACATGCACCTATCATTTTCCTCTATCCATAGCTGTGCATTCAAACACCTCACTACACATTTAAGAGGCTGTTTTTTCCTGCAAACTTGACTGGTTTGCTATTATAGACTTTACCAAGTGGTCATACAATAGACATTCATTCACACTGCAAAGTTTCAAAAACCTGAATCTGAGAAACTACCAGACTTCTCATCAATAAAACTAAGAGAAATTGGACAATTCAGAGCCTTCTGCAACCTGAGGCATGAACAATCCCTTAAGCATTTAATCCTGAAATAGCCTCACCTAATTGATGAAGTGAAAAAGCATGCTACCCTTTAAGTATTTTGTTATTTCTACAAGTTCTAACCTAATAAAGCACAGAAAATGATACCAAAGGTTGGAAGCCTAGAAATGAATTTCAAACAAGTAGCTGGAGACAAGTCAATATTTTATGTAACACACAGAAGATGTTTTAATATTAATTTCTCCTCAATCTTTCCAAGACCCATGAAGCATAGCCCATGACAAAGTATCTGATAAAAAAAAAAAAAAAAAAANGTGGTTACCAAATCGCCTGAGTGCTGGGTCAATGCTGTTAGGTCTGTTGGTAGCTGCCATAACGATCACGTGTGCTCTCTGTTTCAGTCCATCCATAAGAGTCAACAGCTGAGACACTATGCGACGTTCCACCTCTCCATGTGTCTATGCAGAAAGTAATGATTAGACCAAAAGCTCTAAAACACAGTACAAGAGCTAGTACTGCACCAGAGCAGACAGATACAACAGACGTGAGCTCTTAAGAAGCATCGTGAACTATATCAGATTCTTCTGATATCCAACTTCTGACATCCATCTGAATTCAAGCGTTAAGTTAAATACGGCTTTACCCTGTAGTCAAATGCAGAGATTCACACCAGCTGCTACCAAAAAAGATGTACTCCTTTACCTTCTACAGGCTTCCTTTACCTTCTCTCTCTTAGGAGCAATGGCATCCAGTTCATCAATGAAGATGATGGCAGGAGCATTCTTCTCTGCTTCTTCAAAGGCTTTCCTCAGGTTGCTCTCAGACTCACCAGCCAGCTTGCTCATGATCTCAGGACCTGAAAACATAACGGCACTGTGGCACCCAGAAGAGAGGCAGCTAGCCCCAAGGCATGCAGCTGTTTTGTGGGGGTTTTTTTAGTACAATATTCATGTGGGAGTATCTACATTTCAAGCCAAAGCAAATACTATCAACCAAGTTCACTAAATTTTCAGCCGAACAGGTAAGAATAGCATGCAGAATTACTTTCTATCATTATTCTGGTGTTTTCAGTTTACTCTAACAGAATGCACCTTTAGCTGCCTCTTTCCTTACCCTATTTCACACCTGGTGAGCTTCTCTGTAATGTGCCACCACACAGTTAATGCCAGTCCTAGCTTGCAAGAGAAGCAATCAAATTATATGGTGATGAATTATGAGGGTAGGGAAGAAAAAAAAAAAGCTGTAAGATATTGAAGCTGTCTTTAGCTTGCATTACACAGGTATACATTTACCTCTAAGGGCCTATAATTGAGTTTAAAAAAAATAAAGAAAAAAAACCCCACCACCCCAAAATTCCAAAAACCCAAACCCCATCTCCTCTCAAAGAATTTTTTAAAAAAAAAAAAAAAAAAAAAAAAAAAGGTGTAAGCACATCAATCCCAGAAGGAAGGACAGCATTCCCCTGAGATCTCCTACAATGCTGAACACTAGTGCAGGCTCACAGATTTATTCTGTTTTTACAGATTTTTTCCATCATGTTGACGGGAGTGATAATGAAGAGAAAAGTATGCTTCAAAGAGATCCAAGAAAAAGAAACCTGACCCTCAGGAGTGCAAAGCTGCTAGCTGACTGAAGTGCGCCAGCTGCAGAGCCACTGGTGCAGGCAGGTACTAAGAGTGTTTCATTACAAGTAACTCACCAATTCATACCATCTCTGTCTACAACACTGCCTGCAGCTCCAGGCTTGGGACCAGCAGACAGAGAATGCATCACTAATTCTGACAATGTTATTTTTATTACGCAATAGAAGTACAACTGTCTAAAGAAATGTCTGGCTCATTAGCATGCAGTGACATCTTCCACACACTTAGGAAGTGTATGACAAGGGCGACATATGGTTAAAAACAGTCCATCTACATCTGATATCTTGAGATACAAAGCAAGTCACTTCCCTACCGCTGCTCACTGCTATGCCATGCTATACACCCCTTTGCTTTCACCTTCATGGGTCTAAGTGATTGAAATCAGAAAAGAAAAGCAGCACTCCTTAAGTACAAATGTTCAGTTATTCCAGCACTGACTGTAAAATGGGACAGAAAAACAGCTAGGAAAATTCAGAGTCTAGTCCTTACTGGACATAAATCAGTATCCATCTCAACTGCTACAGGTGAAGAGTGATCAATAGGAGGTTCTGTCACTTGTAGCTAAGTCCCAAGGTACTCATTATAGCTTTCAGGACAGTTCCTCCCAATTAATGTTATGTGAAACAGAACAGGTCTCGTGCTTTACTTGAGGGGAAAAAATAAATCCACAGCAGACCAGCTTCTTTTCTGAATGGAACGTGCTGACGGCAACAGAAACAAGTGTCCTGCACCCATATACATAGAATAATCTCAGCACTTCACTCCCAGCTCTGCCCTCGCCAACATAAACAAACATTCAGCCAGACAGACTCCAAGTCCCTGCATCGCAAAGCTGTCTTTCCAACCAGCCTGCAACAAAACTATCAAGCTTAAGGGAAGTGCCATTACAGACACTTCCACGCAAATGGCCTCTAAGTGTCCCCAGAGGCTCACTTCAAAGAGGTAAGGAAGGATGTCAGAGAGACAACGTGGCTCTATAAGCCCTATTAATACCATTCATTATCATGAGATGGATGAATGAGCACACAGCAGATCTGGGGCCAAAGCAGCCACAAAACTTACCATTGATCAGGAAGAAGAAAGCCCCTGTTTCATTGGCCACCGCTCGGGCAATCAGTGTTTTACCAGTGCCAGGAGGACCATACAGCAGGATCCCACGTGGAGGCTGAGGACAAAGGCAAGGGACTTAGGCAGTGAGCTAGTATCTGAATGCCTAAGTAGCTTCACAGTGAAGCTGTAAGCATTTGATAAAGCCAGTTTGAAATTGCGATGCAAAATCATGCAACAGCTGCCATCCCAGCACTGCTATCAACACCCTTACTACTTTGCATGACACACAAACAAAAACCTTGCCAGTAACTGACAGTGCTGATTCAAAGCATCCATCTGCTTTGCAAGTTGCCAGTACTTTTAATCTATGTCCAAAACATGTCAGGAAATACTTTCCTAACACCAGCATTAAAAGAAAAAAAACAAAAACAAATTACTTATTCCCCTTCCCAATACCTCATAAACCTCCGACATCAAGAGTCATCCACAAGGGCAAGCCCAGTCATCCACCTGGTGCACATGGGGACTTACCTTCACCCCTATGGCCTTGAAGAGTGCAGGGTGTCGGAGGGGAAGTTCCACCATCTCTTTGATTTGAGCCAGCTGCTTCCGGCAGCCACCAATGTCATCATAGCCCACTTCATTCAGTGACTCTTCTTCATCCTACCCAGAAGGAAATACATTAATCATTTGAGTGAAAACAATAGTTCAACAATCCCTCCTGGTCTACAGAACCCAGGAATCCAGGTTTTTGCTCGTTGCCATTTCTTTGCTGTCTTGAGATTCTCACTTTCAAGTATTCCTGGTGTCTTCTACAATTGTTTCTTAGCTCTCTTGTGGGAAAGTAACGGAAGATCAGTGAGGAGGACTGTAAACACGCTCAACACCTGGGGTGTTGGAAAACACATATCTCACACTAATAGTTTAGTCTTATGTGCTTGACAAGCAGAACATCTGTGCTTAGATAACACAGGCCTGTGATGGACTCAGAGGTACCTTATCGAACATGCTTGAGATTCTTGCCCTGCTGTCAGAGAAGACCAAAGCACAGTGGAAAACTCTACACCTGCTTGAATCCCTGATACACAGGCAAGAACAGCAGGTTTGAAGTCTCTCTCTCTCACTAGCAAAAACTATCAAGGACCGAGCTCTGTGGTGCCTGTGTTCCCACTTGCGTGCCTCTGCCTGGGTGCTGCTTCGGAGATCCCCCAGTTTGTGAGGTATCGAGATTACATTTACTCCTTGCATTTCATCTGTGGTTTTGTGGTTGTTCTTGTGTCCTGCCTGCATCAGCTCACACATCTCTCTTCCCAGACATGCAAAGGGAAATGCCTGCACATACCTAGACCTCACTGAAGCCCACTCTCTTGAATGACAGCCAGGACCCCTACAGACTCCAGTGCAAAACGAATTGTGTGACTCTGTGACTAACAAAGATAACAACAGACAATGAAGCCCAGTATAAAATATACTTATTCCTTAAACTGTAAGTGATATTTCTAACTACTTGACATACCCTAGCTACCATACAGTTCTCCAACATAGCGTTTTCTTTTGGGATTGACTCAAAGTAACAGAGAATGTTAAGATCCAGATGTGCAGATTAGACCAACTACAACCAACTCTTTCAGTATAGCTCTACAGCATCCATTCATTTGGCTGTCCAAATCTCTACTGGCCTTAGTTATCTGTAACATTAGGTCACACTAAAATAATACAGCCTGGTATCTCAGAGGGGTTCAGTCCAAGCCACACAAACAGGAACTACTATTTCGAGCAGGTTGCCCTATCAAGTGCTGAAGGTCTCCAGGTCTGGAGATTCCTGCCCTCTCCAGGACTTGCTCCAGCATTTGTGGAAACCTTTTTCCTAATATCTACTGGGAATTTCCCTTGATCCAGCTTGTGCCATTGCCTCTAGTCCTGTCCCCGGGTGCAGCTCTCTGAAGAGCCTGGTTATCCACTCCTTCCCATCAGGCAGTTGCCAGTAAGCCTGCCTCTTTGCCTTCCCTTCTCCATGCTGCATCAACCCACTCTCTCAATTGCTCCTCATTCATTCTGACCTCCAGCTCCTCATCATTTTAGTGGCCTTGGCTGAACTTGCTCCTATCTGTCTCTGCTGAGTCCTGAAGAGCCCAAACTGGACTCATCCAGTACCCAGACACAGTCTCACAAGTGTCAAATAGAAGCAAATTTTTCAGAAGGCAGCTAACTACAAACCAGCACTCACCCTGATTTGCAGGTAATAAAAAGGCACTTACTTTATGAAGTATACAACCACCTTAGCTCATTTCTCTGAGATTTCCTACTCTGTAACAGTAAGGTGGCCAAGACCTGACAGACAATCCACTCAGGCTGCCTCAAGCTCGGGACACTCAAGGCTAGATACCTTAAGGGACTGGGGAGAAGAAAAAAAAAATAAAAAAAAAAATCAACCATTTAGAGATTTCAAATTTCTCACCAAAAAAGCAATAATTGCTTTCTTTTCACATGGCATGAAATTTAGCAACATCGTAAGCCCTCCCCCTACTATGGATCAAGAGAACTTTGGAATTAAAAGATGCATCTAAGTCCAGCATGAGATATCTGGAAGCAGATGCAAAAACAACTATTGCCAATGTATGGCATCTCATCAGCAAACCTAAGCATTGGTGCTATCTCAGCATCTGAGGAAGGATACTGGAAGCACATTTCTCTGACTACCTTCAGCAGCAGCTCATCTCCTGAAACCAGAGGTTTTAATCATTACATTCAATACACAAAATGCCAAAACAGGAACTGCAAACACTGCTGCTCTCAAGGACTGTCACTGAAACAGTTTTCGGACAGAGGGGATTCAGTAGAACCACATGGCAGGATTCTGCTCACCTCTCGTTTGATGGGCTCTCCTTCACAATGGATCACTGTGTCCGGAGCCACTATGCAGTAAGGACTTGGATCTGTCTCCACCACTTTGAACTCCACTGCACGCATCCCTCCACGCACTAAGAAGATGTCACCTGTAAAACCCCACATTTCAGTAGCCTGCTGCAACAGATGTCTACAAAACGTCAACCCTTGTACTACCAGCAGCCCAAGAGGACAAGGAAGTGGGTTACACAGGCATACACTGCTGGCATTTTTAACACTGCTCTGCATTTTAAACTCAAGAGCTGCATGTACTGTGACTGCCCAAGCACCATTTAGATTTGTAGCAGTTGAAGTTCTCAAATTTCATCCAGAAACAAACAGCAAACAATAGAAAAGAATACTCTGCCTAAATACAAAACACAAAGGCAAGGAATCACATTTCTTTTCCATTTGGTTTCAATTTAACATTTCTAAAACAGGCAGAAAGCCCCAACTTAATAAAAATTCATTTTTAAGTTATTATAACTAGTTGTTACTAGTTATAACTGGTTGTCTCCAGAAGCAGAATAATATATAGTACTGCACTATGACTCCTGGCTAAACCGGGCTACAGAAGCTTCAACTTGTGTTTATACTGTATTAGGACCTATTTGTTCCAGCAGAAGTGCTACTAGCAGAACTCTAAAAGTATATTTGGTTTTTTATGCATTCTCCCAGTTATTAATTAAATGGCTTTGAAAAAGTGAATTTAGTCAGGGTGCCAGCTAGTATATCCAACCAATTGATTAATATGCAAGCAACTCCCCAATCCCATCAAGTGATAGCAACTCAGGAGAAAAATCTCGGTAAACTGAGCTCTACCTGAGCCTTTTCTGATGCTCTCCCATTCCATATAGCAAAAAACCACAGAACTATCAAGCTTCTCTGCCAGCCAGCAACAGATATCACCCTTTCTTCTGAAGATTAGGAAAAAAATAAATCAGCACCAGCAAAATCTCACCCTACAGATGTCAGTCTAATGCTTTGTGGAGATCTGTGCAAGCTTCTAGAAATTCTCTTTATTCAGTCTCAGGACTAGCTCACACTCACTGCCATCAGGACTTCAATAACAGGTGCTATTACCTTTCCTGATGGGTCTGTATGCTTCCAGGAAGTAAGGCTTGAGGTAGACCTCAAACAGATTCCCCGTGATCCCTTCTACTGTGTCATCAATTGGCAGCACATGGATACGTTTGCCGTATTTCACATCTGGGCAAGGCTGGATGCTGCAACAGAAGAAAACTCCAGTTAGCCATATCATCCTGGACTTACACTTGAGTCTGGAAAAGGCAGTGATGTCCCTTCCCAGGCCAGTACAAATGCCAGAAAGGACACTCCAAAGCCCTGGTGAGACTTCCCACCTACACAAGAATGCTGACAAGGCAAAAATCATGCCCATCAGAGAGCTAATCTTCACAACACATGCTTTCCTTCACTCCTCTCAGCCCTATTCAAAACTGCTGGGGAGTTTCATACTTTCTTCCTACCCCCTGCTCTTCTGTAGCCCCCCTTGCCATCCCCAAGGCACATTCACAAGTTACTAATGCAGCCTAAAGACCTGCAAGAGTCATGAACGAACTTTTGTTTCAACAAGGAGGTACTGTTGAACCAACTGTAAGAGAAAGGGAGCTGGGGGAAACTTTGTTCCTTCCTCACTCTCTCATAACTTAATACAAAGAAAAGAGATCCCATTGCTGATAATCCTGATTCTGAGCAAAGGCTCTCACAGTACTAACCAGGGGTAGACAGGTGTCTGTCAATCCCCCTTTGTGGAGACTGACATTTAGATTAAAGTCCAAAGGCCCCTTCCCCCTTTTTAAATAAACATTTTAGCTATTGTTTTACAGTGTAGTACAGTGTAGGCCAACAGCCTACTGTAGCGACACCTCAGAGTATCAAGCTGTGGCAGAGAGGCAGAAAGCTCAAACTGGCTTTGCCAGCTAAGAAAAGCCTACGTGGAACTGCAGCTGAGCATGGAACTTTTCATACACTACTTTGTTCGAGACTCTTAATAGATTCTTTTACCACATGCTTTACAGAGAGGATGTAGCAAGAAGGGTAAAGGAAAAGACAGACTGCCCCAAAAGGAAGACAGTTGACAGACTACAAGCAGGAAGCAATTAGCATATGAATCTGGATTTTGGCAAAAACCAGGCTACAGAAAGTAACACAATAAGTACTTAAAGATCAGCAAGAAAAACTCTGAGGGCAAGAGGTGTGAAAGTTCTCTGACCCTTGCAACAAAGCTAAGACAATCGGTAACACATCTGGAAGGCTGAGAACCACTACAGACACAGTCCCAGCAGAGAAGGGGAGAGCATAGGCTGAACCATCACACTAGAAATTACTCCAACAGTAACCTCACATCAGGTTAAAGTAAGGATTCACCTTTATTTTAAATCCACAGACTGGCTAAAAGCACTATTCTGTTCCAACTACAGTTGTGTTTAAAACTTGCATTTTCTAGCGGTAGAGAGATGGGTGGAACAGACTCATTCCTCTCCTCTACAAAGTTCATATGAAACACATTTTGCATTTTAAGATTATTCCAGATATCACCCCAGGAAGTCTAATGTCAGAAACCAGGCTCCAATTTTCCCAGAATATGCACAATATTCCAGATTAGGAAGATGCTCAGGAGGAAGAGCTGTCAGCCCTTACATATTTAAGCCTGCAAATTAGCATTTTTATGTTTAAGAAATGCTCACATGTTTTTCCCCCCACTCCCATAATAGAATGTTTTATAACAAAAACTGGAATATGAAAAACCTTCGAGGATTTTTAATCTTGCTATTTGACTGCTTCATGGTTTTGTCACTCATTTCTAGCAAGTTTTAACTTCTGTTTGTCATAGGGCAGCTAAGTGCTTGAGCTAACCATACTATGAGATCAATTACAACATTGCTTACTGCTTAGACGGGAAAAACTTGTGAATTCATCTGACAATATAAATTTGGGAAGACAACTGTGACAACAGTGGGGTAACTGAACTACTTAATTTAATGACAGGACCTGGGCTTGTGAAGTTCCTGAAGAGACTTCAAGAATCTTCAGCATCACTTTTTAGTATTAATCTGAATAAGCATACAGCCAGAAACACATGCAAAAAGTAAACTGAGATCCCCGATGTAAGACACACACTTGAAAACGTTTCTGTGATCTCCTCTGGAAGATGTAAGAATACTTCCTGCAGACCCTGTCTCTGCTACAGATTGAATCAATTCAGAGCCAGCACACAAATTATTTCGCCAACTCAGGGATATGCAAGTTAGCAAACTAGTCCTAACCTGATCACATCACCCAGGCGCACTCTCAGGTTGTTGCGAACAACCCTATTCATGCGAATCTTCTCATCTGAGCAGGTATCATCTGACAGAACAATGCAGACTGCTTCTCTCCTCTTCTTTCCTTTTAGCAGAACAGTGTCTCCTCTGAACAGCTGCAATTCGTCCATTTTTGCCTGTAAACAATAACAGCNATCCATTTTTGCCTGTAAACAGTAATAGCATTAGAACAAGCTTTTGACAAAATGAGAATTCAAGCATTTGAAGAAGAGTTACTTGACTTTAAAGAATTACATCTTGGAAGTGATGTACTAAATCCACAAGGACAGAGGCTCCTGCTACACTGGTCAAGAGCTAATCCTGAAGCCAGACTATGGGCACAAGCTCAACGGAATCCTATAAATTGAGAATCAAAATACATTTTATCATGGAAGAGTGTCAGGAAACAAGACAACCCTCCCTTACTCGTAACAGCTGCAGCTTCTGACATGAATACTTAAGACTCATGTTGCAAAGTTACATTTCAAGTTAATACACAGCTTGCAAATTACCAGATGAAATGCTTTGCTTTTACATATGACGCACCTGGGACAGTGACACAACACTGTTGTCTTCATTGATGGCTTCATCAACAATTAACCGATTGGGCCTGTTCTTCTGCTTCAGAATGGCAGTCGATAAGTCATCCGCTTTAGAACTGGCAAAGAAAATAGAAGTTACGAGGCTGAGTGATAAGGCTCCCCCCTTTCCAGCCACCCCCCTGTTTTCATCTCCATTTCCTACAGGTTTCTTTGTTGTCTTGTTGTTTAGAAACTATACTTGTTTGTAAGACAAAGGAGAACATTCTTCCCAGGCACTAGTTGCAGGAGCTCAAAGCACAATGTTTTCTGTCAGTAAATACAACTACTTTACTAGCCTCAAATGCAAATAGCTTTGAAGCTATCTATGAAAAGAAGTGGTCGGTGAGATGTTGCTGACTGTAAGATGTTTTTCCTAAAAGAATTAGTCAGACTCATCTGAAATCACATGTAACCACTGCAACGGAAACAAAAGTTCAAGTCTATTTGGTGTAAAATCCCAGATAAATAGGGGAATTAAAGGACAATGCTGCAGCTCCCCTGACAGGAAGAGTTTTAAGAGTTTAGCCTGTCAACGCCTATTAGTTAAACCTAGCAAGCCCGCAGAAATATTCAAGTACTCATGAATAATGGGGTTTTCTTTTTAGGATATAAGCACCTTTCCATAATACCTTCACAAGAGTCACTGCAACTCTAGCCCACTACACCACAAGAAATATGACAGAGTATTTGTTTGCCTTGACAAAATGGAGCAAATCAAACAGCAAAGACATGGAAGAAAGGCAGATTAAGCAATTCAAAATTCAAAATCTAATACAGCAAATAATTTACTCTATGAAAGAAATATGAATTTGAATCAACTGATCTCCAAGGAGCTCTTGGAAGCTGCCACAGCAGTGGCAGACTGTTGTAACTTCCCTTGGTGGGCACCCAACTACTTTCTCCAAGTATTCCAGATGTGCCACTGTCTAAGGTCGGAATAGAAAACTCTGCACAGTTTGGTTTGATTCTGACAAAGCAAAGAAAATAAAGTCTTCATTTGTCCTAAGCAAGCAGCAAGCACCAGCAAAGAGCAGGGAGCTTTGTGCACAATGGTGTTGGCTGTGCACTTTGGCTTCATTTTTCTCTTTTAGGGACAAAATAACCAGAAGAAATCAGACCTTGAGTGGAAGCGTCAGAGCAAGCAGCTACACAGCACGAATGCAGACTGTGGCAGCAGAGTGTCACTTGGCACACTGACTGCATTTTTAAAAGTACATCAGAGAGGGGTGACATACCTACAGTGTGATGTTACCCCAGGTCTCCCTGCCCCTCAAGACAGAGGTTTTTCCAAGACAGACTATGTGGTATTGGCTCCTTTCTCTGACACTTAAAAGGGGGAACAATACCAAGTAAGCCTATGAGGGCAGCCAGCTTGTTTCCAAGAGGTTTTCAACCTTCACATAAGCCCTGGTAGCATAGGAAACGTTGGAAATGAGATACAACATTATTTTAAGTGAACAAAAGGAGGAGTTGTAAAACATGTCTTTCCTGGACTGCCAGCACTGGGAAAGTTGTGTTTTTCCTCTCTTCATTAAAGAGTGCAAGAGGTAAGAATCGACATCCATCCCTTTCAATGTGAGGTGTTACAGACCCTTTCTCTGAAGCCAAAAAGACACAAGAAAGGCTGCTGGATACATCCAGGAAGGAGCTCATGAATTCAACCTAAAACATGGGTCTTGGTAGAGTCCTAAAAGGTCTGGGATTTCCAGGAAAACTGAATGTGCAATGAGAAAACTGAACCAATACATTGTCAGCCCAGACAGGATAAAACCAACAACCTACTTGTAAGGACCCTGCCTCAGCCCTAGGTCCTGGACACTGGAAACCAATTTAGCACGTAGATTTTAAAACTTGAGCTGAGGGACACCAGAAGAAACAATACTCTTATTGAGGCTGTTCAAAGTGTGAATGTAACTCATATCCTTCTGCACACGACATGTAGATCCAAAGGCCTTTTGATTAGAAACCACTGTCAGACTTTGGCTACATAAACTGTTGCTGAAACTGAGTGGCTGTCCCTTGGGATGCAGAGACTGCTGTGCAGCCTAAAAAACAGCCTGGGACACAAGATAAAAATAAATGGAAGAGGAACTGGGCAGCAAGCGGAAGCTTTTGGACCAAAACTGTCAATAAACCAAAAGCTGTATAAATCTGGAAAGAAAGTTCAGATACCTCCTGACACACAGCAGTGCTGAAGAGCACAGCAAGAGGTCTGCTTGGTTCTGCTGAATGTGAGAAAAAAGTTTGAGTATTGAAGAGCTGAATCTACAGTTTCCTAAGTAATAAGGGAGGGCTGGATCAATGTTGTCAGTACATTACTGCACTTAAAGAGATCAAAAAGCTTGGAGGCATTAAAAATGGAATAAATGTCTCCAAGAAACAGCATGCAGGCATCTAAATGCACAGGGTCAGCTTCAGTTATCTGACCTGACAGTTCTGCAGACAAAGAAACAAAGGTGTTATGAAATTACATGTCAGCGACACAGGAAAGTGATGTTATTTCTCCTCCAGACAAGGGTAAGGACTTTGAGAGACAAGCACTACCCATCTTCCAGTAGCAATTTATATTATCATCATCATCACCATTTGCCCTTATCACATCTCTCCTGGGGTTTCCTCATGCTGTAACTGAGATGACGGAGCAAAATACGCCTGGGCACCTCAACCACACGCAGACAATTCCCAACATCGGTGCATCTGAGAAGGAGAGCTTGAACGGAAAATACCAAGCAGGAAAGCCTAAGGCATGGGCTGGGACTCCCTCCTGACAACTTCCCTATAAGTACTGGTAAACTCTGGCAAAGGGCGGGACAGACAGCTAACCTAGGTAATTTTTAAAGCTCCTCAATGAGTTTCCTGTCAGAGAGAGCCTGGTGCAAATCCTCTAGATCATATCCCCTACTCACCCCTTTTGTCAGCTCCCTCACACACTTCCCCTCTCACTCCTTTCTTTCACTGACTCAACAAAGACATAAACTGAACACAAAACTTAGCTTTAAAACTGGTTTGAAATTAAAAGGAAATTAAAAGCCTGCATCAAGCCTGCCTCCAGACAGAGGCCAGAAGTGAAGACATAGCCCCCAGCACAGCGAACGGCCACACTTGCGTATAAAGTGCAAGACATCAAGAAAACTGAAGCAAATATGTACTAGCCCTAAATACCAACAATAAATGGGTTCCTGGTTCCCATCCTCAGCCCCCTTTTCTCTCTCAGTAAAACAGTCCAAAAGCCCCATTTGTCACAGAGGAGGGGTGGGGACAACTTTTTGTCACTTACATCACTTCACCATTTTTCTCTGTGTCAAAGCTCCCCTCATTCAGCATATATAACGCCCAGAGGCTATGCATTATGGTGGATGGTACCAAGAGCAAGAGCAGAAAGTAATTACCAATTAGCGATTCTTTTGAAAACGGCTACCAACCTCCAAAAATCCACTGAAACTAGGGAAATAAGTTCTTCCTGCAAGTCTGTGCTAAAAATATAGTGAAAAGGCACTGACTCAAAGTGATTCCAGCTGCAGTAACGAAAGTGAAAACAGTCATGCCTTCTGTATGCTGGTGTGCCTTTTTATTAATATCCTCATGAAGTTGCTTCCAAGACAAAACCTGTCAGCAGTTTCTTACCACCTTAAACATCCATGTTACAGACTGATCTAGTAAGTATTAAAAAAACATCCAAGAAAAATTTTATCCACTGAAGCAAACGAGTGAGGTATTTGATGATTGCAGCCACTTACTGGAACAGCACATTGCAAAGAAGTGGTGAGTTCATACCCGTGCTCGAGATGCCAAGTTCTCAATCACTGTTTCAGACAGGTAGGCACACGAAAATAAGTATCCCTTCAGAAACCGCACTCCTAGCTCTTGCAATGCTACTCGCTATGTTAAGCTCAATTCAGCAAGATGGCTGCCAACAGCACTGACCCAAAAATGGCAACTAAAAAGTAACTGTTTTTCAGTTGCAAAGTAACTTTTGTTAATTC
Source organism: Himantopus leucocephalus (assembly GCA_003993805.1). Taxonomy (NCBI): domain Eukaryota; kingdom Metazoa; phylum Chordata; class Aves; order Charadriiformes; family Recurvirostridae; genus Himantopus; species Himantopus leucocephalus. The sequence goes on from RSEF01000030.1 coordinate 216,874, forward strand.
CTGTGTGGTGAAAGTAACTTTGCTAAGTAGAAATTTATTTTTAAAGACAGTGTTCACCTCACTCAGCTGCAAAATATGCCTCTGAGACCATCACTTCCATCACAAGCTCTACCACGGACACTGAATTCTTGGCACACCTTGCTGGAACTGACTCAGTAGAACTGAGCAGGTCTAAATTTCAGTAGTTGCAAAAGAAAACGTGAACATAAACCAACAGATGCTAAAGAGACTGAAAGTGCCTCTAGCAAGGCCAAGAAGTCACTCCAAGTGTTCTTGAATTTCAGGAATTTATCTTGAGGTTCTATTTTTACTTTTTGCAAGGGGCAATGAAGTAGCTTGTGCATGTGGGCCGGGAGCCGAGAGACCACTACTACTCATTTTTGAGGAGCGTGAAAGATGATCCTCAGCCTGGAATTGAAAACGGAGTGAGGCAAGACACCGGAGATGAAAATATAGCCGATTGCCTCAGCTGCCACGGAGGCCAGCCCGGCACAACATGTCTGCCCCTGCTAATGCCAAGTCACTTGCTAGCCCCGGCCCGAGGGCGGCTGCGAGGAGGGGACCGGGACACCCCCCTCCCCCCCCTCGCTGCCCCGCCAACCGCTCCGGGGCCTGGAAGACAAAGCCCTCCCTAGCTAAGGCCTAGCTCAGGCGGGAGGGCTCAGGCCGCGCCGGGGCACGGCAGGCAGGCGGCCCCGGGCGGGGGAACGGCTGAGGCCCAGCGTGAGGCCCGGCCCGGCCAGGCCTCGCCTTCCCTTCCCTCCCTCCCGC
>RSEF01000030.1:241225-254845 GCA_003993805.1 Himantopus leucocephalus
CCAAGTCCTTCTCCACAGGGCTGCTCTCAATCCATTCATCCCCCAGGTTGTATTGACACTGGAGATTGCCCCCAGGCGCAGGATCTTGCACTTGACCTCGTAGAACTTCACAAAGTTCACATTGGCCCAGTCCTCAAGCCTGTCATGGTGCCTCTGGATGGCATCCCTTCCCTCTAGCCTATAAACTGCACCACTTAGGTTGGTGTCATCCACAAACTTGCTAAGCTTGCATTCAATTCCACTGTCTATGCTACTAATAAATGTATTGAACGGTACCAGTCCCAGTGCAGACCCCCAGGGGACCCCACTGATCTCCATTTGGTCACTGAGCCATTGACTGCAATTCTTTAGAGGTGCCATTCAGCCAATTCGTTATCCATCAAATAGTCCATCCATCAAATCTATATCTCTCCAATTTAGAGGCAAGAATGTTGTATGGGACCATGCCAAATATTCTACAGACGTTCAAGTAGATGACATCTGTAGCTCTTCCCTTGTCCACTGACGGAGTCTCTCTATTGTAGAAGACCACTACATTAGTCAGGCATGATTTGCCCTTGTGAAGCTGTGCTAGCTGTCTCTAACCACCTCCCTGTCTTCCATATGCTTTGAGATGTCTTCCAGGAAGATCTGTTCCATGATCTTATTTGGCACTGAGGTGTGGCTGACTGGCAGGTAGTTCCCAGGGTCCTTCCCTGGTAGGTCCCAGGGTCTTTTCTAAAAATTGGTGTGATATTCCCTTTTCCCATCCACTGGGGATGTCGCCTGACTGCCATGACTTTTCAAATATAATGGAGAATTGCATAACAACTACATCTGCCCTCAGCACCCTGGGATTGATTTCATCGGGTTTCACAGAATTCTGTAAATTCACTTTCCTCATATGGTGTTAAACCTCCTATGATCGAAGGAACTTTGTTCCCCCAGTCCCCCTTGGGGTTCAGGGACTTGAGAGATGTTTTGCACCCCCAAAATGCAACACATCCTTTTTATTCAGACTCAGACCCATCAAGGACCTGTTAATTGTCACAGCCAGCTCCATTTTAGTCCTGTATTTTGTGTATGAAGGCAGTGCATGAAGGCAGTGCATAATCCACCACATCACTTTTAAAAGCAGACTGGATCCTTTAGGAATATGGGCTTTTTTTCTTATTGGTGCTAGTGTGCAGAATGGCAACAAATACAGACAAAATAAATACACCTGCACTTAACCTGTGTTCATGAAATTTTATCACATGAAGTTGCAGTGGTCAATGACAGTGTCCCAGATGATTTGGCAGTATGTGTGGTTTAGAACTAAGCAGAAACAGGGCTCAGATCAAACAGGACGTATGTACTGGTGTTCTGGCCCATTCAGGCTGTCCAGATTTTGGTTAACTATAAAATGGCAAAAAATAATCTGTTCATCTAGTAGCCGCCTTTGCTATATTCAGCTATCCTTAAATCATACTGTATAGATAAAACTTTTGAAGGATATATTTGGATTATCATTCTGGTACTGTATGATTCACCGGAGTACACGTTTATTCTTTGTTATTTCTCAAAAGAACAGAGAAGGGTTTCCAAGTAAGAGTCATCACTCTGAAGAGACAAAATACACTAAATATGGCATTTATGGTAGCCATATTCTGGTTTCACTCTATGCTGTTGAATTCTTTTGCATTTTGGATGTGGAAAACATTTTTTTAAGACTAAGATTTTTTTTATCTAAACTTGGATCTTAATTTTTTTTTTTTAATGTAGTGCAAAACAAAGGGAAATAAACCTTTCCAATGATTATTTCCCTTCTGTGCAGTTCCAGCAGTACTGAAACAATCAGTTCTGTCCTGGTTCTCTTCAGGGTTGACATGTAGCTGCTAGTGAAAAATTGTTTAGTATATTATGGTGTTAACTTTTCTTTTTTTAAAATGTGTACATAAAGACTGTATATAACACTTAACCCTTTCAAATCTTTACCAATTTTTGACAACAACATTTTTCAAAATGTGTGTCTTGGGCATAGCTCCCGTTCAGTTAAACTCAGGATGGGTGGTCAGGAAAAGCAAGCAACCCAGCTTAGCTTCTTCATTGCAGAATAGTTACAATTAAATTTCAGTGTAGTCCTCCCATTCTGGGCAGCATGGATGAGATGTCTGCTCAAGGTCCAACTTCTAATAATTCTTGGAAATCCTTGTCTAAATATAACATCTGGGAATTGCCTGCAGTTGTTAGTCACATTTTACAAATTTGCTGCACTACAGTTAAAGCTGATGCATCAATTGCTGCCACTAGCTTGCTTTTAAGAGATAAAAGAAGAGTAGGAGGATTCTGTGAAGCATCTTAAAAGACAGATGCTGCATTTCAAACAAAATTTTGTTCATCTTCTCCATTCCTTCTTTGAGATCTTAAACAGAGGAAGGTTGATTGATGGCTTTGGGAGCTGGATCTAGCCTGAAAGGTACTTTAAGTTGGCGCCTGGGAATACTCTTCAGGATTCAGGTGTTGGGTCATGTGTGAGGTACATTGACAAGGGTGCAGACTCAAATCTGAACTTGGCAGACTTTATTGACACACCTGTTGTGCTGAATAAACATGGTCTTACTGGTCTCCAAGTGCCCGGGTCTGAGCATGGTGAAGGGGAAATTCAAATTGTAACCGCTCAGCAATGGTAATTCATGATTAAGGAATAATCTGGCATGGAGGGCAAGAAGGCCTATCTGCAGAAGGGGTTAAACTGGCTGATTAGGTAAGAGATGCTGCAGTGTTGTCATGTAACAATTGTGGTATATAAGCGCTGAATGACTACTTCCGGTAAACAGAGCGGGAGATGGGGTGTGAACCAAACACCAGGCTAGGGACCCTGATGCCAATGCTCACATGATGGGTGATGGTGTAAGTGTGCATTAGGAATCAACTTGTGTTGCATCTTTGCAGACTCCTTGCAGAACTGCTTATGGTGGTAGGACCCTGTCCAATGCATTGTTCATTAAATCTTTCTATATATAAGTAGAAGCATGTGTTTAATTTTCCTCAGGGGTTGAATAAAAATTCCTCAACAGTTTGGTGGCAGAAGTAGGATTGCTGCACACTGGCAGAAGCAGCCAGGCTGGAACTAGAAGAGCAACCCAAATCGGTGTGACCACAAGAGGTAATAAATCTTAGTTTCAAAGTCTCACTTGTGTCTGGTCTTCTCCTGGCTGCCCATCACATCAGCAGTAAGTAAATCCTATGTTATTTTAGTTTGTGCTTATAATATAAAGATTGGGGGAAAATTAAGGGGATGAATATTTGATAAGGCCTTTGTTCAGCTGAATGAGTGTAGGCTATGTTTGAGACTGCTGAAAGCTCACATTGAGTTCTGGAGCCATCGCTATGGGTGACAACGATTTGTCTCTTGTGTGTGCCCAGGTTTTGAGGGGATAAAGTCAAAGGTCTGTCTTCTCAGAACACCTGAACTTCTCCTTCTATCCCTTTGCTGTGTACTGGCCTTAGCTTCGTCCATCCTCAGTATTGTAAAAGAGTCCAAAAGCTGAATGAAAGTAGGGTTGGATAGCTTTTTGCTTTGAGGTTATTAGGTCTGTCTGCTCAGCAATGCCTGAACTTCTCTTTCTATCCCTTTGCCATGAATAGGCCTTAGCTTTGTTCTTCTTCACTGAGAGAACTTGACGTTTAATTTGGAAAATGGGTCAAGATTCCTCCTGTCCTAAAAGTCCTGTAGGTTCCATGTGCCACATTTGTGGCTCACAACTGGAAAAAAATGGGGGCAGGCAATGGGTCTAACCTGCCCACCAGTGGAATGATTGCAATTTTTCCAAGCCAGAACTGCAATTTCCAGATGAAGGAACCCTTGACCTAGCTAAATTAACTTATCTTGATGATAATAAACTGAAAAAAAATGCATGCTTGATTGTCATTGGACAAGGAGGCAAACTAACACTGCCAGAAATCTATTATAGCTAGCTTAGAAGACAATAATGCAAAAATGAAAGAACAAATTGAAAAGATTAGGCAAAAATGAAAGTGAGAATCTTTCTAAAACTTCAGCTGCAGCATATAGATCTTTGTACCTAAGCTTAGTACCTCGTGGTGCTGCACAATCCTACCCTTGTATCCCAATCCTCTGATGATGTTGGACACCCCATTTAATACCCCAGGTGGTGCAGGGTTACATGCAAATCCAGATTTGGAGAATCATAATCCGAAGACATTAGAAGAAGCTGTTAATCCTATGGAACCCAAACAATACAAAATCCTTAAGAGAGAAGTAATGGAGCAAACCAGGAGACTAAAGGTTGTCCCTGATTCAGTTTTTGTTTACCTTCACCCCACCCACCAAGGGCAGCAGTACACTTAGACCAGACTTCGCCACAGATACTGTGAATCCCCTAGTATTTACTCTGTCTAGTAGGATATTGATTGAGCTATCCAACATTGTCAAACTAGTGTCTTCTCAGGTCCAACACTTGCTTCCTGTACTGACTCATGTGCCATGCCATGACCTGAGACCTGGAGAATGGGTCGTTGTAAAGGATTTAAAATGAAAACCCTCTCTGTCAACATGCTAGGCTGGTCCCTGCCAAATGCTTCTAAAGACACCCACAGCAATGAACGTTGCAGAAAAAAGGGCCAGGATCCAGGCAGGGGTAGCAAGAGAATAGAAGGTCTGTACCAGTACTGGGGAGATCCGCAAATGTGTATGTGCTTGTGAATCTAGAGACTAGTGCATGCATGGGCACATGCCTGTGTGCTTTCACTAACTGAACTTAATATCTCCACCAGCTGAAGAGGAGGAAGGGGACTTGGAAGTCTGTGTTTTACCCTACAGGCGGGTGTTGTTGACAACAATGCTGTGTCTGTGGCAGCTTGTATGACCAGCTGTCGCAGTGTCCTGTCTCTCTCCTGGGTGTCTCTGGGATGCATGCTCATCTTCGCTATTGGTTAAGCCTGCAAACAGGAAAGACACAGCTGTGTCCCTCAGGCTGGGCAGGGACCCTGGTCCCTGTTCCCCAGGCTGGGCTCCAACAGCAGGGCAGCAGGAGTCCTGGCTGAGGCTGCTGGAGGAGGTGGTCACACTCCTAACATCCCTTAACAGTTTTGTAGTGAGCAGGATCCAATCATTGTGAGTATTTCTGAGAGTATGCACTTATAATCCCTATGTGATAGGGGACAGATCCTTTACTAATGAGCCTACAGTGTTAAATTTATAACCAACCATCTAGAACTTAAGGTGAACACCTGAATGGGACCTGTATTAGTAAATCCTTTGGTTAATTGGAACAATTGGATTCAAGTAGTGGACTTGAAAGTAGTGAATTAATTCCATATTTTGCTTTGCTTGCACACGTGCTTTTGCTTTACCTGCTAAACTATCTTTATCTCAACCCACAAGTGTTCACTTTTCTACCCTTCTGACTCTCTCTCCCATCCCACTTTGGGGAAAGCATGGGAGTGGCTGTGGGGGGCTCAGCTACCCGCTGCTGTTAAAACCTCCCCGCTAGCACTCCCCACTACTACTCCCCACTGTGGCAAGCAGCTGAACGTGCCTGGCACCAGGGCAGTACCTCTTCAGTCCTTCATCTTCTCCAAGCCCGGAGATGTTGAGGGAAGAGGCAGTCAGGCAACCCTTCACAGTGGTCTGCACAGAGAGCAGAAGATATGGATGCTTGAGCTTTAGATGCAGCCAGGCTGCTCCCTGCAATCTATGCCTGCCCATGGTGGTGGGAGAGTGCCCCAGGCTGTTCCCATGTGTCATACCCCATCTGGCAGACCCGTAAGGTGCAGGGTGGGCTGCTTGTGGCACTGACAGGGAGGTTGCTTCACAAGGTAGTCTCTACCTGGCCAAGGATGGCATGGCCACATCCCCCATGATGTCCCACTGGGCTGCGCCATGCTTGGGAGAGAACAGGACATGGGCTTCCGAGGGGGTTCATGCAGTCAGGTGAGTCCCTCTTAGGGCACTGCCCCGTGCAGGCAGAGAGAGATGATTGAGGCAGGCTATTCGAAGCTGTCTGCTTGTCCCGTCTCTGAGGAAGAGACTTCCACCTGTGACCAGCAGTGGGCAGAGCAATGCAGAACAGGGCCGACAAGATTGCAAAAGCAAGGGAAGAGAGATGAGGGCCTGCTGGTGTTTTCTTTTGATGCATACACATAACCTCCATAGCAGGAGGCCAAGCCCTGGGTAGCTTGATTAAATCACAGTGCACAGTGCACCCTGGCACTATGGACATGTTGGACCCCTTTCACTGATTCGAGTGCTATGGGGCTTGGACTTTTCTAGCATGACAGTCACTGCTGCATCACTGGTGAGAGAGAGAAGCTCAACATCCCCAGCTCTCCCCAGCCCACCACAGCAGGTGGAGAGCACCACCACGGCACTTGACAACCTCTGTCCTGTATGCCTGGACAGCTGGGAGGAGGCCCAGGACATGATGTCATGCTTCCACCAATTCTGCTACACTTCCATCTTGTGGCGGGCTGAGAGAAAGCCCAAGTGCCCTCCCTGCAAGAGGAGGGTGACCTCTATCCTGCACTTGGTGCAAGTGGACAACAGCTTTGAAAAGTACGTCTTCAGGGTATTTGTGGAGTCATCAGTCATGTTCCACCAAGCAGGGGAAGCTTCTGGCTGCCCAGCTGCCCACAGATGCCACTGCCCTGCAGTATCCTGGCCATCAGCTGCAGAGCCAGTGACAGGGGATCCAGTGGGCAGCCTCCATCCCTACATCTGGGCATCCCTTTTACATGTATAGCCAGCTCTCCTCTGGACCCTGCTGCCCTGGCCATGCAGGAAGCTGAGGCAGCTCTCTGGGGCCAAGCGTTTAGAGGCAGTTGTAGTGGACCACACCATCACATCCATGTTTCTCCTCTTTGGGCTGGACAAAAATCTGCTGGGCCAGCTGCTGTGGGTCTCCCTCTCAAGCCACATGGCAATGTTGATGCATCAACTCATTGACATTCCCATGTGATGGTGCAGGTGGGACACCCGCCTTGTGCTAGGCCGGTGGGACACCCATGCTGCTGGGGGGTGGGAGGGCAGCCCCATGGCTACTCCTAGCCCTGCTGCCTCCCAAAGGGGGTCTTCTGTGCCCAGAACAGCCCTCTCCAGCAGCCCTGCTAGATCCAGCAGAGATGAGTTCCCCAACAGCACAACCTCTGCTCTTCATGGGTGTCCCAACAACCCTCTCTCCACCCCTGTTGCCACCTGTAGGGAATGAGAAGAGCCCCGGGAGGACCCAGAGGAGGCTGTGCCAGGGCCCTCCACTCTCAGCCAGATCAGCGAACACTCCTGTTTCCTGAAAACCAGCTACTAGACCGGTGTAACTGAGGGTCTCATTGCCAGTGGCTGAAGCAGGACCATGAATCATGGCCCATGTGCCTGCTGCCAGCTGCTGGAGAGAGCGAGTGTCTGTATCTTCCCCAAAAAGGCTGCATATGAGTCTCTGTGTGTGTGTGTAATTCATTGACAATCTTCAAGCTGGACCAGCTGGCAAGTAAGGGGGCCTCAGATCCAGGCTGGAGTCTCAGGCGGGCGGAAGGTCCTTGCTGGTATTTGGGGGCACCTTTGAGTGTGTGCCTGTGGGATGAGTCAGCCCATGAGGAGGAGGGGACTTGGCTATCTGTGCTTGTGTCTATGTGAGTCCTGTACGAGGGTGCTGTTGAAGGCAGCACCTTGTCTGTGGCAGTGCGTGTGACCAGCCATGTCAATGTTCTCTGTGTGTCTTTTTGTGTGTCTCTGGGATACATGCTCACCTTTGCTACTGGTTGAGCCTGCAAATGGAAAAGTAGCAGCTATGTCCCTCAGCCTGGACAAGAGCCCAGGTACCCAGGGCACTGGGCTGGGCTCCAGCAGATGCTCCTAACATCCCTTAGCAGTCTGCCTTTTCCTAGGGATATGCAGTCTGTTCTCTTTTGGCTGCACGCTATCCCCAAAGGAGCCCAAGGAGTGTCTGAGGCGAAATAAGGAAGTCTTTCTGTAGTTGGGTGTGAACTACTTAGGGAAGAGATGTCCAAGTTTCTGCCTGAGAAGTAAGAGCCTGGCAGCTCTGGTACCCGCACTCTTCTGCTGCTCTCTTTAGCAATTGCCTCTCCATCAGCTGGGCCCTGCAAGGATCAAAAGATCCAAAGCCTCTCATATCCAAAGAGAGAGTATCAGGGAAGACTGTAGCCTAAAATGAAGCAGTTATTTTATGAAATTGCTTTGTTAGTCAAAGCAGGTGGTCCAGTATCTCTTCCTGATGTGGCTGGAATGAATTTTGGTGAGGTGAGTCAATACCTTTATTATCAGGACCTCAGCTCTGTCCATGGATGGGATTGAATGCAGTCAGTCTAGAGCTGTGATGGACTAAAAACAGTGTACTTGGAGATGCAGAGGGCCTGAATTTACATGTTTTTCTCTGGCTGCTGCAGGAGAAGAACATGACTGCCTGCCTATATCTGGCTGATTTGAGAATCAGCACGGCTCCCTGAAGGGCCTAAGACCCACAACCACTCCTGCCTGCTGTTCCCTCTTCCCTTACTCTGCACAGCCAAGTGATACCATGTGGCCACTCTGATGAAAGTAGTTTATTTATTTATTGGTTTATGTTGTATGCAGACAGGCATTGGTACAAACACAAATATCAGAAATCTAAGATAGGATGCAAAACAGTTGTCAGGCCATGGAGGGCCAGGCAGAGTTCAGCAGAGTCTGACAGCATGCAGAAATTTTCTGGATCTGAGAATAGTGTGATGTTCCTGAAACATCTGCTGCGAAGTGCTTCTGCTCCACAATTTTCTTCTTGATTAGTGCTTTTTCTGTGTCATCTTTATCTATTTTTTTTTGGATAGAGTACAACTCATAGCTTAAATAACTTGTCAGATTAATAGAAGTAGAATATTTCTATCAAAACAGGAATGAAAGTAGGGAAAAGAAATGTCAGCGCTTTTAAATTGGACTATACTGGATTGTGGATTTAATGGGGACTTCTGCTTAAATTATTTTTAAAATTGTGCCATCCTTCTAGTATGCTGCTTGGCCCCCGTGCTGTACCAGGGGAAGAAAAAAACCAATCTTTTTTCATGTCTGCCTGTTCCTAAATGTCAGTGTGAACAGGCTTAAATGTGTTCTCATTTCTCAGTGGGCACTTTATTTTCAGGCCGTTTAAGAGGGAAGTTACTCTGATTTGTCTGCTGTCACGCAGAGTGGAGGGGAGGACCTGAGTGTTACTTCTGCAGTGTTATAAAGAAGTGCAGCACTCACCCACGTTCATAATTAACAACACAAACAGATACACATGCTCTGTCTGGCTCCTCTCACTTTGTGTTAGCTTCCTTGCTCACTTACATTCAGTGATCACTTAGCTACTGTTAAGGGACGGGAAAGATTTCAAGGTGGTACTCTGTGGTGATTCCCATGCATAGTCCCTCCCAGACACTGCATTGCTGCTCCAGCACAAACACCTCTTTCTTTGCAATAAACCAGCCCTGTGGCCACACACATCCAGAAATTACTCTCTGAAGTTTTTACCATTCAAGTCTGAAAGTGGCTTATTAAACAGTAAATCATCAGTAAGAAAGCCAAGCAGTAAAGGTAGAAATTCAAAAGCCATCTCTTCCTAGTATATTTTAAAAACAACCAAAAACCCCTCCCCAGGCAACTTTCCTAAACTTAGGGTAGACCCAGAGCTTGTAGCTTGTGCGTGCAGGGAAGCTCACCAATGGAAGCTGACTTTCACAAAACCAAACTGACTTGTACTTAAGCAAGGTCTGTGATCCTCTATGAGATTCCCTCTCTTTTCAGTGGTCATTAACCTTCCCTTCCCAGCAGGATTATTACTCCTGTCTGCCTGGTGCATTTCATTCATGGAGGGATAATGCAATCTGCAGCAGTTGTTTCCAAGCACTTTCCCAGCACACTGACTCATGGGGTATCTCTCAGTGTCAAGTCTATAGGTAATCATATTGAAGTCTGGCTGGACTGCAGAGGTAATGCAAATGCATGGCAAGCAAAGTCACTGAAACTTTCATAAGTGCTGTAGTGTTCCCATTTGTGTGTGTGGACCAGAAGATGATTATGCAATAGCCCTTTTGTGGTTTAACCCCAGCCGGCAGCTAGAACTACACAGCTGGTTGCTCAGTTCCCCCAGTTCAGATGGGGGAGAGGATGGGAAGAGTAAAAGTGAGAAAAAATTCATTGGCTGAGATAAAGACAATAAAGCAAAAGCTGTGCATGCAAGCAAGGCAAAACAAGGAATTCATTTAGCAGGCAGGTGTTCAGCCATCTGCAGGAAAGCAGGGCTCCATCATGTGTAATGATTACTTGGGAAGACAAATGCCATAAATCAGAACGTTCCCCCCTTCCTTCTTCTTACCCCAGCTTCATATGCTGAGCATGACATCATATGGCGTGGAATATTTCTTTGTCCCAGCTGTGTGGCCTCCCAGCTTCTTGTGCACTCCCAGCCTACTCTTTGGCGGGGTGGTATAAGGAGCAGAAAAGGCCTTGACTGCTTAGCAACAACCAAAAACATCAGTGCACTGTCAACAGTATTTCTCATCTCGGATCCAAAACATAGCACTATACCAGCTACCAGCAAGAAAGCTAATTCCATCCCAGCTGAAACCATGACACCCTGGCAAGACTGGGCACCTGTTGGAGTTTCTTTGTGTTCAAAATCAAGGTCATATTATTGCAGTAAGGCCAGGCAAAAACATGGTTCTAATACAAAGGATCTGCAGGTTGCCTTTTTTTTTTTTTTTTCCCTTTTTTTTTTTNCCCGTTTTTCTGTTTCAACTACCTGTTTCCTGCAGGTTGAAACCATGTTGCAGGATTTGGGGATAACAAGCCTCCTGCTTGTAGCCTGAGTAGGAGACAACCAATAGCATCTGTCGATGCAGCCTGAGAGCTTCCCTTCACTAGGGCAGAAAAGTTCCTGTTGTGCTCTGCCACTGTGCAGGAGGGAAGTGCAGAGCCACCTGCTTCCATGGCTAACTTCAGTCATGTCAAACAGGGTGCTACACATGACACTGGGTCCAGTGCAAACTGGCACTCCTGTCTAGGGCAGGGGCTTCCAGTCATGCTCACACACTTCAAGCATATTTCCTTTAGTCCTTCTGCCAGCAGTGACTGTTTGTGGTTGTATTCCTGTGTCCTCTGCTTTGTCTGCCCATCCACCAACATGTTGCTGTTGAGCACTTTTCCCCCCCACTTCTGGTGTATATGTGGTACCTGCAATAAGAATGAAGGAATGAGGAACAATCACTGTGTCAGTGATTCATTGGCAAAAAGGTGTGTCAAAGATCTAGGTGTGTTAAAGGACTGTTCTTCTTGTTGCTACAGGTCAGAGACGGTGAGAGAGCCATGAGCTGGCTGCTAGTTTCTGTAACAGTTAAGGCTGTCTTGGGACCCTTTCCTCTGGAAGAGCCCTCCTGACTGTCTGAGATGAGCCTGGTGAAAAAACAGGGCAGGGAAGAACTGCAAAAGTCACATTGCCCATTGAGCGTCCTGGATCTTCATTCTACTTCATCTAATTGTGAGACCATGGATGAAAAGTCTGGCCTAAATGACCCCTATCTGGCTGCAAAAAAATGGTCAATATTTGTGTTCTTCTTGTGGCTTTGCTCTTCTCTTAGCTTTCATTCTACCTTCCACATCTGTTTTGTTTGCATTTTTCTGTTACCTTTTTAGATACCATTCCCTTCTTCCAATTCCCTGCTGCAAAGCCCTCAGCAATAGTTGGTTGTTTCCTTTTTCATATTTCAGATCAACAAGGTTATGCTATTTCACTGTTTAAAGTGATACGTGCTTTATATTTACTGGCAGAGCAACTATAGATGCTGCTGTTGTTTTATCAGTTTGTGCAGATGCATTCCCTCTGCTTTTCATGATACTGCAACATTTTTTTCAGTGTATTTTGTTCCCATGATTAAATCAAGCAAACAGAATACAATCTTTTGTTGGGTTGTCCACACTATATGGTCCGCTACCCATGCATCCAAGGTAAATGGTTCTCTAAAATGAATTCTGCTCATTGACTTGCTCACATAACACTTTAACCCTGGTGAAATCTGTAAAACATTTTTTCTTCTCCATCTTTCCTTTGTAAATTCTTTCCCCAGTGGTAGGAAAACAGTTCATGCTAGACTTAGGTTTAAATTCATCTCTTGCACAGCAAGGAAGAATGGTTATCTCCTATGAAAATGACATCAGAAATCTGAAAGATAGAAGCATACATTATTTCATTTTCTACCTGCTTTGCCTTAGGGACCACTTCTGTCTGCTTGGTGTCACAGTATCATTCCATCTGTCCTTGTTCTCTGCCTGTTTCTCAGCAAGCAGATGACTAAGACAGCAATTTTTTTAGGTTAGCATCTTATTTGATTTTTAAACACCTTGAGGGAAGGTTTTTTTCTTTCCAGTCTTCTGTCCTTATGTCTGGAATCTCAGGTCTCTGGATACACTGACTATGACGCGGATTAATGTCACAGTCCTATACAATCTGACCAGGTTCTTTTAGTCTATGCATGGAGGGTGTAATGTTAAACATCACATTTACATATTTGAGGATAATTGATGTTACATAGGGGTTTTGATTTAGCAGAGTAGTACAAAATATACTGAAACACAATACAAATGTAAGTTACACTTAGCAAAATACAGTTCTATCATAATACCAATGTGATTCCCACTACCAGTCCCTATAAGATACTCACCACCAGGACGCTGGGTGTCCCCAAGTCTCAATGGGAAGGCATACATGGGTTGAAGTTTGCTCAATCTCTCTTTGATATTCCTTTGTTAGTTGTTTGGATTTTATCCTGGTGACATAGCTGTTTATCTAAAAAAAGGCAACCCTGAAGTTCTCTTTGTGTTGAGATAAAATCAACTTTCTTTGCAACAACCGTGGTCAGTCACACCCCATGTTATTCTCTGAGCTTCATAGGCACATCACCCTTGTCCATCTCCTCTGAGCCTTCTCCCATTGTGAGGGTTTATTGGTCAGTCACAATTACCTGCAGTGTAGCTTTCCTTTCTGGTGCCTCAGTGCAGAGAAATATCACTGGTGACAGTGAACACGGCTTCACCAAGGGCAAATCATGCCTGATAAAATTTGGTGGCCTTCTGGGATGGCGTTGCAGTGTTGGTGGATAAGGGAAGAGCAACTAACATCATCTACCTGGACTTATGAAAACAGTTGACACTGTCCCACATGACACCCTTGTCTCTAAATTGGAGATACATGTATTTGACAGATGGACCACTTGGTGGGTAAGGATTGGCTGGATGTCTGCACTCAGAGTTGCAGTCAACGGGTCGATGTCCAAGTGGCAACCAGTGATGAGTGGCGATCTTCAGGGGTCGGTACTGGGACCAGTGCTGTCTATCATCTTTGTCAGTGATGTGGACAGTGGGATCGAGTGCATCCTCAGCAAGTTTGCTGATGACACCAAGCTGTGTGGAGTGGTCGACACACTGGAGGGAAGGGATGCCATCCAGAGGGACAGGGACAGACTTAAGAGGTGGGCCTGTGCCAACCTCATGAATTTCAACAAGGCCAAGTACAAGGTCCTGCACCTGGGTTGGGGCACAAATACAGGCTGGGCAGAGAACGGATTGAGAGCACCCCTGAGGAGAAGGACTTGGAGGTGTTGGTGGATGAGAAGCTC